>CM019149.1:0-45124 GCA_009733165.1 Naja naja
TGTCGGAGAGTCCCAATCCACTGTATTAGGGCTGAAGCTGCCTTGTAGGCGTGGCGGAGTAAGGGAAACCACAAGCCAAGTCGAGGAGAGCCGATCTCTCTCCCTGTGCTTGGCATTTTTTCCCCACAAAGACCACCGAGCGGTTGTCCAAAATGGCCACCCTGAAGAGGAGGACCTAGCCGGACTAAGCATTGTGCAGGAGGGAAGAAAGAAGTGGACAACATAAGAACTGGGATAATTTGGTGCAACAACTGATTTAAAAGGTACCCTGGGATTGCGGTTTAAAGAATTTTTTTTGAAAGGAAGAAAGCGGCTGAATTAGAAATAGAAGGAAAAAAGTGAAAATACTTCTTACAGCTGAGTGGGGCTTCAAACCGGAATAGGAAGAAGCCGGAATAAAATAGTTAAATAAATTGCATTAAAATACAGTGGAAATAAACAGATACAACTTAAAGCTGAATTTAAGAATATTAAAAGATTTGATTGGTTTGGAACATCGAGGCTCAGAAAGCCCTGAACAATAAAACTGGGGGTGGGGGACGGGACAGGCAAGGACATTGTATAACGGAGGGTGTCACCCTGTGGACAAAACTTTAAGTTGAAAAAGAGACATTCCTACCTTTCTACTAACCTGATTTGATATTCTGAAAAGGAAATATTGAAATAATATACTAACTACTCCAGGAAGTTAAAATTGAACTATAAATAAAAGAAAAGACATGGAATGCTGAATCAATTGGTGACTTTGCTATGAACCCACTTTTGGAATAATTGTGAATACAGAAAATCTCAAGTAGAAAAAAGAAAAAGAGAACTGATTTGTGGACTTTAATGACTATAAAACATAAGATTACACAACTATGGTATCTTTGTGGGACTTAAAAATGGAACTTAAAAACTTCAAAGAACTACTACATGTGAGAGGTGAATCACTTGTCTCTGAACTAAGAGATTTGGAAATGGCGATTGAAGGTTATGAAAAAGAAACCTCAGAGAAGGAGGAGTTAGTTCAAGAAGAAGCCATCTTAAGCAAGCAATCAACACCAAGAATTTCACAAAGAAGAGGAAAAAGAAAATGGGAGATTTAAGAAAGTAATTAAAATGGGGAATACTTATAAAAATCGGAAAAACAGAAAGAAACAGCAGAAGAGTAAAAGGGGAAGGGAAGCATATATATTGAGATACATATAACTCAGAGAAAGAAAAGGATTGGGAGAATAAAAGGGAAGAGAGGTATTGAGGAACAGGAACAGAAAAGAAAGAAATATGGGGACTGTGGAACAAAAGAGAATATTTCTTTGCCTAGAATACATAGAGATACTGGTTAATGAATTTAAGGAAGGGGATTCTGCAAGGGTAGGAGAAGTAGTAATAACATATTTTGTGATTAAAAATTATAGAATATAGGTCATAGAGAGGAAGGAGGATCGCTGATATTGTCTTAGAAGATCAATGTATGATTCTTTTTCTTTTTTGTTTTTTATTGTTAGAAGAAAAGTTAATGTTTAATATATAATAAAATGATTGAAATCAACTGTGAGGAAGTTTAAAATGAGATTAACATCAATGACCAGGATTAATTAAATGGATTAATTGTCTCGCTTTCTACCTTTATTTTTTTAATATTATAAACAAAATCTTATGGAAGTAAAAGAAGAAAATATACTAATTAAATAAAATAGATATTAAATTAGGATTTAGAGATGAGGATACTGGTTAATGAACTAAGAAAGATTTTGCATGGCTATGAAAAGCAGTAATAATGTATTTTGTGATAGAATATAGGCCATAGAGAGAAAGGAGGGCCACTGATAGTTTTTTAGAAGATGAATGGATGTATTGTTTTGTTTTGTTTTCTTTTTTTATTGTTAGAAAAAATGTTAATGCTTAGTATATATTGAAATGATGGAAATGAACTGTGATGAGGTCCATAGCCAATAAGTCATCCCTCCTCCATGAGCTCATAGAGGAGGAGGCTGCGGACCTGACATGCATTACGGAAACCTGGTTGGGCCCGGAGGGGGGTGTCCCTCTGTGTGATTTATGCCCCCCAGGTTTCCGTGTGCTGTCTCGGTCTCAGGCCCAGGGAAGGGGCGGAGGGGTAGCCATAATTGTTAGAGAGACCTTGTTTCCAAGGGAGGTCACTGTCCCGCAGATGGGCGGGTGTGAGGCCCTCCTTGTGAGATTGGGCCCTGGTGGTCAGTTGGGTTTGCTGCTAACGTACCTGTCCCCCAGCTGCGTGGCGGCGGCCCTGCCTGAGCTGCTCGACGTCCTCTCGGAGGTGGCGGTGGAGTTCCCTAGGCTCATAGTTCTGGGGGACTTTAACCTGCCATTGCTGGGGGGGGCGTCGGGTTTAGCTCAGGAGTTCATGGCATCCATGGCAGCCATGAACCTGACCCAGGTGATCCAAGGACCCACTCACAAGGGGGGGAACACACTTGACCTGGTTTTTGTCTCGGAGCAGTGGTGCAGTGATCTGAGGGAGGGTTCTCCATCTACCTTCCCTTTATCATGGACAGATCACTATCTCCTGCGGCTGGTCTTTCAATTGGCTGTCCCTCGCTGCTGGGATGAGGAGCCTATACGATGGTTCCGCCCCAGACGCCTAATGGACCTGGAGAGGTTTCAGACGGCGCTGGGGTTCTTGCCCGCCTCCCTCGACCACAGCTCGGCCGAGATGCTGATGGCCGCCTGGCAACAGGCGGCATCGGAGGCACTCGACCGGGTTTTCCCCTTGTGGCCTCTTCCCTGCCGTAGACCCCGATGGGCCCCCTGGTTCTCGAGGAGCTCTGGGGATGAACGGCAGAGAAGACGCCTGGAGAGCAGAAGGAGGGCCAGCAACTCCGAATTCGACCATGTCCAGTTGCGAGCCTATATCAGGACCTATCTGGAAGCGATCAGGGCGGGAGGCATGCTTTTTCTCCACTCTGATTGCGTCCACGATGACGCCCTGCTGCCCTGTTTCGGTGACCCGCTCCCTCCTTCAATTGAGGGGGAATGACCTTGCAGGGCAGAGCAGAGGAATTTAGTTTACATCTGGTGGATAAGGTCGCTCGAATTCATGCCGGCTTGGACTCTGATTGGCAGTGGTCTGATGATGGGGTGGCGATGAGTCTGGTGGATTCTATCTGGGTTGAGTTGACCTGGTCTCCCTCAATGAGGTGGACAGGATCAGCGGAGGCTGTCTTCCACCATGTGTTTATTGGACCCGTGTCCTTCCTGGTTGGTGTATGCCTCCAGGGAGGTTACACGCGGCTGGCTCCAGGCAGTTGTTAACGCTTCCTTGAGTGAGAGAGTCTTTCCTGCCACCTTGAAAGAGGCGGTGGTGAGGCCTCCTCAAGAAGCCTGCCTTGGACCCGGCCGTTTTGAACAACTATCGTCCTGTCTCCAACCTTCGCTTTTTAGCAAAGGTTGTTGAGAGGGGTGGTCAGCAGCTCCCTTGTTCCTGGAGGAAGCTGATTATTTAGACCCGTATCAATTGGGCTTCAGGGCCGGACACAGCACGGAGACAGCATTGGTCGCACTGATGGATGATCTCTGGAGGGCTCGGGACAGGGGTTTTCCTCTGTCCTAGTCCTGTTAGATCTCTCAGCGGCTTTCGATACCATCAACCATTGTATCCTTCTGCAGCGGCTTAGAGGATTGGGGTGGGGGCACCGTTTTGCGGTGGTTCTCCTTCCTCTCAGGCCTTCGCAGTCAGTGTTGGCAGGGGGCAGAGGTCGGCCCCGAGGCCCCTCACTTGTGGGGTGCCTCAGGGGTCTGTCCTCTAGCCTCCTGTTTAATATCTACATGAAACCGCTGGGCGAGATCATCCGAGGTTTTGGGGTGAGGTATCATCAGTATGCTGATGATACCCAGCTTATCTCCACCCCAGACCAGATCAGTGATGCTCTCTCTGTGATGTCCCGGTGCCTGGAGGCGGTACGGGTCTGGATGGGGAGTAACAGGCTCCAGCTCAACCCCACCAAGACTGAGTGGCTGTTCTTACTGGCATCTCGGTCTTTATTGGATGTACCATCTTTGGTCATGGGGGGAGAGGTGTTGCCCTCCGTGGATAGGGTGAGGAACCTGGGTGTCCTCCTGGATTCACAGCTTGGTTTGGAGGAGCATGTGGGAGCTGTGGCCAGGGGGGCTTTTGCCCAGGTTCGGCTGGTTTGCCAGCTTCGCCCTTATTTGGACCGAGATGCCCTTTGAATGGTTACTCATGCACTCATCACCTCTAGAATCGACTACTGCAATGCTCTTTACATGGGGCTCCCCTTGCGGACGATCCGGAGGCTACAGCTGGTGCAGAATGCGGCCGTGTGGGCTGTGATGGGGGTATCCCGATACTCCCATGTTACACCCCTCCTGCGCGGCTTGCATTGGTTGCCGGTCACCTCCCGGGTCACCTTCAAGGTGTTAGTAACAACTTATAAAGCCCTTAATAGCTTGGGTCCAGGGTATTTGTGGGAACGCCTCCTGCCAGCATCACTTTCCGATTGCCCTGTTCGCTCTCATAGGAGGGGCCTCCTTGGGGTGCTGTCGGTCAGGCATTGTCGGCTGGCGGTTCCCAGGGCTAGGGCCTTCTCTGTGGGAGCACCTGCCCTTTGGAATCAGCTCCCCATGGACCTCCGTTTGGCCCCTGACCTCCGCTCCTTCCGCCGGGAACTGAAGACTTGGTTGTTTCAACAGGCCGGCCTGGAATGACCCGGGAGGGCGGGGTGGGGGGGCTGAGGTTTTTAATTTTTAATTTTTTAACCGTATTCGGCTTGTTAATCTGTTTAATTCTCTTTTATTGTAAATTTCTTCTGTTTTAATGTTCACCACCCTGAGTCCTTAGGGAGTAGGGCGGCATACAAGTCGAATAAATAAATAAATAAATAAATAAATAAATAAATAAATAGGGAGTAATATCAGTGACCAGGATAGTTAAATGGATTAATTATTATTTTTTCTTTTTTTTCTATTTCTTTTCTTAATATTATAATTATAACTTATGGAAGTAAAGGGAGAAAATATATTGTGGAATCTGATTTAAAAGTACAATATAGGACAGTTTAATTTTTCTAGGATATGATTATTATTATAATTAAGTAAAATAGACATTTAATTAAGGATTATAGATGAGGGAATAAACCACTGAGGGGACACCCCCAAAATTAGAAAGAACTGGGGGCAATCTATGCTTTGCTTTATGATTATAAGTTGGTATTGATTTGGACTTTATGGAAAGAATATGTGATGGAATTGCCAATTTGACAGACAAAAGAATTAAAAGCGAATAAGTATGAAGACATGGGAAATATTAGTGATTTAAATGAGAAAAGAGTACTTTGGAAAAAGAATTGAAACAAATTGAAATGAACTGAGAAGACGTTTAGAATAAAAGTAATATTAATGATTAGGATTAATTTGTTAGTTCTTCTTTTTGTAAAAATGGAGGTAAAATGAGAAAACATTTTGGAAAAGGATTTCTTTAAAAGAAATGTTAATGCCTAAGAAATATACTTGAAATAAATTGAAAGGACTTGAGAAGATGCTTAGATGGAAAGTAATATCATTTAAAATTTGGAAAAGGTTATAATTAAAGAAATATTAATACTAAAGAAATATATTTGAACTAAATTGAAATGAATTAAGATGTGTAGAATGAAAATAAATGATTAGAATTAACTTGTTAGTTCCTCCTCACGTAAAAGTGGAGAGGTAAAATGACAAAAGAACGTTTTGGAAAAGGAGGCATTAAAAAGAAATGCCAAGGTTTAAGAAATATATTTGAAATAAATTGAAACAAATTGAGAAGATATTTAGATGGAAAGTAACATTATTTAATGGATAAGATAGGATGTTGAATGTTAAAAGTGAATATATAATTACTGTCATATTTGCATGTTAAAAGAGTGACTCGGAATTATGTTGTACACTGAAAACAGCTTTATTTTATGTTACTTTGGAAAAATTGAATAAAATTTGTTATTAAAAAAAATGGAATTAATTTTATGAATGGTTGGATAGAAGAGTAAAGAATTGAATTATATAAACATAGTATAATATATTGTTACTGACATGTTAGATGAGCTAACGTATGTCATATAAAATATTAATAAGAACGATTATAAATATATACAAGTTAAGTATGTATGATAATATTATTTTGTGCACAAAGAAATATGTACTCAACTGACACGCTGTAGAACAGAAAGAAGGTTTTGTTTGTTTTTTGTTGTGACAAAAATAAAAAAATATATTAAAAAAAACAAGCTAGCTTCAATCTGTCTTTTAACTTGAACTTTCATGAAAATGTTCTGGATGGATTAATGTCCACCAGTCCTACCTTTCCTCAGTGTCACGCACCTTCCTGAGTGGAGAAGGTCCCCTCTGGACAAGGAATGCAGTCGTAGCAGCAAACTGGCTCTCCTTCTCGAGCCCTCTTGACAAATCCAGGAGGACAACTTTCCATACATCTGGACTGAGGCAGGGACTGAGCAGAAAAAAATAGGAATGGAAAGAAAATGTGTTAGGTCTCTCCATCCATGGAAAATGGAGGAGAAATGGATGTTAGCCAAGTAGCCTCTGGTCTTCACTGAGCTAAATAAGAAATCTCTGACTACTTTAAACAGATGCAGGAGGTAGAACATCTGTCCGATCCTTCATTTAATTCCTCCCTTCTGCTTTTGGAATTTAACATTACAGTAAAGTACTTTCTATTTAATAAATTCTACAGTGATGGAATTGAAAACAAGATTTAAGTATGATGATATATATATATTCATATTTAAACTGAGAATAAAGTTACTGTAAAAAATTTAGGAAACTTTCATTCCATTAGATTTTTTTAATATGAAATTAAAATGTGATGAAGAAAGAAATATTTGACCAGTAAGATCTTGAAAAATTTCATTGCAAAGCCACTCCACCGAGGTCCTGTCTCTTGAAGAACTTCCATTAGAAGACCCCAACTGGCATGGAAGGCCAACCACCCTGGAGACTCTAGACTTGGCCCACTGGAAATGGGACCTCAGGCTTTGGAAAACAGAGAAAAGACACCAAAATTTCTCCCACCTTATTGAGCAACTTTAGCCGTGAAAGAGCATCTTGTTTGATAGAAAGCTTCTGTCTTTCAAAATACGCCACAGTCTCTCTCCTGAAATCCTCCTTGGGGAGAACCAAGTACCTGCCAATGGTCAGATCTGCTGTTATCTCTCCATTTTGGTCCAAGTACAGTTTTCTGTCAGAAATATTCCAAAATTCATTCTTCTCCAGAAAGGGAGTAAACTAGAATGGGAACATCCAGGAATTTGAAGAGGAGAAAACTTGGTTTCTTATCCCACATTGAATCTTTCTTCTACAATTGTCTAATCTCCAAATATGATTAATTACGATACAAATAATGCCATTAGCTTGGGTGGGGAGGTTTGGACTAGATGACCTACAAGGTCCCTTCCAACTCTGATTATCTGTTAATTGTAAGTGAAACAAACAATTGTGTGATATGATTAGAGACCTGAGGGATGGTGTGATGACTAAGTGGATAAAAACTGTCTTCAAAATGATACTCAGATAATTTTGAATCTTTTTAAATTTCTCCTATGAAACCTGATGGTGATGGATAACAATTTGCCATTGGTCATCAATTTTTCTATATTGTCATTAAAACGGCAATTAATATGATCTTAGAGTAAGTTAATTTGATGTGATTTAAAGAATATAAATTCTTTAAACTTCAAAGTCTTGTTTGAAGCTTTATTTTAAAAGTTTGATAAAATAACAATGGCTTTAAATCAACTTAAAGGTGATAATCAGAAGGAAGCAACAATTGTTGAATTGGATGGATTGGATGGATGGGTGGTGGGATGGAGTGGAATGTAATTTGCGTCTGGCATCCCTGAAGGAGGAGTCTGTTTGAAAGGCAGGCTGGCTGGAGATGGTTGGAGAGGCCATGGACCCTGAAGACTCACAGTGGACAGAACAGATGACGGATGAAATAGATTCTTTCCAGAAGATTGAGGGAGATGGGGGAATGGCCTTGTCACATTTAACTGGAAAACAAGTCTTAAGAGGCGTTGTGTTGCAATTTACAGAAGGTCCAAGACTTTGGGGAATGGAAAGCAATTGTTGGGAAAGATCCTAGTTGAAATTTTAACAAGATGCATTATTATTAAGAATCAAACAAAGATGTTTAACCCTGGACAGATTCTGGATGGATTAGAGATAATTATTCTGGTGGTCTGTGGTAGGTAAGAAGCCCCTGTAAATTTTCTCTGTGTTAAATACAATACCAGATAACAGAAAGTTTTGAAGATTTGAAATTTAATTTTATTGTTGGATTGCCTGTTAACTATGTTTTTATATACAGCAGATAGATGACAATTGAGATAATTGCAAATAGATGTGTAGTTTATAATTGTGAGCATATTTTGCAAGGGGGAGAAACTATTATTGTTGTATTGTATTCAACTGGGGGGACAATATGCATGTTTTTATCTGTTTTTAATGCACAATTTTTAAAAAATGATTTGTCTTGTTTTGTCTTGGCTTTGTAATAGTTGTATTTCCCAAAACTTGTATTTTACCTTTTTGAAAATAAAATAAAATTTAATACGAGGAACATCAAGTTTCCAGAAACAATATTTATGATTAGCACACAAGTAAAAAGCAGTAGAAGAATTTCTGATTTTTAGGACATGACTAACAATAGAGTCTAATATAAGAACATGAATGATGGACTGGAAGAAAGATGAGGGATACTAAATTTGATATGTATGTTTATGAAAATGCTCTCAAAATTGTAGCTAAATGAAAATGGAATCAGAGTCAGCAGGTGAGGCTCATGGAAAGAAGGCAAATGGAGCCATAAGGATGTCAGGTAGTGAACGTTCTGGTTTGGGGAGACCCCAACTCAAGGACCAGGTCCCCTTGCAGACACCACACTTGGAGGAGAATTTGCACAAAATCTACGTGAACTTCAGGGAGGGAGAAATAAACCAAGGAAGAGCTCAAAGGAGCTGCTCTTAGCCTGGAGGAAAGACCACAAGGAGAAGAGCTGAAGATCAGGAGGAGTCTGGGAGCCCCTTTTCCAACTGACACAATCTCTCGGTTGGAGAAGGGAAGATGCAGCCCTCTTCCAATCACTGACACACGTTACACATGAGGAGCGCAAGATCTGCTCACTATTATTCCAGAGTGTCAATCAGGGAAAAGTGGTATGGATCTGGATGGGGAGGAACAGGCTCCAGTTCAACCCGGACAAGACTGAGTGGCTGTGCCTACCAGCATCCCGGGTTATCCAAGAAATTCCATCATTGAACATGGGGGGAGCGAAGTTGCCTCCCATGGATAGGACAGGCAACTTGGGTGTCCTCCTGGATACACAGCTAAGTATGGAGGAGCAGGTAGGAGCCGTTGCCAGGAGGGCATTTGCCCAGGTTCGCCTGGTGCATCAGTGGCACCCCTATTTGGACCAGGATGCCCTATGCACGGTGACCCATGCACTTGCTGCTTCCCATCTTGACTACTGCAATGCTCTCTACCTAGAGCTGCCCTTGCGGACTATACAGAGGCTTCAACTGGTGCAAAATGCAGCCGTGCGGGTGGTGATGGGAGTGATCCATTACTCCCATGTGACACCCCTCTTGCGTGATTTGCACTGGTTGCCGGTTGCCCTATGGATAAAATTCAAGGTGCTGGTGTTAGCCTATAAAGCCCTTCATGGCCAGGGTCCAGGGTATTTTCAGGAGCGCCTTCTACTGCCATCGAGTTCCAATTGCCCAGTGCACTCCCACCGGCGGGGCCTCCTCGGGGTGCCGTCAGGCAGACAATGTCAGTTGGTGGTTCCCGGGGGGAGGGCCTTCTCTGTGGGGGCACCCACCCTGTGGAACCAGCTGCCGCTGGGGTTGCGGCTGGCTCCTGGCTTCATTCCTTCCGCCAAGATCTTAAAACTTGGTTGTTTGTACAGGCCGGCCTGGATTGAGGTTGGTAGGGGTCTTTTTTAATTAATTAGGTTTTATCATATTCTAGGGATTTATTTGGATGGTTTTATATTTTAATGTCTTGTATTTATTCTTTGTGTGAGATGCTTCGAGTCCCCCAGGAGATGGGGCGGCATACAAATCCAAATAAATGAAATGAAATGAAATTCAGTTAGAAGAGAGAAGATTTTAGATGAATGAAGGGGAAAATATCCTAAAAGGATGAGCTGTTTTAGAGCTGAGCCAGTGAAGCAGAGCAGTTCAGTCTCCTCTTCATGGATTGTCTGAATGCAAAGACTGAGCAGCCAACAGTAAGAGAAGCTTTAACTGGATTCTTGCAGAGAGGAGGGGATAGACAAGATGGTCTCAGAGTCTCTTACAAATTCATAATGGTAAAATTCTGTGATCCTACTTATAAACCATACATGCAGGAATTTATTTATGTACACAGCCTTTCAGCACCAGCCATGTTTAATATCCAAAATTGTCTGTTCTGCTATCTATTCTTTCTTCCCCTTGAACAATTAGCCATGGAGCCTTGGTAGCTCAGGCTGTTAAATGCCTGCTCTTAAGATCCAGCTGCCTACAATTATTGTAGGCTCAAATCCCACCAGGCTCAAGGTTGACTCAGCCTTCTATCCTCTCAGGGTAGGTAATTTGAGGACCCAAGATTGTTGGGGGCAATAAGCTGACCTTGTAAAAATGCCGCTTAGTAATAAGCAGGCATATACAATGGAATGAAGGCTATTGCTGAGCACACTGGGTTGTATCCCAGAAATTGTAAGCCGCCCTGAGTCTTCAGAGAAGGGCGGCATATAAATGTAATTAAAAACAATTAGATCGCCCAAATCTGCTGACCTTTTGTAGCACAAGTACAGTAGGGGATGAGCATACTGAGCCTGAGTGAGGGGGTCAAAGGCACCATTAGTCTTGAGTCCCGCCCACAGGAGATCTGGGTCCAGCCCCCCCCTTGAGAATTCCGTGGACCCTTGTCTACCATCTGTTTGCCTTGACTGTTGGTAGTTCTGATTCTTGTGGACAGCATGAGCCTGGGGTGAACCTTTATGTTCATTTGAAGTGCCTGGAATTCATGATTTCCCTGCTCTTGACAAGCAGATTGAGACGATTCCCCTCCTTCTCCTTTGGGTTCCTTCTCCAAAGGAACCAAGATTAATGGACCCCTATTGGGACCCCATACCTGCCACGGCTGCAGCCTTGGAGACCCCAACCTCTCTTTGCCCTCCTTTCTTCTCCTCCTCTTTCTGGAGGAATAGGCGGCATTCAAGGCCTGGGCCAGAGTCTGAATGATACTGTATGAATGGGGGTCATTATCGATCCTGATCCTGTTCCTTTTCCACTGGGTCTCCACTGGGGCTTTCTGGGTGCATCTTTTGCGGCCTTTGACAGAATGGATGTGCTTGAGAAGAAAACAGCGAAAATAATGATTTATAAATTGATCTTCCACAAAGAAATGGGGTTTAAAGGCATCATCCACTGGCCTTTCTTTTGTCAGATAGCCAAAGTTCCAAATACTATGGATATATTTGAGAAGTCCGTCCTCGTTTATTTCATACCCAGCAAAAATTGTGATGATCCAGATTTTCCCTTCAGTGGGTCCTGACAAATCCTCAAATGTTAAATGGAAAGGAAGAATTCTGTCCGTAAGGGAATCAAATTCCATGAAGTGAACGAAGACATTGACTTGTCTCCACTTAGAGAGGGCCTCCCTGAGGGCTGCTGTAGGTCCAGTTGTTGAGAATTGTTGTGATATAACAACACAAATCCCATTCCTGACAAGCATAGGAGAGAAAATTCTCATGAACTTCTCTCCATTTTCTGTGTCTGAAGCAAAGAGTCCAATCAGGGTCCATCTGAAGTGGAGAAGGAGTTGGATAGTTGCTGGGTACATGACTCTTTTTTGGGGGAGTAACTCATTGAAAAAGGGGAATTGACTTTTATCACTTAAAGCCTCGAAGAAGTTTCATAACTGAACTGAAAAAGCAATGAAGAATGTTGTGTTATACTTAGGGTCAAATCAAGTCCAAAATATTAGCTTTTAATAAATCCAACATTGTTTTGATGAGCAAATTAAAGAGATTATTGTTGATTAGCTGTTAAGCAATATCAAGAAACAGAATTTTAAATACATAACATTAACAACATAGTATATAAAATGAAATTCAAGAAAGAAAAAGAATAAAAATGTCATTTCTCTATTACTCCAATAATTTACTGCAATCAGACTCATATGTAGATTTCAACTGAACTGCTTTGTTCCAATAAAGGTCTGGATTCTATATAAATATTGGAATTCTGTCTGCACAAGAAATATGTTGCTGTAAGGTAAGTCTCCCAATAGGTTGTTTCTCTAACGTGCAGTCCAAGACTCTGATCTCTCTCTTTCTTCTGCAATTGACATTCAACCTACTGATGTATTACATGTTCTGTCTTTGGAGCTCCACAAATAAAAGCCTGTTAATTATAAGGAACTTAGTTAAATCTTTGATATTTAACCATAGTGTTTAGCTGATGAAGAAGTGAGGGAGGAGAAGAAAAGAAACATTGACTTCAGACTCTCTCTGTTGCAGTAAAATAAGGCATTAACATCAAATCACAACTTTTTGCTTTTTCACAGTAATATAAACAAGCCATTTCTGTAAAGATCTATCAATCTACTTGGTAAAACTCAAAATCAAAGTTTCAAAGTTGCACGAATTTCAGAAGTGGTTTCCATGTGGAAAGAAAAGTACTTATGTTCTTTTCTTCATTCAAAGTGGTCAGTTTTGCCATTTCTGCCAACTTCTGCAACCATTCGTCCTTGCTAGGAATCAAAGTGTTCTTCCATGTTTGCCCGTACAACAGTCTTGCTGCTGTCAACATATATAATAACAAAGTCCCCATTTTTTTCTCCAGTTCTTTTTCCATTAGACTCAAAAGGAAAAGTTCTGGTTTGATTTTTATCTCCATTTTCAAAATTTTCTGTATCAAAATATGAATCATACTCTACATTTTTTCTTTATCATATGTCCATCATAGGTGATAAAAAGTCCCTTCTTCACTTTTACACCTCCAACATTCATTTGACATACCTTTATACATCTTGGTTAACTTATGTGGTGTCAAATACCAATGATAAATCATCTTATAGAAATTTTCTTTTAGATTATAATTTAATGTTAATTTTAAGCCCTTCATCCACATTTTTTCCCATTGTTCAAGCATCACATTATATCCAAAATTCCCTGCCCTCTCAATAGTACAATGTTTTACATGTTCATTTTCCAAATTTAATTTGAATATCATTTTATAGATCTTAGCGATAATATGTTCATCGTTACCATGTAATGAGATTTCCAATTCATTTTTAACAAAGTCAAATCCATAGCACTTTTTAACGAGTTTAAATCTTTCTTTTAGTTGTTGATAAGTAAACCAATAACAAATATAACCTTCTGATTCAAGTTCCCTCCTTGGTGTTCCCTCCTTGGTGTTGGGTCATCAGACTTGAAAGATAAAATTTTACCATACATCAATCAGTCTGGCTTCACCACCATTTCTTTTCTTAAAAAAGGCTTCCTGGGGTGATAATAATAATAATAATTTATTAGACTTGTATGCCGTCCTTCTCCCTAAGGACTCAGGGCGGCGAACATTAAAAAACCATACAATTACAATAAAAAGAAATTAAACAGATACAAGTCTAGCAAACAGTTAAAACTTAAAACAATTAAAATAACCCACACCCTGGGTCAATCCAGACCGGCCTGTTGAAACAGCCACGTCTTCAGGTTTCAGCGGAAGGAGCGGAGATCAGGGGTCAAATGGAGATCCACGGGGAGCTGATTCCATAGGGTGGGCACTCCCACCGAAAAGGCCCTAGCCCTGGGGGCTGCCAGCCGACAATGCCTGACCGACGGTACCCCAAGGAGGCCCCTCATATGGGAGCGTATGGGGCGATTGGAATGTGATGCCCAAAGGGGCAGCCTTGTTTTATATTTATTCCAAACTCTTAGTGTGGCATGTCTAACAACGTGATTATTAAAATCAACATTAACTTTACATTTATCATTCCATAAGTAGCTGTGCCATCCAAACCTTAATTCATGGCCCTCTAAGTCAGGTAACCTTTTCTTCTAGAGACTCACCCTATAGACATTTCAGTTTCAATACTTGGCAATTTGGAAGGTGTGTTGGGAGCAGCTCATCCATTTCACTGTTCCAACCTTACTGAGGATGGTTACATATTTCTCTTCTTCAATAGCCTGGATTCTTTGTGAATAATAAACCATGGTGTTCTCATATGCATTTAGCATGTTAGATATATGTGTTTCAGAATTCTTCATTACTGCAGTCAAGTAATTATTATCGAGAGAGAATAACAAACATGCCCCCTTCCCTTCCTCCTTGGTAAGTATCGATCCTTCTTCTCAGGGCTCCATTGAGCCCAAGCCTCCCTCTCAAACAAGGGCTTGGAGAAAGGGCTTCGATCAGGGCCAACAGGATGACCTCCATTTTGAGGGCAGTCAATTTCCTCCATAATGTTTTTCTCTCTACGGTATCAAATGCTGCACTAACATCTAGAAAGCCAGCAAACTGTGGTTTACCCAACTGACATATTTTGTGGTTAGATATTTCAGGACAAATCTGTTTAAAATATTACATTATTAATTGATTTCTTAGTTATTATACAGATTTATACAGCTTTTAACTCTTCCTAGAACCTTCTTGCTGTACTTCAAGGAATGCACTTTTCTTCTACCCAATCTCAAGTTTACTTAAGAGGAACATGGCATATATTTTACCCACAGTATCTATTAGACAAACTTGCCTGTAATTTTTTACACATATAACTTTATTTATAAACATAGCTGGTATGTTGTAGAAACAGCTTTTGAATTCCATGGAAAAGATATGGTTGCATCAAAACACCAAAATTGAGAAACACACACACACACACACACACACCTGTGGGACTTTGTAGAGGTCTGCTAATGTTGATATCTGGCTGGAGATGTCCCTTCTAGCTCCATCAAGAAGAGCCAGAAGGTTCTCCTTCCTTCCACAGCTGTAGTTGGGGACACTGGCTTTTCCAGTGGAGAGAATGTCCAGCAAGGCATCTGAAGTGCGTAAAGGGCTCACATAGTTGTCATGGATGTCGTAACCAAGTGTGAGATTGTGTAGGAGCTGGGAGTTCTTGTTGACCATTTGAATAGCAAGAAGTAATCGTAAGCCATTTAAAAAACCATAAGAATCCCTATTGTAAAAAAAGGTTTATTATTATCATCAAAAGCAACAATTTTTTTTAAAAATTAAATCCTCTTTGTCTCCACAAACCTACTGAATTTTAACTAGACTCTATTGATTCAAAAGGAAACATCACTACTCTAAATAAAATCCAGTATTTAAGGAGTGAATTAAAGGAATTGACTGGGAGAAGAAAATAATCTGGAATTCTTTCAGGGTTTTTTTTAGTGGCATCTGTGGATATGAGTCTCTTCCACAAAATAAGACAAAAGAGAGAAGCCATGGAAATGAAAATTATTCAAGAAATCAGACAAGTGCTGCAGTATAGGAATAAATGAAATAAGAAGAAAAGAAGAGTGTTAGAAATGCAATTGGAAGGAATGCAGCTCCTGAATTACCCTGAAACAGACTGAATAGAAGGAGCCATGTTGAAAAGCCAAGATGTTTGCAACATTCTGTATATAGTGGTGAATATACCAACGAGATGGTCTCCTCGCCTGTAAAAGCTCAATGGACTGTTTTCATCCTGGTGCTCCAAACTCAGCGGGCATTTCAGTCCACTCTTCCCAGAGACTGGCATGGACACCAGCAGCACCAGAAGCAGAAGCAGGAGATCCATCATTCATGGGGCTTCAATCTGCTTTCTCTGTGGAAGGCAGCCACTGGAGAAGTAGCATAAGACCTCAAAAGTCTAGATGGTCATAATAACAGGGAGAAATAATTTCTCCTCTTGGGATCCTAAACTTCCTCTGTGCAGAGGAGAGACTGGAAAAAAGCACCCGAGAGAAGAATCACAGATCCACTACTGAGGTCACTTTTGTTGTGGTTGTGTGTCTTTCCTGTCAGGACATGTCCAGAAAGTGATGCTGGATGAAGAGAGTTCAGAAACCAGGGAGTTGACTTCTGCTGTCCTTCAGCATGGCCTCTTGCCTCCAAATACGGCTGGGGAAGGTCACCCAGAGGGATGGAGTTTGGCAACCCTCTAGTCTAAGTTGCTGTCTGTGCTGTCCAGCCAGTTTAGAGTTTATTTATTTATTTATTTATTTATTTATTTATTTATTTATTTATTTATAATTGGACTTATATGCCGCCCCCTCTCTGCGAGGACTTGGGGCGGCTCACAATTAAAAACACAATACATATTTAAAACAGAATTAATAAATATTTAAAACAGAATTAAAGCAACAAGCCCAATCACTAAAAACCTGTTAAAATACTTTAAAAACCCCAGGAGGTCAGTCCAGCCTGGCCTGTTCAAACAACCAGGTCTTCAGGTCGCGGCAAAAGGAGCAGAGATCAGGGGCCAACAGCAGGTCCAAAGGGAGTTGGTTCCACAGGGTGGGGGCTGCAATAGAATAGGCCCCTCCCCAGGGCACCGCTAGCCAACATTGTCTAGCCGACGGTACCCCGAGGAGACCCCGTCTGTGCGCACGCACAGGGCGATCTGTGTTTGATATTGGCAGGAGGTGCTCCTGCAAGTACCCCAGACCCATATCGTAATGGACTTTAATGTTAACACCAACACCTTGAATCTCACCTGGAGGGCAACCAGCAACCAATGCAGCTCGCGCAGGAGGGGTGTAACATGGGAGTATCGGGAAACTCCCATCACAACCCGCGCAGCTGCATTCTGCACCAGCTGAAGCCTCCGGATGGTGTGCAAGGGCAGTCCTAAGTAGAGAGCGTTGCAGTAGTCAAGTCGGGAGGTCACAAGTGCATGAGTGATCGTGCAAAGAGCATCTCGGTCCACATATGGGTACAACTGGCGAACCAGTCAGACCTGGGCAAAAGCCCCCCTGGTCACAGCCCCCACCTGCTCCTCCAAACCAAGCCGTGAATCCAGGAGGACTCCCAGGTTCCGAGCCCTATCCACAGGGGGCAACACCTCTCCCCCTATGACCAAAGATGGAATCAACTGACTGGGCTGAGATGTCTGTACGCACAACCACTCAGTCTTAGCCGGGTTGAGCTGTAGTCTGTTCCTGCCCATCCAGGTCCATACCGCATCCAGACCACGGGTCATCATGGAGAGGGCATCACTGATTTGGCTTGGGGTGGAGATATATAACTGGGTATCATCAGCATACTGATGATACCTCACCCCAAAACCACGGATGATCTCATCCAGCAGCTTCATATAGATGTTGAACAGGAGGGGAGAGAGGACCGACCCCTGAGGAACCCCACATGTGAGTGCCCTCGGGGCCAACCTCTGCCCTCCTGCCAACACCGATTGCTAATGCCCTGAGAGCTAGGAGGAGAACCACTGCAGAACAGTGCCCTCCACTCCCAAACCCCCGAGGCGCCGCAATAAGATACCATGGTCGATGGTATCAAAAGCCGCTGAGAGATCTAATAGGACTAGGACAGAGGAAAATCCCCTGTCCCGAGCCCTCCAGAGATCATCCATCAGCACGACCAATGCCATCTCCGTGCTGTACCCAGGTCGGAAGCACGACTGATACGGATCTAGATAGTCCACTTCCTCCAGGAAAAGCGGAAACTGCTGAGCCACCACACTCTCAACAACCTTCGCCAAAAACGAAGGTTGGAGACTGGATGAAAGTTGTTTAAAATGGCTGGGTCCAGAGCAGGCTTCTTCAGGAGGGGTCTCACCACCGCCTCTTTCAAGGTGGCAGGAAAGGACACCTCCCTCAGCGAGGTGTTAACAACTGCCCGGAGCCAGTCACACATGGTCTCCCTGGAGGCATATACCATCCAGGAAGGACACGGGTCCAATAAACAGGTGGTGGAACTCAGTCATCGCATAATCCTGTCCACTTCATCCTCAGAAATAGGATCAAACAGCCCAGATGACATCGGCCACACTCTCTGTAACTCCCTCCTCAGACCACTGCAAATTAGAGTTCAACCCCTCCCGGATCCAAGCAATCTTATCCAACAGATATTGTCCAAATTCCTCAGTCCTACCCTGCAAAGGGTCACCTCCGGCTCCCGATGCAAGAGGGAGCGCGTGACCCTGAACAGGGTGGCCAGGCGATTATCTGTGGACGCTACGAGGGCGGAGAGGTAAGCCCTCCTCGCCGTCTTCAAAGCTCCCAGGTAAGTCCTAATATGGGCTCCCAACTGGGTTCGGTCGGATTCGGAACGCGTCGATCTCCACCTGCTCTCTAAACCCCTCCTACGTCGCTTCATCTCCCGGAGCTCCTCCGTAAACCAGGGAGCCACCCCGGATCTGCGGCGAGTGAGGGGATGTAAGGGAACAACCCGGTCGAGGGCCTCTGAGGCAGCTTGTTGCCATGCAGCTGCCAGCAACTCGGCCGAGCTGTGGATAAGGAAGACGGGCAGAAACCCCAACTCTGCCTGGAACCTCTCAGGGTCCATCAGGCGTCTGGGGCGGAACCATCTCAGTGGTTCCTCATCCCAGCAGCGTGGGGTGGCCTGTTGGAAGACCAGTCATAGGAGAGAGTGATCTGACCATGCAATGGGTTGGGCATTAACACTGCCCACCCCCAGATCACTACGCCACTGCTCCGAGACAAAAACAAGGTCGAGCATGTTGCCCGACTTATGCGTGGGGCCCTGTATTAGCTGGGCCAGGCCCATAGCCACCATGGAAGCCATGAACTCCTGGGTCAAACCCGATGCCCCCCACCAGGGAGGGCAAGTTGAAGTCACCCAAGACCAGAAGGCCTGGGAGCTCCACCGCCACTCCCGAGAGTGCATTGAGAAACCCAAGCAGGGCCGCTGCTACACAGCTGGGGGAAAGGTATGCAAGCAGCAGGCCCAACTGGCCACCGGGCCCCAACCGTAGGAGGAGGGTCTCACACCCGCCAGTCTGTGGAACAGAGACCTCCTTTGGAATCAGGGTCTCCCGAATAACAACAGCCACCCCACCACCCCTTCCCTGGGCTCTAGGCTGGTTCAAAACCCAAAAACATGGGGGACATAAATCGACCAGAGGAACTCCACCCTCCGGTCCCAACCAGGTTTCGGTGATGCAAGCCAGGTCTGCGGCCTCCTCCTCAATCACTTCCCGGAGGAGGGACGCCTTATTAACCACGGACCTGGCATTAAAGTACACTAGCCGCAGCCCAGGGGCTCTGGGTCCCATATCCCCAGGGGAGTGGGCAGAGGCATGGGGGTCGGAGCGCACCACAGCTCACAAACTGCAGCAGTGTGCTCCCAGATCACGATATGGCCCCCTGCCTCTTCGTCCACCACCAAATCCGATCACCCTGGGCATCCATATTTCTGCCCTGCTTCCCAGGGCCCCAAGAGTCCCCCCCTCCTCCCCATCACGATCCTTAACTGGGCTGGGCTGAGTTCCAACCAAGCTAGGCAGGCAGTTCCCAGATGCCCGCTGAAAAGACCCTTCCACCACCCCCTCCCTATCCCATTAAAACATCAAATTAAAAAAATTAAAAGACATCCCTTAAAACCACATTTAAAATTTGGCCCTTTGGTTGCGCCATGCCACCTCTCGGGATCCCAAGAGTTAATGGGATTTGAGATAGGTAGTTAGCAATTGAGAGCCTTAAGGGAGTGCATCATGGTAAATGTAGTTAAGGTATCCTGGGAAATGTAGTCCATGTCATGTGGTCACATCTGAAATCCTGATTGGTCACTAAATTGACCCTTGTTGGGTTGGGGGAGGCTTCCTCACTCTAGCCTGAAGCTTTCACCACATGGTCACTTCAATCATCAGCATGGTTATCATCTTAAGGATGAGAGTTTAAAATCTTTCTACACCACGATTCAGATATGCAAAGGATTGGACATTAAGACGAACTTCATCATAACTCTGAGTTGACAGGATGCCTGATGAACCAATAAAATAGACTTTGTATATATGTTTTGTGGAATTGCTCTGTCTGCTTTATACTCAACTAGAGCGTAAAGCAGAACAGTAGAAAGATATTTTAATCTTGATTCCTGGATGCAGTAAAAAGATACAAAGATTTGCAATCCCAGAGTAAATGATATTATAAACTTGAAGTCCTGAAGTGGTAAAGCAAAGTGATATTGAAGCTAGGAGTGAATATGCAATGCTAATCTGAGCCTCCAAAGCAGAGATATAGCTAATCAGATTGCCTGAATTCTTATCGTCTTTCTCCCTCTGTGCAATGGAACTTTTTACATGCTGTTTGGATGGTGGGAGGGGCTGGAATTCTCCCACTTGCTAGAGACAAAACGGAGCTTCAGAAGCAATGCTTTCTCTGCATCTCTCTTCTGAGCCACAGAGTTGCAAAACCAGTTTGAATTACAGGAACACATGCACCCCTCTCCTCTGCTCAATTTGTCTTCCTGCTATCCCAAAGACTCAATCTGCATAACAAGAAAAGAGAGTGTTGGCTCATTGCATGTGTTTTGAAAACAAGTCAAGGTTTAAAGCCTTTTGGATGTGCCAATTCAATGTCTGTTTGCAAACTAGAGGGGCTGGAAAGGCTTCACATTTCTTCTGCTCTATGCTGCTTCCAAGGGGCAATTAAAAGAGGCCTCTGGATTTTACAATGTAGTCTCTAAACAACAAGGTTATAAAAATTCCTCCTGGCAGTGCCATGGGCACATTCCTCCCCCCTGAAGAGGGAATTTTAATGCCAGCAAGAGTTTTAAACACAAAGAAGCAGTTTGCCTCTCCAGCTAATGACAGAGCTAGAAGATTTTTCTCTTTACTGAACATTAAAACGTTATGAAATGGAGTACAGTATTACATTTCTTTAATAACTTTGAACAAGATATTCCACATTTTAATAACTTTTCTTTCCAATCTAATCTGCTACCATTCAACCACCAGCCTATAGCACCAATTTGTCAAGTACAAATTTCACAGAGAATTCAAAAAAAAAAAAAAAAGGGATTTTTTTCAAGGATCTAGCTCCACCTAGTGGCAAGTAATGAATTTACAGGACATTTCCTAATTTTAACCACTGTTCAACCAATGAATTTCATAGGAACATTCTATTTTATCTGCTAGCTTGTGGCAGAACACTGTCCCTTAACGGTGGGGCTGCCTGTGAATGCCAAGGAAGCCAAAGGCACCCTTGAACCCTGCCTAGTGTTAAGGGCAGGGCTGTCCATTCACATCAACTCCATATATGAATCCTAAGTTGAGGCTGATTTTAAAGTTCCTTGTGTCTGAAGTGGAATTTCATGACGAATGAAGGCCTTTCTTTCCCATTTTTTCTAACAATATCGATCTTAGGATGAGAGGCAGGAAAGTGACAGCCTGTGGACTATATCATTGGGTAAATAGGGAGAAAGTTATAGAATTGGTACATTTTCCCCTTTTCCATTACTCTTTTTGTGTGGTGTTTCCGTGGTCATGTAAGACTTTTTAATAAAGTGTGGGCTGTCAAGTCTGTAGCGGAGATGGTGAAGCTGCCCACAACATGGTGGATGGTGTGATCTTGCCCGACCCTAACCCTAGCCCAGAAAATAGTTCTGGGATATCTGGTGGTCCTTCCTATGGTTGTGAGGATGCACATGGTGAGATGGGGCCCCTGTGGGAGGGAGAGGACCTCTGAAAGATTCCTCTGAATTATTTTCACAGAGTTCTCTGTAGTGAGATTTATTGAGATGGAACATAAGGGAACAGTCATTGGACTATTTCCCATTTCAAACACAGACATATGATATTCTTCTACATGCTGTCTTAAATGTAAAGAATATCTCCTTTCAAATAAAAGGAAGTTTCAGAAGTCTTTCAATATCATGCTATTATCTCTCATGTTTTTACACTTATTCTGGCTGTGAGATGCTCCTTTGTGTTCGGGTCTGGGCTCAAAAGGATAATGTGGCACTTGGGGATGAAGATGGAGCTCAACAGACCAGCACTGGAGGCCAGGATGGAGAAGACCTGCACAGCCACCATGTGTTTCCCTTTGGTGCTCAGGTAGTTGGGCACAAAAGTCACCTGAACCCTGCAGAAGACCAGCATGCTGAAGGTGGTCAGCTTGGCTTCACCACAGAGATTGCTGATCAATTGATGATCAATGTTGCGCTCTGGGTGAGGTTCAAGGTTTTGGCTTTAACATTTAAAGTCCTACACGACATGGGTCCACAATATTTAAGGGAGCGCCTCCTGCCGATATCGGGGACCAACCACCCTGTACGGGCACACAGGCAAGAGCTCCTCGGGGTCCCGTCGGCATGCCAATGTTGGCTGGCGGTCCCCCGATGGCGAGCCTACTCTGTGGCGGCCCCCAACTTATGGAATCAACTGCCTCTGGACCTCTGCCTGGCCCCTGACCTCCGCACCTTCCGCCACGATTTGAAGACCTGGCTATTTGACCAAGTCAGGCTGTGATTACCTTACCGGGGGTATGGGATAGTTTTAAGCTTTTTAATTCGGTTTTTATTGGACTTTATGGTGGTTTAATTCTTTTTAATTATTTATTGTATTTGTATGTTTTAACTATGAGCCGCCCCGAGTCTTCGGAGATGGGGTGGCATATAAGTCAAATAAAATAAATAAATAAATAATAAATGTTGAGGTCCCATAATGGCTCCTAATTGCAAATATGATCCCTTTGCAAATTCTATTTTAATCCCTTGGAGGAGCCTCTTTCAAGGACAGGTTTGCTCTGGAAAAGGGGCAGCAGCTTCATCTCCCTGGATGACATCATTGACTGCCAGGCGGTCGTTAGATCCTCGGCAGAGCTGTGAGTCAGGGAAGAGGGAAAAGGCCCCAGCTCCGTCTGGAACCGCTCCGGGTCCAAAAGGCGCCTGGGGCGGAACCACCTACATGGCTCCTCATCCCAGCAGTGGGGGGTGGCTTGTTGGAAGACCAGCCGTAGGAGATATTGATCAGACCATGGAACGGGCAAAGACGTAAAGGTGGCCTGCCCTCTGTCACTATGCCACCACTCAGAGACAAAAACAAGGTCGAGAGTATTCCCCCCCTCATGAGTGGGGCCATGAATTAATTGGGTCAGGCCCATGGCTTCCATGGAAGCCATGAATTCCTGGGCCAATCCCGACGCACCCCCAGGGAAGGCAGATTAAAGTCCCCCAGGACTATAAGGCCTGGGATCTCCACCGCCACCCCTGAGAGGACGTCCAGGAGCCCAGGCAGGGTTGCTGTCACACAGTTGGGAGAAAGGTATGCAAGCAGCAAACCCACCTGACCATTTGGCCCCCACTTCAGAAGGAGGGTCTCACTCCCGCCTATCTCTGGGATAGTGACCTCCCTTGGAAGTAAGGTCTCCCTAATAACCACAGCCACCCCACCACCCCTACCCTGGGCCCGGCGGTGCACAACCCGAAAACCTGGAGGGCATAATTCAACCAGAGGGACACCTCCCTCCGGGCCCAACCAGGTCTCGGTGATGCAAGCCAGGTCCGCAGCCTCCTCCTCCATGATCTCACGGAGGAGGACAGATTTATTGGCCATGGACCTGGCATTAAAATACACCAGTCTGAGCCCAGGGGTCCCAATTCCCGAACTCCCTAGGGAGGAGGTCATAGGGTCGGAGCGAGCGACCGCACAAAGGTGGCGGGTGCGCGCTCCCAACACATGATATGACCCTATGCCTCGACGTCTGCTGCCAACCCCAACCACCCTGGGAATCGCGGCCCCCACCTCAGTCCCCGGAGCCCCACAGGCCCCCAACCTCCACACCCCCCCCCACAAACCGGGCTGCAAGAAGACCTATTAACCCTCCTCCCTAACCCCTTAAGACGACTAATTAAAAATTTTAAAAGTTTCCCCTTCCTCCTAAATTTGGAATTTGGCCCACTAACTGCAGCATGCCACCTCTCGGGATCCCAAGATCCGTCATTAAGGAAAGCTCTTGATAAAGTGCAGGGCCATTCCACAGACTGGGGAACCATCTGGAGGGCCCATAAGTCTGCTGGAGAATAGGCAGGCATGACATGTACATCTTAGGCAGGACAGGGGGCAGCTGGTTAGATGGAAGAAAAATTGTAAAGATGGAAATACAATAGGAGACGGACTATAATGAGGATCAGGAGATAATCCGCAATCGGCAACTCTCTCACAGATGCCGACAGTTAGAGTCAAGTAAACAAGTCACTGTGCTGCCACCATAGTGACTTGCGGTATAAAATCCTGAATAATTCCCTGCACTCACACTGCAGGGAAAAATCACATCCTCCCATTGCCCTCTCACCGCAGTGGGAGGTAGTCCAGTCTCAAAGAGAGAAGTATAGATCCATGGAAGTGGTGCAGATGACCCAGGCACCATCAATAGTGTCAATGAGTCCAAGATGGCAAAAACAGTGAGAAGGCGGCAGTCACAGATGGAATGTCCAAGAGTCCAAGAGTCCAAGCAAGGTGCAATGTCCAAAGCCAATCCCGGCCACAGGTCTGGGGCCACAAAGCCATCCTTTTGCGGGGAGGGGCACCACCACCGACTCTGCCCATAATCCCTAGCCAGGAAGGCCGCTTCCCTCAGTCCAGGCCATGGTTGAGAACATGCCCCCCTGGAACTCTCAGATGTATAGGCCTCCCTCCCTTCTGTATGTCCGACTCTCCCAGAACTTCTGGGGAGAAAGTAAAGGGGTAGGGGCTCCCAGGGGTGGTTCAAAAACCCACCCCCCATAGCCACACCACCCAAGTCAGAGCCGGAAAGAGAGGGAGAAAGCCATTGGACCAACCAACAGCCCTCCACTGGGGACTCCATGTGGCTACCAACATATAACTACCTGTAGGCAGCCACAGCACCAAGTCCAGGCCATCTCCGCTGCCATCAGCTCCCATTGGTGGGGGATAAACCCCAGCACCGCAGTCAGGCCGTAGCCGGTCCAGTCCATTGGAACCCGGTCTCGCCACACCCGCCGCCAGCAATCCAGAGCCGACGACCAGCAGCGATGACATCGGGTCCACAGGGTCGCAGAGTCCCAAACACTGGGACTCGCAGCCACCAGGGCACAGGACACAGGGCAGGGCAGACAGCAGCCGGGACGCAAGGCAGGACAAGCAAGGCCATCGACGAGCCCCTAGGAGCAAGGCAAACAACGCCGCCGCTGCCGCTGCTACCGCCGCTGCCGCGCTGTGCTCCTGCTTCGGCTGACAAGCCACGATAGAAAAGCCGTGGGGGGGAGAATCGATCTAGCCACGCCGAGCCGTCGGCTCAAATCCCACCAAACGGCTCCAGTGGCAACCCCAGACGCTCCCGAGATGGCTCCAGGGACAAGGGGAGGCAGCGGGTGTCATCCTCCCCAGAAAACCAGCTGAATCGCCGAAATGCCCAGACGAGCCTCTCAGCCACAGACCGCCATCTTGAGCATGCGCAGTGAATTTGTAAGAGCCCCTGAGACCATCTAGCCCAACCCCTCCCCTCTGCATGAGTCCCAGTTAAAGCTTCTCTGACTGATGGCTGCTCAGTCTTTGCATTCAGACAATCCATGAAGAGGAGACTGAACTGCTCTGCTTCACTGGCTCAGCTCTAAAACAGCTCATCCTTTTAGGATATTTTCCCCCTCATTCATCTAAAATCTTCTCTCTTGTAACTGAATTCACTTTTCCCTGATTGACACTCTGGAATAATAGAGAGCAGATCTTGCGCTCCTCGTGTCTAACGTGTGTCAGTGGTTGGAAGAGGG
This sequence comes from Naja naja, assembly GCA_009733165.1. Taxonomy (NCBI): domain Eukaryota; kingdom Metazoa; phylum Chordata; class Lepidosauria; order Squamata; family Elapidae; genus Naja; species Naja naja. Next base: position 25,725 of record CM019149.1, read on the forward strand.
CTGCATCCTCCCTTCTCCAACTGAGAGATTGTGTCAGTTGGAAAAGGGGCTCCCAGACTCCTCCTGATCTTCAGCTCTTCTCCTTGTGGTCTTTCCTCCAGGCTAACAGCAGCTCCTTTGAGCTCTTCCTTGGCGCATTTCTCCCTTCCTGAAGTTCACGCAGATTTTTTGCAAATTCTCCTCCAAGTGTAGTGCCTGCAAGGGGACCTGGTCCTTGAGTTGGGGTCTCCCGAAACCAGAACATTCACTTCCTGAGATCCTTATGGCTACATATGCCTTCTTTCCATGAGCCTCACCTGCTGATTCTGATTCCATTTCCGGGAACTACAATTTTGAAATCATTTTTACAAACATACATTTACAACTCCTTGACATGTCAGCTATCTGCTGTTTATAAAAAACGTAGATAACAGGTAATCCAACAATAAAATTAAATTTCAAATCTTCAAAACTGTCTGCTATCTGCTATTGTATTTAACTCACAGAAAATTGACAGGGGCTTCATATCTACCACAGACCACCACCATCATCATCTCTGATCCATCCAGAATCTGTCCAGAGTTAAACATGTTTGTTTGATTCTTAATAATAATGCATTTCCTTAAAATTTTAACTAGGATCTTTCCTAACAATTGCTTTCCATTCCCCAAAAATCATAGGACCTCCTGTAAATTGAAACACGATGCCTCTTAAGACTTGTTTTCCAGTTAAATGTGACAAGTCCATTCCCCCATCTCCCTCAATCTTCTGTAAAGAATCCATCTCATCTGTCATCCGTCCTGTCCACTGTGAGTCTTCAGGGTCCATGGCTTCTCCAGCAATTTCCAAGCAGCCTGATTTCCAACCAGACTCCTCCTTCAGGGGTGCCAGCAGCAAATTACATTCCACTCCATCCCACCATCCATCCATCCAATCCATTTGAGTCAACTATTGTTGCTTGCATCTGATTATCACCTTTAAGTTGAGTGAAAACCATTGTTATTTTATCAAACTTTTAAAATAAAGCTTCAGTTTAAGAATTTATATTCTTTAAATCACATCAAATTAGCTTACTCTAAGATCGTATTAATTGCTGTATTAATGACAATATAGAAAAATTGATGACCAATGGCAAATTGTTATCCATCACCTTCAGGTTTCATAGGAGAGATTTTTAAAAATTCAAAATTAGTTGAGTATCATTTTGAAGACAGTTTTTATCCACTTAGTCATCATACCATCCCTCAGGTCTCTAATCACAGCACAAAATTGTTTGTTTCACTTAAAAAGCTAATGACAGTATTTGTATCCTAATTAAGCATATTTGGAGATTAGACAATTGTAGAAGAAAGATTTAATGTGGGATAAAAATCCAAGTTTTCTCCTCTTCAAATTCCTGGATGTTCCAATTCTAGTTTCATCCCTTTCTGGAGAAGAATGAATTTTGGAATATTTCCGACCTGAAACTCTACTTGGACCAAAATGGAGAGATAACAGCAGATGTGATGATCCAATGCTTCTTGGTTCTTCCCAAGGAGGATCTCAGGAAAGAGATTCTGGCGAGGTTTGAAAGACAGAAACTTTCTTTCAAACAAGATGTTCTTTCTCGGACAGCCCTGCCTCGGTGTCCCTTTCGTCGCTCTCTGCAAAAGAGGGAGCTGCACACAAGGGGGGATGGGAAGGGGCAGCTCAAAGAGCCCAGAAGAAATCCTTCAAGCAGAGAAGATGGGAAGATGAATGACAACAGGAAAACAGAGTTGGAGGGGCCTTGGAGGTCATCTAGTCCGACCCCCTCCCTGCCCAAGCAGGAGACCCTACATGGTTTCTGACAGGTGGCAGTCCAGTCTCTTCCTGAAAGCTTCCAGGGATGAAACTCCCACAACTTCCGAAGGCAACTTCTGTTCCACTGGTTGATGGATCTCCCTGTCAGGAAATTCCTCCTTATTTCCAGGTTGAATCTCTCCTTGATCCGTTTCCATCCATTATTCCTTGGCTGGCCTTCGGGTGCCTTGGAGAATAGCTTGACCCCCCTCCTCTCTGTGGCAGCCCCTCAAATATTGGAAGACTACTATTCTGTCTCCCCTGGTCCTTCTCTTCCCTAGACTAGCCAGGCCTAGTTCCTGCAACCGTTCATCGTAAGTTTTAGTCAGGTTGAATCTCTCCTTGATCAGTTTCCATCCGTTGTCCCTTGTCTGGAATATGACCAGGATGCAGAGAACAGAAGGGAAGGGAAGGGAAGAGAAGAGGGGATTCATATACTTCTCTCACTCACCCCCTCGCCCCTTACAGATCTGTGCCCTGTTTAGGGAGGTCTTCCTTGTTTAATCTCGTTGTTAAAGCTGGCTTTTTCTTCAAAGGCAGGAATTGTTGGAAGATGAGAAAATGGGGGGGGGGTGATTGATTGGCTGCAGAAGGCGGCTTGTCCTCCATGGGTGAGAGATTGAAGGGGTGCCTGCAGGGGAGGGCTGCATGCTCCTCCTCCTCTCCAAAGAGGGGCAAGGGATTTGGCCAATGTGGGACAATAGTCATTCTTAAATCATTCAATTGCTCTCTTTGTGGCTCTGGAAGAATCAGAAGGGGAGACATGGATCCCAACCAACAACCAAAGAGTCTTACTTAACAAAAATGGCAACTGCTTTGGTGTCAGGAAAGTCTCACTCTGAAAATATTCCACCGTTTTGGGGCAGTCTGGGAGGGGGAAGAGGGTCAAAAGGCCTCTGCCATAGGTATCTTTGGAAAAACCCCTTCGGTTCCAGGAGACCTTCTCCTAGGTGTAGATGTAGGACTCAAAGTGTCAGGAGCCAGGCATTTGTGAATTTCCCTCTGGTATTTTGGGGGATGTTTTTTCATTATTCCAGGAGTGGCTGGATGGGATCTCATTGGTTTAGGAAGTCAGGTTCTAAGCCGTTTAAAGAGATAATTTGCCTAGACCTCACTTAGTCAGGGCTGCTGCTGTCTAAATGTTCCTCACCCCCTCAGTCATTCCCTAAAGTTCTTCAGGATTTATTTTTTATTTATTTGATTTGTCAATTGCTTACAAGATAACAGGTACAAGTATAAACATAGTTATGAATACATGAGATGGATACGTATAAGAAAAATAAAAAGAAACAATAGGACAGGGATGCTAGGCACGTTGGTGCACTTATGCACCCCCCCCTACAGACCTCTTAGGAAAGGGGTGAGGTCAATAGTAGAGAGTCTAAGGTTAAAGTTTTTGGGGTTTGGGGAAGAAACCACAGAGTCAGGTAGAGTCTTCCAGACATCGACCACTCTGTGGCTGAAGTCGCATTTCCTGCCATCAAGTTTGGTTTTCTCCTTTGTCAGGCTGAGGTTCTCCCTTTGCAGTTGTTCTAGTTCTCCTTTTATTGCAACTTGTTCCTCAACCACGTCTTGAAATAGCATCGAATTTATGTAAATTATGAAGAACAGACAGAAATTAGCCCTCTCATGATAGAGAGATAGATAGGGAGATAGATAGATAGATAGATAGATAGATAGATAGATAGATAGATAGAAAGAGAGAGGGGGGTGGGTAGATAGATGAGTGATAAATAGAAATATATAGACATAAATAGGTATAGATAGAGATAGATATAACCCTAACCCTAACCAGTAGCAGCCCATCCTTGCTTTTCAATCTTTCTCACCTCTCCAGTTGGTCCTTCCTTTTCTGATTTTCATTGAAATATCCGCTTTGGCCCCCATGGATCCCTTCACTCCTCCCTCCGGCCATCTCTCTTCCCTGTCCAGAGTGGGGGTCTCCTGCCCCCTCCAAGCCCCCATCACAGCCAACACAGGGATCTCTCTCCTTGGGGGATCCTTTCCCACTTGATCCCATGGTGGCCAGGAGAGATCAAAGGCTCCTCGGGATCCCCAGGAAGGGATCCCAGAGCAAAGGGGGCAGGAAGGACCCAGGAGCATCTCCAGGGCCATCACGGAGGAGGAGGAGGAGACCGGAAGAGACTGCTTCTCCTTTTGCCTGAAACTATGGAATATCAGGGACATTTTAGATTCCATGAAACCCATTAGATTAAAATGAAACCCATTAGATTAAAAGGCTTAAAATGCACATGCCCTGGAAGAGGGCGGCTCGGATCTGAGCTCTGCGGGAAGAGAGTCGGCTGTAGTCCGTTAGGGAGGCTGGGAGCAGCTGGCAACCCCCCTTGGTGGTCGTTCGACAGGGGAAGATCTCGGCGCGGATTGTGGTTTTGGAGCCGCGCCTGCCGCCCCCCTTGCAGCTCCCTTGGTTGCTCCAGCGCCCGACGCTGGCGGCCTCTCCGACGCTGGCGGCGCTCCCGCGGCGGCGCTTTCTTTGTTCGCCCTGTCAGCCCGGCCTGGCCAGCTGATTCGGCCTGGTTCAAAGACGACGACACCCAGGTGATCGGCGCGGTGGCAGCGCCGGGGATCGGGCGCAGCGCGGCTGACTGGGGCTGGTCTTGGATTCAGCCCTGGAGCCTCGCTGCGCCCCAGAGAATGGCACTGCAGCGGCAGTGGTGATGGCGGTGCCCCGAGGAAGGACGTGGAGGGCCGGTCAGCTGTCGGGCGCTTGGCTCAGCCTGGGAAATGCCTTGCACCCTTGGAGAATGGTGCGATGGCTGTGGCGGCCCTGCGGAGAACGGTGTGGCAGGGACTATCCAGCTGTCGGGGAGTGAACCATGGAGGGTGGAGGCTAGTGGAGTGACTGGCCCCCACCCTGGCCCCCACTCTGGTCTTCAGAACGGCACTCACGCCTAGGAAAGCGCATGTTGGGGTGACGAGGCAGGGAAGGGGGACCGGCGGAGGGTGCTAGTCTCCTCTCTGGCGCCTGGCCCTGGCTGGGTCCTCTGGAGCAGAGCCGTTGGTGGCAGTGACGGTGATGGCGAGGGGGGGCGGCCCGGGGCCGGTTGTCGCGCCGCTGAACTTTTTACATCTTTGTTCGATGCCCTTCCCTCCCTCCCCTCTTGTCTCCTTTTGCCCTGTCCCACGGGGGTATTTCCCCCCCCCTTTTTCCTCCCTCTTACACCCATTGGAGGTTGGTGAGAGGGGTGTGGGTGCATCTCGTCCACCACTGTGTGAGGGTCATGACTTGCGCCCCCCATAATCCAATCTTCTGGTACCATCTGGCCATTTGGACATGCCTGCCTGACATCCCTGCAGTGAGAGTGCAGTGGTTGGCCCGGATGAGGGCCCTTTGCATCGGCCCGCTGGATTGTGGTGAGAGAGCAATCCGGATTTATTCTCTGGGACCATCTGGCGGTAGCATGGATGTTATGACTGGACCGGGTGTTTTAAGATCTCTATGTATGGACTTGTTCTATCTTTTCGACTCCTCCCTTTATATTCTTAACACAACAACATGCGGGCTTACTTGCCAATGGACTTGCGGGCCTTACGGGAGGCTCCTCCTTCCCGGGTTTGGCCCGCCAGACTTTCCACACTGTATCTCAAGGATGGGTCATGGAACCCGGAGAGTTGGCATTGCGCTAGTAGGGGTTGGGGTGGGGTTCTGGGCAGGGTAGAAGGAGGGGTTCCAGACCTTCTTTAGTTAAATTTTTGAATCGATTCTTAAGTGGGTTAGGGAAGGGGGCGGTTCACAGGTGTTTATTGCAGCCCCAGTCAGGCTCGGGTTGGAGGGGTCGGGTGGGGTGGCGGAGTCCCGGATGGAATAGTGGGGGCCTTGATTCCCAGGGTGGTTGGAATGGGTAGGAGTCGAGGAGGAGGGGGCCATATGTTAGGGGAGCGCCCTGCTGTATTCAAGCTGTGGCACGCCCAACCCCTCACCTCTTCTCAATTTCTGGGGTTTTGGGATCCAGGGCCCTGGGCTCCGCTGGTGTATTTTAATGCCAGGTCCGTGGTGAATAAGGCGCTCCTCCGGGAGGTTATTGAGGAGGAGGCCATGACCTGGCTTGTATCACCGAGACCTGGTTGGGGCCAGAGGGCTGGTCCCTCTGGTTGATATCTGCCCCCAGGTTTTCAGGTTATGCACTGGTCTCACCCCAGGGAAGGGGTGGTGGGGTGGCTGTCGTTATCCGGGAGGCCCTGCTTCCAAGGGAGGCCCCTGCTCCTGAGATTGGCAGGTGTGAGTCCCTCCTCATGAGGTTCAGGCCTCATGGTCAGATGGGCGTGCTGCTTACATACCTGTCCCCAGCTGTGTATCAGCCCCTGCCTGGGCTGCTCGATGCCATCTTGGGGGTGGCAGTGGAGTTCCCGGAGCTTATAGTTCTGGGGGACTTCAACCTCCCCTCCTTGGGTGCGGGGTTGGCCCAGGAATTCATGGCTTCCATGGAGTCTATGGGTCTGACCCAGTTAATAGCTGGCCCGACTCACGAGGGGGGCAATTTGCTCGACCTGGTTTTTGTCTCGGAGAGGTGGCGAAGTGGCCTGGGGATGGTGTTATTGTAACCCATCCGTCCCATGGTCAGACCACTATCTCCTACGGCTGGCCTTCCAACAAGCTGCCCTACACCGCTGGGATGAGGAGCCGCTAGATGGTTCCGCCCAGGCTGATGGACCCTGAGAGGTTCCAGGCAGAACTGGGGTTTTTTCCTGCATCCCTTACCCACAGCCCTGTCGAGGTCCTTGTGCCTACCTGGCAACAGTCGGCTGCGGGGGCCCTGGACAGGGTTGTCCCCATGCGTCCCCTTGCTCAATGCAGATCCCAGTTGGCCCCCTGGTATACCGAGGGGCTCCAGGAGAAGAAGCGTCGTAGAAGGGGACTAGAGAGTAGGTGGAGGGTGACCAGCCCGATCCCACCGAGCCCAGTTGAGAGCCTTTATTAGGACTTACCTGGTGGCTGCAGGGGCGGCGAGGAGACTTTACTTCTCCGCCCTCATAGCATCCGCAGATAACCGCCCGGCCGCCCTGTTTGGGGTTGCCCGCCCCTCCTACACTTGGGGATGTGGTGGACTTGGGCAGAACTGAGGAATTTGGTCTTTATCTGCAGGATAAAATTGCTCGGATCCGGGAAGGGTTGCGCCGGACTTGCAGGGGTCTGGAGAGGGGAGGCAGTGGTTTGGCTAATGTCATCTGGACTGAGTTCGATCCTGTTTCTGAGGATGAAGTGGACAGGATCATGCGGCTGAGTTCCACCACATGTTTATTGGACCCGTGCCCTTCCTGGTTGGTTTATGCCTCCAGGGAGGTCACGTGTGGCTGGCTCCGGCAGTGGTCAATGCTTCATTGAGGGAGGGGCTGTTCCCTGCCACCTTGAAAGAGGCAGTGGTGAGGCCCCTTCTGAAGAAGCCTGCCTTGGACCCAGCCGTGTTGAACAACTTTCGTCCGGTCTCCAACCTTCGCTTTTTAGTGAAGGTTGTTGAGAGTGTGGCCCAGCAATTGCCACTTTTCCTGGAGGAAGCGGACTACCGGAATCCATACCAATCGGGCTTCCGACCCGGGTACAGCACGGAGACAGCATTGGTCATGCTGATTGATGATCTCTAGGGCTCGGGACAGGGTTTTTCCTCTGTCCTGGTCCTGTTAGATCTCTCAGTGGCTTTCGATACCATCACCATGGTATCTTGTTGCGCGTCTTGGGGGGTTGGGAGTGGGGGGGCACTGTTTTACAGTGGTTCTCCTCCTACCGCTTGGGACGCTCGCAAACAGTGTTGGCAGGGGGGCAGAGATCGACTCCGAGGTCTCTCACTTGTGGGGTACCTCAGGGGTCGGTTCTCTTCTCTCTTTTATAAGAAGTTTTATTTTTCCAAAAACACAAACATAACAAACAAACATACAACACATAGATCCATATCAATTTCAAGTATGTCGGTTGGTCAAAAATCACAGTGCCTACCCCTCATTATTCATACTCAATATTACAAAAAGGAAAAACTATAATCATTATTATTAATCCTTTATCATATTATAATCTCTATATTGTTTCAACAGTTCTATCTATCTTTATATTCCCAAAAATACATTACCAAACTTTTTTGTCTAACCATTGATAGAACATATTCCATATCTTATAAAACTGCTTTTCTTCTTGATCCCTAATTTCAAATGTTAATCTACTCATTTCGGCACAATCCAAAATCTTCTTAATCACTTCCTCCTGCATAGGTGTCTTGTCATTTCTCCAGTTTTTTGCAAATACAATTCTAGCAGCTGTCAGTACATTAACAATCAAATATTTCAGTTCTTTGTTAAATGTCTCTGGTACAATTCCCAACAGGAATATCTCAGGTTTCAAGTCTATATGTTGTTGTGTCATTTTTTCCAACCACATGTGGATTTTAGTCCAGTATCTTTTAGCATCAACGCAAGTCCACCACATGTGGTAGTAGGAGCCAGGTATCTGATGACATTTCCAACACTTATCCGATTTGTCCTTAAACATTCTTGCATCCTTCTCGGGATAGGTGCCACCTGTAAAACATCTTATACAAATTTTCTTTATATGCAGTTGACATTGTCATTTTATAATTCTGATCCCACAGTGTTTGCCATCTCTCTAGATCTATCCCATAACCAAAATTTTTCCCCAAGCAATCATTGTTTCCTTAACCTGCTCCTCTTCCATTCTAACTTCTAATAGATAACCATAAAGTTTTTAATCATTTTTTTCGTTGCCATCAAGATTTTATCTAATTCAGTTGGTTTTTATAAATCCCTTCAGTCTTAACATCCTCATCATATCTAGATTGTATTTGCAAATATGAAAACCAATTCATTTTTATACCTTGTTCTTGTAGTGTTTGCATCGATTTGAGTTCACCCTTTTCATTTAAAATCTCTCCATATCTAACTGTTTGTTCCTTCTTGTATATTATTGCATATGAAAAAGCTTCAATAGTAGATACCCATAATGGAATTTGTATATAATGTTGTTTTCTAGTTTTTCCCAATTTAAAAACAAAGCTTCTCGAACATAGTGTCTTCTAAAATATCCTTGGTTTTTAGTTCCCTTATACCATAAGAAAGCATGCCATCCTAGTAATAGATCATGACCCTCTAAAGTTAACAATCTATTGTTTCTCAATGTTATCCATTCTTTCACCCACATCAGACTTGCAGCTTGATAATACAATTCCCAGTTTGGTAGTGCGAATCCCCTCTTGACCTTGCATCTTGTAATAGCTTAAATTTGATTCTTGGCTTTTTGCCCTGCCATATAAATTTTGATGTGATTTTATTTAAATCTTCAAAGTATTCTTTCCCAAGTCTAATTGGGATTGTCTGAAATAAATATAAGATTCTGGGTAAAACATTCATCTTAACTGTCGATATTCTGCCAATAAGAGATAATTGCATATTTTCCCATCTTTCAAGATCTGTCGCTATCTGCTGTTTGAGTTTTATATAATTATCTTCTTTCAATGTACTGCATCTTGGTGTTATATATATTCCCAAATATTTAACTTTATTTGCGATCTGAATCTCTAATAAATCTTCTAAATCTTTCTTGCATTTTGCTAACATATTCTTTGTTAGGATCTTTGTTTTGTCTTTATTAATTTTTAAACCTGCCACCATTCCATATTCTTCTATTTGTTCTATCAACTTAGGTGCTGATTTAAGTGGATCCTCTAGTATGAATACCATATCATCTGCAAACGCCTGTAGTTTATATTCTTCTTTTTTAATTTTCATTCCTTTTATTTCTTCATCTTCTCTGATAGCTCTATTCAGTACTTCTAATGTTAAAACAAACAGTAGGGGCGACAGAGGACAACCTTGTCTGGTTCCTTTTCTGGTTCTCTCGCCTCTCTTGTTCAACATTTATATGAAGCCACTGGGGGAGATCATCCGTGATTTCAGGGTGAGTTATCATCAGTATGCTGATGATACGCAGTTATATATCTCCACCCTGGACCACATCAGTGATGCTCTCTCCGTGATGTCCCATTGTTTGGAAGCGGTGCGGATCTGGATGGACAGGAACATGCTCCGACTCAATCCAGCCAAGACAGAGTGGTTGTGCATACCGACATCCCGGTCCAGTTCTGAGGTTCCATCTTGGGTCATGGGGGGGGAGGTGTTACCCCCCGTGGACAGGGCATGGAACCTGGGGGTCCTCCTGGACTCGCGGCTCAAGTTGGAGGAGCAGGTGGGAGCCGTGGCCAGGGGGGCCTTTGCCCAGGTCCGGCTGGTTCGCCAGCTGTGCCCATATCTGGACCGGGATGCCCTGCGCACGATTACTCAGGCCCTCGTTATCTCCCGACTGGACTACTGTAACGCTCTCTACTTAGGACTGCCCTTGCATACCACTCAGAGGCTTCAGCTGGTGCAGAATGTGGCTGCGTGGGTAGTGTTGGGAGCCTCCCGATACTCCCATGTTACACCCTTCCTGTGTGACTTGCATTGGCTTCTGGTTGCCCTCCGGGTGAGATTCAAGGTTTTAGTGTTAACATTCAAAGTCCTACATGGCATGGGTCCAGGATACTTACGAGAACGACTCCTCCCAGTTTCAAGTACCAACTGCCTGGTACATAGGCAGGGCCTCCTCAGGATGCCGTCCGTGACTCAATGTCGCCAGGGACTGGGAGAGCCTATTCTGTGGCGGCCCCCACTTTATGGAATCTCCTTCCACTGGAGCTCCGGCTTGCTCCTGATCTCCGTACCTTCCGCCAGTTAAAAACCTGGCTGTTTTACAATCTGGGCTATGCTGACTCCTTGGGTTTTCTTAATTTTAATTTTTGGGGGTTTTAATGTTAATTCGGCTTAGTTTATTTAATACGCTTTTTAGGTAATTTATTGTTGTATTTTCTTTTAATCTGTGAGCTGCCCCGAGTCCTTTGGGAGAGGGGGCGGCATATAAGTCGAATAAATAAATAAATAAATAAATAAATAAATAAATAAATAAATAAATAAAGCAAGCCATCAGATCCAGGGAAGGGCTGGAGGGCAGAGGGGACTTTTTTTTTGACTTTGAATGTCTCCATTCCCTCCCATACTGACTCCAGCCATCTCAAGCCAAGAGGAGCCCCCGTAACCCCCTCTCCTCTCCTGAAAGGCCTCCGAGGTATCTGTCCACTTCCCTGGGCACAAGATGACCGCTGAGTTGGACTCTGTCCAGGCTTCTGATATTCAGCCAGACACAGTGTTCCCCACTGGGGTTTCCAAAGCCATCCGGAGCCCCTGTGGATCCCCCTGCAAGACCCCCAGGCTGGACAAATCTTCCACTTGCTTTTCTCCCAGAGATTATCTCCTTCCCCTTCAGATCATGATCCATCTGATCTCTGTCTGTCTCTGGAATTGGAGGCTGTTCCTGGCCAGCCTCCCTTCTTCCTTCCCTGCACTGGTTACTGTGGTCCTTGGATTCACACCTGGGGCCGTTTCTCTTCCCACCCAGGAGAAAAAGTATTTCCATGATCCACTCCAATTTCACACCCTCCCTTTTTTTCTCAGCCTGTGGGGGCCCCAGTGAGGGCATCGGACCCCCTCCCAGCCCTGGGCCACAGCAAGTTTCTCTGTCTCTTGGGGAAAGGTTCCTTCCCCAATCAGAGTCTGCCTGAGCCCCATCATCCACTTCCCTCCCTTCCTGGGATCAATTCCTCCATGCAGACAAAGGAAAAGGGGAGTTTGGACTTGTGGCCAGTCTCCGTTCTTTGACCCAGGAAGGTCACACTGGCACCTCCAAAGCCAAATCCCCCCGTTCTTGGATCCCTCCAGCCATCGCTTGGCTGAGGTCACAGCAGGACCAGAATGGCTGAGAATTGGGATAGAAGGCACCACACAGACTCAACAAAGCTCCCCACCACAACAGACCTTCAGACACAGGTTGTGGCCTCTCACACAGTCCTAAATGGAGCCTTTATGGGGCATCAGGAAGGAACATGGGATCAGCCTCACAACCCTCACCCTATATGGTGCCCTAGCTGTTGTCCCTGGTGGCAGATGGAAGATTGTGAATCCCACTTCTGACACCAGTTTCTGTGGAATCAAATTCAGGACCCAAAAACCCCAATAATCAAAGCTCACTGGTGGAATTATTTACTCAGAGTCCGCTGGAAATACCCTCTAGAAAATGGCAGGACAGATTCCCACAGACAAAAGGATACACACACAGTTATACATTTGGGGAAAGGAGAACAAAATGATAACTATCAATATAAATATCTAATAGATGATATAATCAAAAATATTCATAACTGGAACTCCTCAAGGTACCTTCATGGCCACCCACCGTTACCATCCTCAAGAAAAAGATTGTCTAAATAAAAGATTGCACGTGCATTAAATCTTTATTTCTATCTTAGTAACATACTCTCATTCCTCAAAGAAATTGGTTTCCTCACATTCTTCCAGACACTCTTTATTTCTTTGAATAAAAATCATTGCCCCACTCATTATGGAAAATAGCTGGGAGCTGAAATTCCTCTGCCTCACGTCTCCACATTTCTTCTTGTTGTAAGCTGCTCCTTTGTGTTCAGGTCTGGCCTCAGAAGGATAATGTAACACTTGGGGATGAAGATGCAGCCCAGGAGACCAGCACTGGAGGCCAGGATGGAAAAGACCTGCACAGCCACCATGTATTTCCCTTTGGTGCTCAGGTAGGTGGGCACAAAAGTAATCCAGACACTGCAGAAGACCAGCATGCTGAAGGTGATCAGCTTGGCTTCATTGAAGGCCCCGGGCAGATTCCTGGCCAGGAAAGCCACCGTGAAGCAGATAGCAGCCAGGAAGCCCATGTAGCTGAGGGTGACGTAGAACATGACAACAGCCCCTTCGTTGCATTGCAGGATGATCTCTCCAGGCTGGGAGTGGAGGTCAGAGTCAGGGAAGGGGGGAGAAACTCCCAGCCAGATGGAGCAGATGATAATTTGGACAGCAGAAGAAGACAGGATGATGGAGTTGGCCAAGCTCTTCCCCAACCATCTCTTCGCTCGGTTTCCTGGTTTCGTGGCCAGGAAAGCCAGCACCACCATAATGGTTTTGGCCAAGAGAGAAGAAATGGCGACTGACAAGATGATGCTGAAGACCGCCTGTCGGAGAAGGCAGGTAGCTTTCCTAGGTTGACCAATGAAGAGAAAAGGAGACAAGAAGCAAAGCAGGAGGGAGACCAGGAGGATGTAGGAGAGGTCCCGGTTGTTGGCTTTGACAAGGGGAGTTTCTCGGTATTTAATGAAGATGATTAAAACAAGGCCTGTGGTTAGGAAGAAGAGCAGGGCAAAAGAGACCAGGATGATGCCCAGATGTTCTTCATAAGACAGGAAGTTTATAATTTTGGGGATACATTGGACTCTGTCCTCATTTGGATATTTATCATCTGGACACTTGTTGCATTTTTCTGTATCTGACAAAGGAAAAAAGCAATATTTCTTTAAGTATTTTGCACTTTTATCTTACAAGAAGTACCTTCTTTGGATAACAGCTGATAACTCGGGCATTTTCCAAAAGTATTTCTTAACAATTTCATTAAAAGAGCATAAGAAGTATGGATGGATGGATGTCTGTGTGTGTGTGTGTGTGTGTTTGTTTGTTAATGTACCTAGATATATAAAGTTGAGGGAAGTTCTAGGATGGTAATTCTTTGCAGTGCAATGTGTAGAATCTTCATAGGAACCTATGTTATTAGAGGTTAACAATGAATCATATAATCTTTTTAGGAAAACATCCTGAGTCCTGCCACACGGCAATTAATATACTGGACTTGGAGGATACTTACAGTATCTTGTAATATCTGAAAGCAACCTGCAATTAAGAAGAAACTTCCTATCAGGGAGAACAATTAATGAGTGGAACAGAAGTTGCCTTCAGAGGTTTGGGGTTCTTCAACATTGGAGGTTTTGAAGAGGAGTTTGGACAGTGACTTGTCTGAAATGGTATAGTTTCTTCTTCTTGATCAAAGGCTGGACTAGAAGACCTCCAAAGTCCCTTCCAGCTCTATTCTGATATATTGATTCATCTACATGACTGGCAGGCTATTTGTGTAATGAGTCCCCCCCATAACTATCCACAGCACCACATTATGGACCAGGGACACCTTCTCAGGGATCCTCAAGGGGAGGCCAATAAACAGTGAATTGCAAGGTCTTTCAGAAGGTGGACCTGAAACAAGTCATCAAGTTCCAAAGAGCTCAGGTGTTCCTAGAAAGGTGAACTTAGCAGCACCTATCCAAACTAAGAAGCAGAAGATATATTTCCTCTGCTGTTAGTAAAGTTTGCCCTGTCTGCCCCCCTCTCCTCCCATCTCTTCCCAGCCCATCCTTCAAAGTCTTTTTGATTTACTTTCTTTTAGATCAGAAATTGTGCAGGTTAAAAAAACAAGCTATCAACATTACAAGCTTTTACATATCCACAGCTTTTTAAAAAGGAACATATTATTAGAGATGATGAAATTTTAAATTATTATTATTATAATGAGACTTCTATGCCGCCCTATCTCCCAAAGGACTCAGGGCGGCTTATATGGAAAAGAACAATACAAAAATTAAAACAGATTTAAATAAAATAAGAAATCTCACTAAGCTAACAATAAAGACTATCTGCTAAAAATACCCATCCCTCCGTCAGTCCAGGTTGGCAAGCTGGAAAAGCCATGTTTTTACGCCACAGCAGAAAGATCGAAGGTCAGGGGCCACCTGAAACTCCAAGGGAAGTTGATTCCAGAGGGTGGGTGCTTCCACAGAGAAGGCCCTACCCCTAGGGGCCGCCAGCTGACATTGTCTGGCCAACGGCACCCCAAGGAGGTCCTGCCTATGGGAGTGCGGGACACTGGGAAACCATTGCTGGCCACAGGGCTCCCCCAAATACCTTGGTCCTAAGCCATGAAGGGCTTTATAGGTCAACACCAGCACCTTGAATCTCACCTGGAAGGCAACTGGTAACCAGTGCAGCTTGCGTAAAAGAGGTGTGATGTGGGAGTATCGGGACCCTCCCACCACAACCCGTGCTGCTGCATTCTATACAAGTTGAAGCCTCCGGATGGTCTTCAAGGGCAGCCCCATGTAAAGAGCATTGTAGTAGTCCAGACGGGAGGTGACGAGCTCGTGAGTGACTGTACGTAGAGCATCTCAGTCCAGGTAGGGGCGTAACTGTCACACCAGATGAAGCTGGGCAAATGCCCTCCCTGGCCACAGTTCCCACCTGCTCCTCCAAACTGAGCTGTGAGTCCAGGAGGACACCCAGGTTGCGAGCCCTATCTATGGGGGGCAATATCTCTCCTGCCATAGCCAGAGATGGAATGTCCTGGACAACTCAAGATGCTGGTACATACAGCCACTCGGTCTTAGTCTGGTTGAGCTGGAGCCTGTTCCTCCCCATCCAGATCTGCACTGCTTCCAGGCACCTGGACATCACGTTGAAGGCGTCACTGGGTTGGTTTGGGGTGGAGATGAAAAGCTGGGTAACATCAGCATACTGGTGATACCTCACCCCAAAACCACGGATGATCTCACCCAGCAGCTTCATATAGATGTTGAACAGGAGGGGCAAGAGCACCAACCCCTGAGGCACCCCACAAAGGAGGGACCTCAGGGCTGATCTCTGCCCCCCTGCCAACACCACTTGCATACAGCCTGAGAGGGAGGAGAACCACCGTAAAACAGTGCCCCCCACTCCCAACCCCTCGAGGTGCCTCAGCAGTATCGAAAGCTACTGCGAGATCTAAAAGGACCAGGATAGAGGAATTACCCCTATCCCGCACCCTCCAGAAGTCATCCACCAGAGTGACCAATGCCGTCTGCATGCTGTACCCAGGCCTGAAACCCGATTGGTACGGATCCAGATGATTGGTCTCCTCCAGGAACACCGGGAGCTGTCGAGCCACCACGCTGTCAACAACCTTCGCCAAATGAAACCTTTGCCTAAATGAAACCTTCAACTAAATGAAAAGGGTGAACTCAGGACAAAGCAAGAATTAGAGTTACAAGGGATAAAAATGAATTGGTATTCATATTTGCAAATACATATGAGAAAGATATTAAAATGGCTGGGTTTTGTAAGGGATTGACTGAACTGGATAAAATCCTAACAGGCACCGATGAGAAGTTGATTAAACAACTATATGGTTATTTACTAGGAGTGAAATTAGAGGATGAACAAGTAAAAGAAACAATGATTGCATGGGGGATATGGAATAGACTTGGATAAATGGCAGATACTATGGTCTAGAAATTACAAAATAACTATGTCAATGTCCTATAAAGAGAATTTGTATAAGATGTTTTACAGGTGGCATCTATCACCAATGAGAATTGCTAAGATGTTTGAAGATGTGGGCGAAGTGCTGGAAATGTCTGAAGCTACCAGAATCATACTACCACATGTGGTGGACATGCACAGAGACTAAAAAGTATTGGACATGATAAAACAACTTATAGATTTAAAACCAGAGACATTTTTATTGGGAATTCTGCCTGAGGGTTATAATAAAAAGTTAACCTATTTGATTATTAATATATTAACAGCAGCTAGGATTGTATTTGCACAAAATCGGAGAAATGAAAAAATTCTGACAGAATAGGAAATTGTTAAAAAAATAATTGAATGTGCAGAAATGAGTAGATTGACAATGGCGATTAGAGAACAAGAAGAAAAAGATTATTATAAAATTTGGAATTTATTGGACTTCCGGTTCCGCCCTCCTTGTCAATGGACTGGGGACCGCAACTGTGCACAGCCTCGGTTTGTGGTCCCTTGTCGGAGAGTCCCAATCCACTGGATTAGGGCTGAAGCTGCCTTGTAGGCGTGGTGGAGTAAGGGGAAACCACAAGCCAGGTCGAGGAGAGCCGCATCTCTCCTCCCTGTGCTTGGCATTTTTTCCCCACAAAGATGACTGAGCGGTTGTCCAAAATGGCCACCCTGAAGAGAAGGACCTAGCTGGACTAAGCATTGTGCAGGAGGGAAGAAAGAAGTGGACAACATAAGAACTGGGATAATTTGGTGCAACAACTGATTTAAAAGGTACCCTGGGATTGCGGTTTAAAGAATTTTTTTTGAAAGGAAGAAAGCGGCTGAATTAGAAATAGAAGGAAAAAAGTGAAAATACTTCTTACAGCTGAGTGGGGCTTCAAACCGAATAGGAAGAAGCCGAATAAAATAGTTAAATAAATTGCATTAAAATACAGTGGAAATAAACAGATACAACTTAAAGCTGAATTTAAGAATATTAAAAGATTTGATTGGTTTGGAACATCAAGGCTCAGAAAGCCCTGAACAATAAAACTGGGGGGGGGGACAGGCAAGGACATTGTATAACGGAGGGTGTCACCCTGTGGACAAAACTTTAAGTTGAAAAGAGACATTCCTACCTTTCTACTAACCTGATTTGATATTCTGAAAAGGAAATATTGAAATAATATACTAACTACTCCAGAAAGTTAAAATTGAACTATAAATAAAAGAAAAGACATGGAATGCTGAATCAATTGGTGACTTTGCTATGAACCCACTTTTGGAATAATTGTGAATACAGAAAATCTCAAGTAGAAAAAAGAAAAAGAGAACTGATTTGTGGACTTTAATGACTATAAAACATAAGATTACACAACTATGGTATCTTTGTGGGACTTAAAAATGGAACTTAAAAACTTCAAAGAACTACTACATGTGAGAGGTGAATCACTTGTCTCTGAACTAAGAGATTTGGAAATGGCGATTGAAGGTTATGAAAAAGAAACCTCAGAGAAGGAGGAGTTAGTTCAAGAAGAAGCCATCTTAAGCAAGCAATCAACACCAAGAATTTCACAAAGAAGAGGAAAAAGAAAATGGGAGATTTAAGAAAGTAATTAAAATGGGGAATACTTATAAAAATCGGAAACAGAAAGAAACAGCAGAAGAGTAAAAGGGGAAGGGAAGCATATATATTGAGATACATATAACTCAGAGAAAGAAAAGGATTGGGAGAATAAAAGGGAAGAGAGGTATTGAGGAACAGGAACAGAAAAGAAAGAAATATGGGGACTGTGGAACAAAAGAGAATATTTCTTTGCCTAGAATACATAGAGATACTGGTTAATGAATTTAAGGAAGGGATTCTGCAAGGGTAGGAGAAGTAGTAATAACATATTTTGTGATTAAAAATTATAGAATATAGGTCATAGAGAGGAAGGAGGATCGCTGATATTGTCTTAGAAGATCAATGTATGATTCTTTTTCTTTTTGTTTTTATTGTTAGAAGAAAAGTTAATGTTTAATATATAATAAAATGATTGAAATCAACTGTGAGGAAGTTTAAAATGAGATTAACATCAATGACCAGGATTAATTAAATGGATTAATTGTCTCTTTCTACCTTTATTTTTAATATTATAAACAAAATCTTATGGAAGTAAAAGAAGAAAATATACTAATTAAATAAAATAGATATTAAATTAGGATTTAGAGATGAGGATACTGGTTAATGAACTAAGAAAGATTTTGCATGGCTATGAAAAGCAGTAATAATGTATTTTGTGATAGAATATAGGCCATAGAGAGAAGGAGGGCCACTGATAGTTTTTAGAAGATGAATGGATGTATTGTTTTGTTTTGTTTTCTTTTTATTGTTAGAAAAATGTTAATGCTTAGTATATATTGAAATGATGGAAATGAACTGTGATGAGGTCCATAGCCAATAAGTCATCCCTCCTCCGTGAGCTCATGGAGGAGGAGGCTGACCTGACATGCATTACGGAAACCTGGTTGGGCCCGGAGGGGGTGTCCTCTGTGTGATTTATGCCCCCAGGTTTCCGTGTGCTGTCTGGTCTCAGGCCCAGGGAAGGGGCGGAGGGGTAGCCATAATTGTTAGAGAGACCTTGTTTCCAAGGGAGGTCACTGTCCCACAGATGGGCGGTGTGAGGCCCTCCTTGTGAGATTGGGCCCTGGTGGTCAGTTGGGTTTGCTGCTAATGTACCTGTCCCCAGCTGCTGGCGCGCCCTGCCTGAGCTGCTCGACGTCCTCTCGGAGGTGGCAGTGGAGTTCCCTAGGCTCATAGTTCTGGGGACTTTAACCTGCCGCCGCTGGGGGCTGGGTTTAGCTCAGGAGTTCATGGCATCCATGGCAGCCATGAACCTGATCCAGGTGATCCAAGGACCCACTCATGAGGGGGGAACACACTTGACCTGGTTTTGTCTCGGGTAGTGGTGCAGTGATCTGGGGAGGGTTCTCCATCTACCCTCCCTTTATCATGGACAGATCACTATCTCCTGTGGCTGGTCTTTCAATTGGGTGTCCCTCGCTGCTGGGATGAGAGCCTATACATGGTTCTGCCCCAGACGCCTAATGGACCCGGAGAGGTTTCAGACGGCACTGGGGTTCTTGCCCGCCTCCCTCGACCACAGCTCGCCGGACGCTGACGCGGCCGCCTGGCAACAGGCGGCGTTAGGCGCTCGACCAGGTTTTCCCCTGCGGCCTCTTCCCTGCCGTGGACCCCGATGGGCCCCTGGTCTCCGGAGCTCTGGGGATGTGGGGATGAAACGTGGAGAAGACACCTGGAGAGCAGATGGAGGGCCACTGCTCCGAAGTCCGACCGTGTCCAGTTGCGAGCCTATATCAGGACCTATCTGGAAGTGATCAGG
>CM019149.1:45224-69124 GCA_009733165.1 Naja naja
TGAAACCTCCAAAATTGTGTGAGAACAGAACTTTCACTCAGCCCATGGAAAATCACTCTCCCAATTCAATTCAAGTACAAGGCTCACCAGTGTGACTCAGAAGCATCCAAGGGTACAAGTTATTCCCGAGTTATGACAGTTCACTTAACGACTATTCCAAGTTACGATCAGCCCTCTTCCAAGTACTTGAGACCCAGTCCCCTCTTCGTTTTGAAGACCTTTTGGATATCATGCAGTCCTTCATTCTTAAAGAACACAGGCTATATGAGTACTGCAATGTGGAATTACACAATATTAATAGCCTGAGATCTTACACTACTGGTCTCGTGTGATCCTGCAGTAAACTACTTTAGGCCTCCATTCTCTGAGAACCGATGCCTGTAGATCTGACCAAGAGCCCTTGAAGCCGATGAGACTTTGGGGCAGCGAAATAGCCATTCTTGAAGCATCCCAACCTTTCCAGTCTCAGCCTGAAGAGCATTTACAATGAGCATTACAATGAGAGGCTTCAGCATGGGATTTACCTCCAAAATCTCATCGCTGGGATCGAGGAACAGGCCAAATGGGGATCCTGCCCACCAGACCGACGCGATGGAGCAGCTGCTCCAAGCTACATCAGGGAAGAAGGAGCTTGTTCCAAAATCGTTTCATTTTTCACTTTTGGAGACATTCAGAAGGAAATTCACTTGACTTCCTACACTTTGATCTTTTCTCTAACCTTATTATCATTTTCATTTCCTTTTTGCTTTGAAGGTAATAATGGGCAGGAGAATCAAGATTCCTGTGAACTGTTCCAAGTGATCAATGCTAAAGATGGAATAGAGAAGTTTGGAATTCGAATGGAATTCAAAACCGTGAGAGAAACCAGTCAAAGAATTGCAACCAGGAAAGCTCATCTTCCACTGATCCTTCGATGCAAGACTTTCTTGCTGAACAAGAGAAAATAAGGAAAAAATATACTGGAAAACTAATCAAAGCTAAAGTACAAGTAAATGACACTATTTAACCAAAAACAAAGGAGAAGATGCTATAAGAAGACACAATGGACAAAATTACAATGGGACATTCATTCTTTCTCTTAGGAATAACTTCCTTACATCTCAAAAGGCGATTGACACAAAAGAGAAGCCTTATAAATGTTTGGAATGTGGAAAATGTTTTAGAATAAGCGGTCACCTTACTGTGCATAAAGGATCCATACAGGGGAGAAGCCGTATAAATGCATGGAGTGTGGAAAGACCTTTGCTCGAAACAGTGATCTTAAAAGGCACAAAAAGATCCACACAGGAGAGAAACCATTTAAATGCATGGAGTGTGGAAAGACCTTTGCTCGAAGAAGTAGTCTTATTTCCCATAAGATGAACCACACAGGAGAGAAGCCATTTAAATGCATGGAGTGTGGAAAGACCTTTGCTCAAAGAGGTTATCTTATTTCCCATAAGATGAGCCACACAGGAGAGCAGCCGTATAAATGCTTGGAGTGTGAAAAGACCTTTGTTCAGGACAGTGATCTTAAAAGGCACAAAAAGATCCACTCAGGAGAGAAACCATATAAATGCATGGAGTGTGAAAAGACCTTTACTCAGAGCAGTACACTTACTTGCCATGAAAGGATCCACACAGGAGAGAAACCATATAAATGCATGGAGTGTGGAAAGACCTTTGCTCACAAACATCGTCTTATTTCCCATAAGATGATCCACACAGGGGAGAAACCATATGAATGCAAGGAATGTGGAAAGACGTTTACTCATGACAATGGACTTAGAAGACACCAAAAGATCCACACAGGAGGGAAGTCACTTAAATGCATGCAATGTGGAAAGAGTTTTGCTCAGAATGATCATCTTATTTCTCATAAAATGATCCATGCTCGGGAGAAACTATATAGTAATAGTAACTCCACTTAGACTTACATACCACTCCTGGGTCCTCATTTTAGCGACCTCAGAAGGATGAAAGGCTGAATCAACCATGAGCCTGTCAGGATCAAACTCCTGGCAGTGGGCAATTAGCCTATAGTACTGCATTCTAACCACTGGCGCACCATGTCTCTAAAGATTTGTATGTGTATGCATATTGTGCCTTTCTGATCCAAATGGGACAAGGTTGAATCCAACAAAACGAAAAAACAAAAAAGATGTTTAGACTTTGGAGAAAGTGCAAACAAGAGCAGCTAAGATGATGAAAGGCCTGAAGACTGAAACATATGAAGAACAGTTGCAGGATTTGGGGGTGGCTACTCCACAGAAAAGGATTAGGATTGACATGATGGCAGTATTCCAGTACTTGAGAGGCTGCCACAAAGAGGAGGGGGCCAATTTATTTTCCAAAACACCAGAGGGTAGAAGAAGACACAATGCATGTAAAAATAATCAAGGAGAGAAGCAACCTCGAATTAGTGAGAATCTTCCTTACAGTAAAGACAAATAACCAGTGGAACGGTTTTCCTTCAGACATTGCAGTTGCCTCATCACTGGACATTTTTAAGACGAGACTGGATAGTCACTTGTCTGAAAGGGATCTTGTAGGAATATCAATAGATCCTGAAATGGTATAGGATCTCCTGCTTGAGTCGAAAGTGCGGCGAAGAATTGTACTGGGCTTAGGACTTCAGGCACCAGGGCTCTGTCAATTCCTGGATGGACTCAAGGAGAAAGTGGTGTCTCTGGGGGGGGGGGTCTTTAAAAAGAAAAAAAATATCTTCTTTGGATTCACTAGTGCATGGGTCGCCAACCTTTTGGACCTCAAGGATCACCAAACTCATAATTTTAAATCCGCAGACCACTAACATGAATTTTGACTCACAATGGCTTGCTGACATTGGTGGGAAAGTCGGTCCCATATTCCAAAACTGCAGTAGTCACAGGACTGGCCCTTGGTCATCCCGGGCAGCTTCTCCTCCAGTCGGTGCACCTGCCATGGACTGGAGGAGCTGCTCGGGATGACCAAAGGGCCAGTCTTGTGACTACTGCAGCTCTGGAATATGGGACCGACTTTCCCACCATCAGCAAGCCACCAGGAATTTCCCTCCCCCGCTGTGGGTCTTACCTTCCAGTTCCAACTCACGTGGCTATACTCAAGGTAAGGTTTGCGCTTGGCGGGTGGGGCCAGTGGGTGGGTGGGCCATGTGGGTGGCATAGCCTTGTGTTTCCATGCAGCCTGGATTAATTGCTTTGGGGTGGACATTTCTCTGTAGACCACCAAAATTTTCTTGCGGACCACCAGTGATCCCCAGGCCTCCGGTTGGCAACCACTGCACAAAATCTTTCTCCAACAACTCCCATCTCATCAAATTGGAACCCCAAAATGTTATCAGTCCATTTTTGTCTAAAATTAGGTGAATTTTGGGTTGGGCCATAAAAATGATTCATGCCATCTGATAGTCTGTTTGTATCCCTACTATAAGTAATTATATGAGCTGAAGATGTTTTCAATTGAAACTTTTCAATTTCCACTTATTTAAAAATGCTCCAAAGGCAGTTGATTCCAGAGGTCAAGGGCCGCGACAGAAAAGGCTCGTCGTCGGGGAACCGCCAGCCGGCACTGACCTGCCAACGGGACCCCGAGGAGTCCTTGCCTATGGGCTCGCACAGGGCGACCGGTATTCGATATTGGAAGAAGACGCTCCCTTAAATATTGAGGACCCATATCATGAAGGACTTTGTATGTTAACACCAAAACCTTGAATCTCACCCTGAGCGCAACCGGCAACCAATGCAGGCCACGCAGGAGGGGGGTTGTATGGAAGAACCGGGTAACTCCCATCACCACCCGCGCCGCCGCATTCTGCACCAGTTGCAATATCCGGATGGTATGCAAGGGCAGTCCCAAATAGAGAGCGTTGCAGTAGTCGAGCCTAGAGGTAACAAGGGCATGAGTGACCGTGCACAGGGCGTCCCGGTCCAGAAAAGGGCGAAGTTGTCGAACAAGGCGGAGCTGGGCAAAGGCCCCAACGGCCCCCACCTGTTCCTCCAACCGGAGCCACACATCCAGGAGGACCCCCAGATTCCACGCCCTATCCACAGGGGGCAACACCTCTCCCCTATGGCCAAAGATGGATAATCTTGACTGGGCCGGGATGCCGATATGCACAGCCACTCAGTCTTGGTCGGGTTGAGTCGAAGCATGTTCCCGCTCATCCAGTTCCGTACCGCATCCAAACACCGAGTCATCAGGGAGAGGGCATCACTGATCTGGTCTGGGGTGGAAATGTACAGCTGAGTATCATCAGCGTACTGATGGAATTTCACCCCAAAACCACGGATGATCTCACCCAGCGGCTTCATGTAGATGTTAAATAGGAGGAAAGGACCACCCGAGGGACCCCAGAGAGCACCCAGGGACAACCTAACCCCCTGCCAACACCGATTGCGACCGCCCGAGTAGGAGAACCACCGGTGCCCCCCACTCCCAACCCCTCAAGCGGCAAAAGGATACCATGGTCGATGGTATCGAAAGCCGATGAGTCTAATAGGACCAGGAGAGGAAAGACCCTGTCCTGAGCCCTCCAGAGATCATCCATCAGCGGATGCCGTGCTGTAACGGGTCGGAAGCCGATTGATATGGATCTAGGTAGTCCGCTTCATCCAGGAAAAGCGGAACCTGCTGAGCCACCACACTCTCAACAACCTTGCCAAAAGCGAAGGTTGGAGACTGGACGAAATTGTCTAACACAGTCGGGTCCAGGGCAGGCTTCTTCAGGAGGTCTCACCACCGCCTCTTTCAAGGCAGCGGGAAAAACACCCTCCCTTAAGGAAGCGTTGATAACTGCCCGGAGCCAACCGCAGGTGGCCTCCCTGGCGGCATAAGTCAGCCAGGAGGGACACGGGTCCAACAAACATGTGGTGGAACTCATTCGCCGCATAATCCTGTCCACTTCATCCTCGGAAACTGGATCGAACTCATCCCAGATAACAGTAGCCAGACTCCCTGCACCCCCTTCCTCAGACCACTGCAAATCGGAGGGTAACCCGTCCCGAATCTGACGATCTTATCCGACAGATATTGAACAAATTCCTCAGCCTTACCCGCAATGGGTCGGCCCCCCCTCTAAACGAAGGAAGGGAACAGAAACAGGGCAGCCGGGCGACTATCTGCGGACGCTATGAGTGGAGAGATAGGATCTTCTCGCCTCTCTCATAGCTACCAGGTAAATCCTAATATAGGCTCTTAGCTGGGCTCCGTCGGACAGGTAGACCTCCACCTGCTCTCTAAACCCCTTCGACGACGTTTCATCCCTGGAGCTCCTCAGTATACCAAGGAGCAAACCGGGATCCACGGTGGGTAAGGGGCGCATGGGGACAACCCTGAGGGCCTCCGATGCAGCCCGTTGCCAGGCTATTGCCAGATCCTCGGCAGAGCTGTGAGCAAGGGAAGAAGAAAAACCCAGTTCTGCCTGGAACCTCTCAGGGTCCATCAGGCGCCTGGGGGAACCATCTAAGTGGCTCCTCATCCCAGCATTGGGGACGGCCTGTTGGAAGACCAGCCGTAGGAGATAGTGATCAGACCATGGAACAGGCAAAGTCGTAGTAACTTGCCCTCTGTCACTCGCCACTGTTCAGAGACAAACTAGGTCAAGAGTATTTCCCCGTGAGTGGGGCCTTGAATCAGTTGGGTCAGGCCCATGGCCTCCATAGAAGCCATGAATTCCTGGGCCAAACCGACCCCAGGGAGGCAAGTTGAAGTCCCCAAGACCATAAGGTCCGGGAACACCACCGCCACCCGGAGGAGATAGAAAGCCCAGGCAGGGCTGCTGCCACACAGCTGGGGTATGCTAGCAGCAAGCCCCCGCCCTTAGGCCCCATCTCAGGAGGAGAAACTCACTCCCGCCTATCTCTGCAACAGAGACCTCCCTTGGAAACAAGGTCTCCCGAATAACCGACCACCCCACTATCCCTACCCTGGGCCCGTGGCGGTGCAAAACCAAACCCGGTGGGCATAAATCAACCAGAGGACACCCCTCTGGGCCCAACCAGGTCTCAGTGATGACTCACAATGGCATTGGTGGGAAAGTCGGTCCCATACTCCAAAACTGCAGTAGTCACAGGACTGGCCCTTTGGTCATCCCGGAGCAGCTTCTCCTCCAGTCGGGTGCACCTGCCTGCCATGGACTGGAGGAGCTGCTCCGGATGACCAAAGGCCAGTCTTGTGACTACTGCAGCTCTGGAATATGGGACCGACTTTCCCACCAATGTCAGCAAGCCACCCCGGGGAGGATTTCCTCCCCCGCTGTGGGTCTTACCTTCCAGTTCCAACTCACGTGGCTATACTCAAGGTAAGGTTTGCGCTTGGCCGAAGGGTGGGGGCCAGTGGGTGGGTGGGCCATGTGGGTGGCATAGCCTTGTGTTTCCATGCAGCCTGGATTAATTGATTTGGGGTGGACATTTCTCTGTAGACCACCAAAATTTTCTTGCGGACCACCAGTGATCCCCAGGCCTCCGGTTGGCAACCACTGCACAAAAATCTTTCTCCAACAACTCCCATCTCATCAAATTGGAACCCCAAAATGTTATCAGTCCATTTTTGTCTAAAATTAGGTGAATTTTGGGTTGGGCCATAAAAATGATTCATGCCATCTGATAGTCTGTTTGTATCCCTACTATAAGTAATTATATGAGTTGAAGATGTTTTCAATTGAAACTTTTCAATTTCCACTTATTTAAAAATGCTCCATCTATTTTCATGCTGAAATATTTTTTTCTCATCCAGAATTTGCATTTCTTGTTCAAACAAATAGTCACGATTTTCATTTTGTAAAGCCACTTCCTTTTTTTAGCTATTCCACAAAGACCTTTAATGTTCCAAGATGCAAATGGGCTTATTATGGAAGACAAAAAAAAAAACCCCACACCTGAAATGTTGTTCTTTGTGTGGATGGCAACCAGATTAGATCCCTGCTTTAAATTAGAAATAACAAATTGAATGTTCTTCAGCATTATAGAATTAACAGTTATTAACAACAATCCCTCAAAAGAGTGAAACGTTGTTAGAGAGAGAGAGAGAGAGAGAGAAATTGGTAGATAGGTAGGCAGGCAGGCAGGCAGGCAGGCAGACCTTTTGGATGAATGTATGGATAGGTAGATAGATTGATAGATAAGTAGGTAGGTAGATAGGTAGATTATATTGGTAGGTAGGTAGGTAGACAGAAAGGCAGGCAGGCAGACCGGCAGACCTTTTGGATGAATGTATGGATAGGTAGGTAGGTAGGTAGGTAAATAGATAGGTAGGTAGGTAGGTCGGTAGATAGATCTATATTGATAGGCAGGCAGGCAGGCAGGCAGGTAGACCTTTTTGGATGGATGGATGGACGGACGGACAGATAGATAAGATAGACAGGCAGGCAAGCAGACAGACAGACAGACAGACAGAATGCGACAGCAGCGGCACTTTGGGAAAGTAGAGCAAAGCCAGAGTGGGAATTGAAGTCCACACAAGTTGTCAAGGTTGAGAAACACAGGCTGAATATATCAACCCAGCCATTGTGGTTAGAGTTTAGCATGCTGTTTGATTCCGGCTTAGTCAATAAAGCATGGCTAAGATCTTCCTGCTCCTTAATGCAGCTGCCCCTCTACCTTTTCTCCAGCCCCCTGCCCCAGTTCTTTCTTTGGCATCCAATTTTGCAATGCTCCGCCCGGGAGGAGGAAGGCGTACGGAAGCAGCCCAGACCGGCAGAGGGAACGATCGCTTGGCTGGCTGGCTGGCTGGCTGGCTGGCTGGCTGGCAAGCAAGCAAGCAAGCACAGGGTTCGGTCGGAAGAACCGGGCTGCAGAGGGAGGCTAGGTTCTAGGTCCGTGCCAGCCACATAGAGCCAACCGAACCGAGCCACGCGCCTTGGAGAGCCGCAGCTGCACCCACCCGCATTCTGCATGCAAGCCAGGCTGCCTGGAGAGGCAGAGGCCGGGCGGGCGCTGCACGCTTCCTTGTTCTCTGGGGAAGGGGGCCCTAACGCCGGACTACCCACCCCTTCCACTGCGCGTCTTGGGAGGGTTTTGCTTTCGGTCTTCTGGCGCGCCTCCGCCCCTTCCACCGGAGGGGGCAGCCTGCAAGCTAAGGCGCCCCCTTTCCACCACCTCCCACCTCTCCCCCCGCCCAGGCTTGGCAAGGCTCACCGTGCGTGGGTTCCACATTTGAGGCGCCGGCTACGGAGCGATGAAACAGTCAGTGGGCTGCATGGCTAGCAGTCAGTGAGCCTGCGGGGCCGGTGCCTCGAACGCCCCCCTGCCGCCTCTTAGCGCCCCTCTGCCGGCTCCCTTGACTCTTAGCACCACGCTAAGGCATCCCACCGCCCCTCAGGGGGTGGTACCGCCCACTTTGGGAACCATTGGACTAGATGATCTCCAATAAATCCATTTGAAGCCTTTCCTGGCGTAGAAGACATTTGCCACGGAGGGGAAGGCCAGCTCTGTGGGAAACAGTGGGGGAGTTCAATGGGGCAGCCCTGAGTGGAAGACCTTTCCCTTCCCCCCAGCTTCCCTAGATGCCCTCAGGTAGCCCTCCAACTGAGCCTCGCCCCCTCCAGAGGTCATCCAGACTGGCTCTGCAGGACTCCAGCTAGATCTCTAAGGGCAGAATTTCCCCCTCCCAATTCCTCATCGGGGGTCTTGGTGCCACCACAGAAAGAATCGGTCGGTGTGGTTGGAGGAATTCTCTCAAACATGGAGAAGATTTGGGCTCCTGTCGGCAAAACCTCCCCTTGGAAGACAGCGTTCAAGAACCTGGAGAAGGGACAACACCAAATGTATCAATGACAGAAAAAAATCAGATTTCCGTAACAAAGAAAAGACATTGTTGGTGATAGAAGATTCGTTGCTCAGGGGAACTGAACCAGCCATTTGTAGAGAATCAAACAAGAGTGGTTGGCTGTTTCCCAGGAGCAGCTATCAAAGAGGTGACTGAGGGGCTTACAGAAATAACGACTTCCACAGATTCTTATTATCCCTTTTCCCTCTTTCATGTGGGGAGGAATGAAAAAGTCCCTGGAAACTTCTGGTGGGCCAGAGGACCAAGGGGCTGTCCCACCTGGAGAATCAGCCATGGGGCAGAGGAGGACAGTCCCTGAGCTACCCTGGTGAAGAATCCAGGCTTGTTGCTTGCTGGATCCTGGCCAGTTCCTCAGTTCCGCTTTGGAGAAGCCCAGCACTTCAGGCTGGGGAAGCGGAACCCAAGCGCCTCTGCAGCTGATGGGGGTTGGAAAAAGAAACTCTGTGTGTGTGTGTGTGTGTGTGTGTGTGATGGGGATGTCAGGGAGAACTCAGAGGAAATCACAATCTTGCGGGGGAGGGGAAACAGGAAAAGAGCCTGGAAGTTCTGCTTTGACCAGGACAATGATGGGCTGCCCACCAGAAGCTGACTGGATCTGGGACCCATGTTGTGTGACTGGGTGTGTCCAAAGAGTGAGGCAGGTTTGGACCCCATCGCCTCCTTCAGCTTCTGGTGGGGACCCAGTTCTGGCCAACTGAAGTCAGTGCTGGGCCAGGGGCAAGTTTGTCTCCTCCAGCCCCCCATCCCAGGAAAGGATCCAGGCCATCCCAGGATAGGCACCCTGTGGGATGCCTGCCTGCTGCAGCTGCGGGGGGGGGGCTCTGATCCCTGGCCTGATCTGGCATCACCAACCATCAGCTGATCTTTCATCATCCGCCCTCAACAGCTGGCAGCTGCCCAGCCTCCAATGGCCACCCCTGGCTGAGAGGGACCAGCCTGCTTAGCCTGAGGATGGGAGACCACCAGGAAGCATCGGAGCTGCTGCAGAGGTTGAAACTCCTCCAACACAAGGAGGGTGAAGCTTCAGGACCCCCTTGAACTTGCCTCCCTCAAAAGATTCACTTCCCTCTTTTTCCTCTTTCAGCCTTGCCTGGTCTCCCTGAAACCCTCCCCCTCCCCCACTTCCTCAGCTCCTGCCGTTTGGAAGACCCCATGGGATCCCAATTCCCCTTGTCCAGAGAGAGGGGACAAGGTTAGAGTGGAATGGAAACCTTAAAGGTGGGCAACAAGGGGTCTCACCTTCCCTGGTCCTTGCCGCCTCCTCTAAATAGAGTAGCCTTTTAGCCTTTCCCACCTCCCCGAGGCTCAGGAATAATCAATCAATCCATCAATCCATACTTACATACACAAACAAACAAACAAACAAATAAAGGCTCTATTTCTGAAGTGGAACATCGGGCCCACCCAATGAAAAAGCGAGCTTTGGAAGCGTCATCCATCTCCAGGCAGAGGAGCCACCGCGGGATCCTTTGACTGAGATGGTTCTTGGAGGCGCCAGGCGACTTTCAGCTGTTCAGACAGGATAAACCCTTCTGAGGACCTGGTAAAGGCGGATGTGCGTGTGGGATGGCTGAAAGCTCTCCTAGTGGGATTGAAGCCGCTCCAAGCAGAGCTGCCTTCCGCAATTGACCGAGGGGGATTTTTGTCAATGCCTAAATAACCCTTGGTGGTGCAGGCTGTTAAGCGCCTAGCACGTAGTTCCAGCTGCCTGCAATTAGTGCAGGCTCGAATCCCACCAGGCTCAAGGTTGACTCAGCCTTCCATCCTCCCGGGGTAGGTAAATTGAGGACCCAAGATTGTTGGGGGCAATAAGCTGACTTTGTAAAAATGCCACTTGGGGGGGTGCAAAAAAGCCCTAGTAATAAGCAGTCATATACAATGGAATGAAGGCTATTGCTGAGCACATTGGGTTGTGCTCCCAAAAAATTGTAAGCCGCCCTGAGTCTCCGGAGAAGGGCGGATATAAATATGAATAAAAATAATAATAATAAAAAATAACCCTAACCCTGAAGAGCAGGAAAGGGGAGTCTGGGGGGGCTGGATAGGAAGTGGGTCATCTAGACTAGAGCAGTGGTCGCCAACCGGTGGGGTGGGGATCACAGGTGGTCTGTGAGAAAATTTTGGTGGTCTGCAGAGAAATGTCCCCCCCCCCAAAGCAATTGATCCAGGCTGCGTGGGAGCACAAGGCTTCCTGGTTCAGCTGTTTTCCGGGGCTTCCCTTCGGATTGGGGGTGTCTGTCTGGGACCCCCCAAGTCCTGGCTTGCTGCGGGGCTGCCCGTCCCCCTTCTCAGTCTCCGCAGAAACTCTTCCTCCCCTTAAACGAACGGAGGGGGTGTCCCGACCAGGTGCTTCCAGTTCCAGCCCCAGAGGGATCGACGGCTCTGAATTGGGGGGCACGAAGCGTTTTTCCCGGAGTTTGGAGGGGGCAGAACGAACGGAAGCACCAATGCGAATTCTCCTTGCTTGAGCGTCATCGGTCTCCGGGCAGAGTCCTTTGTGACCTCAACTGAAGGAGAGAAATCTGTGTAGAGAATGGAGCGGAGAAAGTGGAAAGGGGATCGGTTCAGTCTCGGGAGCTGAAGGAGGGGTGGGGGTGGGGGGTTCATGGCAGGCCCGGAAGGGACCTGCCACTGTCTTTGCTCTCTTCAACGATTCTCAGCCAGGCTTTCCTCTGTGTGCATGGAAGGGTGGGCTAGATGTCCGTTTAGCCAAACGTCCCCCCTCAGTGGGATTTTTTTTTAATTGTCTGAGTGTCTCGGGCAGTTGTGGGGTCCCAGTGCCCCCCCTCTCAACAGGGATCCAGATTGAAATTCTCCCGCCCAAGAGCTGCCTGGTGTCCATTGATATGCCCCCCCCCCCCATTGAGTGAGGCCCATGGCTTTCGGGGCGACCCTGGGGCTGCTCTCCCTATGGGACATTTTCCCAAAGGGAAAGGGGGTCGGAATTTCTAGCCCTCCCCTCAGCCTGGAAAAACACAATCTCCTGATGGGAACCGGAGGAAACAAT
Organism: Naja naja; assembly: GCA_009733165.1. Classification (NCBI taxonomy): domain Eukaryota; kingdom Metazoa; phylum Chordata; class Lepidosauria; order Squamata; family Elapidae; genus Naja; species Naja naja. The sequence continues at coordinate 56,995 of CM019149.1, forward strand.
TTTCTCTGCTCCTCCCCAAACAGGGCCATTTGGAGGTTGTGCCGAAATCCGAGGCTGCTCCAGTTCACCTGTGCAAGCGGTGGGGGGGGGGCAGTTTTATTTTCCTTTTTTGTTATGTCATAGTTTATATTCCTTCAATTCAGAGCGAGGCTATGAGAGGTTTTCCTCCCAGGGAGTTCAGTAAAGTGGAAGGGAGGGAGGAAAGAAGGAAAGAATAGGAAGGAGAAACAAGGAAGGAGAAAGGAGGGAGGGAGGAAGGAGAAACAAAAGGGGGGGGGAGAGAGAAGCAGAATTTGGTTCTCCAACCCACACAAGGCGCTTCGGTTCCGTTTCACGTTGTGCTTCTCCGAAGCAGAACTGAGACAGTGGCCAGGATCCAGCGGGCCACAAGCCTGGATTCTTCACCAGGGCGGCTCAGGGACTGTCCTCCTCCGCCCCATGGCTGAGTCTCCAGGTGGGGCAGCCCCTTGGTCCTCTGGCCCACTGGAAGTGGCTGAAGGGGCCCTTCCCGACTCCCAAGGAGACCCTGGAGAGCCCAGAAAACAAACCGATGGAGGGTTGGACAAATGTCACTCAAAGGACCCCAATTCTCCCCCTTCGGAACTGGTTTTTCGTAGTAGTTTGCTAAAGCCATTTGTAACTTCCTCACTGAGGCCAGCAGAAAGTGCAGTTCCAATTCAATGATAAGCAACATATAAACTAATGTTTACATTCGCATACATTGTATATATTTGTAAATAATCCACAAAATAGTAGTGTAAGACAAATGCCACAAGCTTTTGAAGTTAAGATATTTGTACTCTTTGGGGTTCTTTTTGTTTTTTTAAAGTTATAAAGGACTAATAGGTTTTTTTTTAAAGTGCAGCTCCAAAGCCTTTGCTCATTGTGGGGCATGAACATTATGAGGTTAAGAAAATCTTGGACTCTAGGATTTTCAGAGGGAAGTTACAATATCTAATTTGGAAAGGCTATCTTATTTCACAAGCAACTTGGATAAATAGCTGGATAGTGTAGACTGGTGGAAAAATTCCATGAAAAATATCCACAAGCCCAAAGCGGATCCTGAGGGTCGCAGAGGTGGTTAAATTGCTGTATTGCATTATTGTGTTTAACCTAATTTCAATCTTTGTGTATTCTATGTCATTGCAGGGGTTTTTCAAATAAGGGGGCAGCCTGTCAAGCCCAAAATTGACATATGCATAGCCATTTTATTTAGCCCTATCATATATTCCTTTTTTTCCTTTCTCTTTGCTGGTTGGGGGGGAGGGTTTCTGGCTTGCCACATTCCTAAGGTGGGAGGAGTGGAGATAGTGAGGATTGTTTAGGCTAAGTGATTTTCCTTCCTGATGGAACAGAAACTGACCCTACTGAGGCCTTGAGGTGGATATTGATACCAAGCAACGTTGATTTATTTCTATTGAGGAATGTGACTTTTGGGTTTTTTTTCTAATGTCCAATATTATGTGGTGTAATTCCTGGTTGTGTCAGATCCAGAATTACAATGGACGTTGCCAATTTGATGCTTTCCTAAATAGAAGAAATTGTTTTGGCAGACGGACTTTGCTCTTTTCTTTTTAAATGGATTTCATCACTTGGAAACCTGACAGGATTGTATTAGCTTTTTTGGCTGCTGCTGCACACACGTGACTCATGTTTAAGTCATCATCCATTCAGACTCCAAAGATCCCTCTCACAGTTACTGTTTTTGAGCCAGGTTTCCTGTAATCTGTTTTTCCTGCCCGGGTGTAAAATCTTACTTTTCTCAACAGTAAGTTTCATTTTCTTGGATTCAACCTTGTCTCATTTGTCCCTGTGGAACCAACTCCCCATGAGCCTTCATTTGGCCTCCCCGATCTCCGCTCCTTCCACCGTGACCTTAAGACCTGACTTTTTCAACAGGCCAGTCTGGACTAACCAAGGGGAGGGGTGGGTTTGTTTTTTAGAGGGATTTTAAATTTTGTATTTTAATTATTAGGCTTGTATTTGGTTTAATTTCTTTTTATTGTAAAATTTTGTAATGAGTTTTATACTATTAGCCGCCCTGAGTCCTTAGGGAGAGAGGGCGGCATACAAGTCTAATAAATTATTATTATTATTATTATCATTATCATCATCATCATCATCATCATCATCATCAAGGCAGAATATGCATACACATACAAATCTATACATGGTGAGTTAGAGGTTAGAATGCAGTACTACAGAGGCTCATTGTCCAGTCAGGAGTTCGAACCTGAATGGCTCATGGTTGGTTCATCCTTTCATCCTTCTGAGGTGGCTGACTTTGTAAACCGCTGAGTGAATGTGGTAAAGCATTGTGGAACTGCTGTTGCTATATAGTTTCTCCCAAGTGTGGATCCTTTTATGACAAGATGATCATTCTGAGTAAAACTTTCCACATTCCATGCATTTATATGGCTTCTACCCGGGCCCCCCACTCCCCCCCCCTGGATCATCTTATGGGAAATAAGACTACGTTTTTGAGCAAAGGTCTTTCCGCACTCCATGCATTTATACGGCTTCTCTCCTGTGTGGAGCATTTTATGGCTTCTAAGGCCACTGCTCTGAGTAAACGTCTTTCCACACTCCATGCATTTATACGGCTTCTCCCCTGTGTGGATCATCTTATGGGAAATAAGATGACCTCTTTGTACAAAGGTCTTTCCACATTCCATGCATTTATGTGGTTTCTCTCCTGAGTGGATCTTTTTGTGGCTTCTAAGTCCGCTGCGATCAGTAAACGTCTTTCCACACTCCATGCATTTATACGGCTTCTCTCCTGTGTGGATCCTTTTGTGTATTCTTAGGTCACTGTTATTAGCAAAGGTCTTTCCACATTCCATGCATTTATATGGTTTCTCTCCTGAGTGGATCTTTTTGTGGCTTCTAAGTCCACTGCCATCAGTAAATGTCATTCCACACTCCATACATTTATATGGTTTCTCTCCTGAATGGATCATTTTATGGCTTCTAAGTCCACTGCTCTGAGTAAATGTCTTTCCACACTCCATGCATTTATACGGCTTCTCTCCTGTGTGTATCATCTTATGGGAAATAAGATTACTTCTTCGAGCAAAGGTCTTTCCACACTCCATGCATTTAAATGGTTTCTCCCCTGTGTGGAGAGTTTTGTGGCTTCTAAGACTACTGCTCTGAGCAAAGGTCTTTCCACACTCCATGCATTTATACGGCTTCTCTCCTGTGTGTATCATCTTATGGGAAATAAGATGACCACTTTGAGCAAAGGTCTTTCCACACTCCATGCATTTAAATGGTTTCTCTCCTGTGTGGAGAGTTTTGTGGCTTCTAAGACTACTGCTCTGAGCAAAGGTCTTTCCACACTCCATGCATTATAATGGCTTCTCTCCTGTGTGTATCATTTATGGGAAATAAGATGACCACTTTGAGCAAAGGTCTTTCCACACTCCATGCATTTATATGGTTTCTCTCCTGCGTGGATCTTTTTGTGCCTTTTGAGATTACTGTCCTGAGCAAAGGTCTTTCCACACTCCATGCATTTATATGGTTTCTCTCCTGAGTGGATCTTTTTGTGGCTTCTAAGTCCACTGCCATCAGTAAATGTCATTCCACACTCCATACATTTATATGGTTTCTCTCCTGAATGGATCATTTTGTGGCTTCTAAGTCCACTGCTCTGAGTAAATGTCTTTCCACACTCCATGCATTTATATGGCTTCTCTCCTGTGTGTATCATCTTATGGGAAATAAGATTACTTCTTCGAGCAAAGGTCTTTCCACACTCCATGCATTTAAATGGTTTCTCTCCTGTGTGGAGAGTTTTGTGGTTCTAAGGCTACTGCTCTGAGCAAAGGTCTTTCCACACTCCATGCATTTATACGGCTTCTCTCCTGTGTGTATCATCTTATGGGAAATAAGATTACTTCTTTGAGCAAAGGTCTTTCCACACTCCATGCATTTAAAAGGTTTCTCTCCTGTGTGGAGAGTTTTGTGGCTTCTAAGGCTACTGCTCTGAGCAAAGGTCTTTCCACACTCCATGCATTTATATGGTTTCTCTCCTGAGTGGATCTTTTTGTGGCTTCTAAGTCCACTGCCATCAGTAAATCTCATTCCACACTCCATACATTTATATGGTTTCTCTCCTGAATGGATCATTTTGTGGCTTCTAAGTCCACTGCTCTGAGTAAATGTCTTTCCACACTCCATGCATTTATACGGCTTCTCTCCTGTGTGTATCATCTTATGGGAAATAAGATTACTTCTTCTAGCAAAGGTCTTTCCACACTCCATGCATTTAAATGGTTTCTCTCCTGTGTGGAGAGTTTTGTGGCTTCTAAGGCTACTGCTCTGAGCAAAGGTCTTTCCACACTCCATGCATTTATATGGCTTCTCTCCTGTGTGTATCATCTTATGGGAAATAAGTTGACCACTTTGAGTAAAGGTCTTTCCACACTCCATGCATTTATATGGTTTCTCTCCTGAGTGGATCTTTTTGTGGCTTCTAAGTCCACTGCCATCAGTAAATGTCATTCCACACTCCATGCATTTATACGGCTTCTCTCCTGTGTGGATCATCTTATGATAAATAAGAGTATGTTTTTGAGCAAAGGTCTTTCCACACTCCATGCACTTATATGGTTTCTCTCCTGTGTGGATCATCTTATGGGAAATAAGATAACTTCTTTGAGAAAAGGTCTTTCCACACTCCATGCATTTATAAGGTTTCTCTCCTGTGTGGATCATCTTATGGGAAATAAGGCTACTTCTTCGAGCAAAGGTTTTTCCACACTCTATGCATTTAAATGGTTTCTCTCCTGTGTGGATCTTTTTGTGTCTTTTAAGATGACTGTGCTGAGCAAAGGTCTTTCCACACTCCATGCATTTATATGGTTTCTCTCCTGAGTGGATCTTTTTGTGCCTTTTAAGATGACTGTCCTGAGGAAAGGTCTTTCCACATTCCATGCATTCAAATGGTTTCCCTCCTGTGTGCATCCTTTTATGGGAAGTAAGCGTACTGCTATGAGCAAAGGTCTTTCCACACTCTATGCATTTATATGGTTTCTCCCCTGTGTGGATCCTTGTATGGATAGTTAGTTCCCTGCTTGTTCTAAAATATTTCCCACATTCCAAACATTTATAAGGCTTCACTTTTGTGTCAATCACTTTTTGATATGTAAGAAAGTTGCTCCCAAGAGAAAGAATGAATGTCCCATTGTAATTTTGTCCCCTGTGTCTTCTTGTAGCATCTTCTCCTTTGTTTTGGGTTAAATAGTGTTCATTTACTTGAACTTCAGCTTTGATTAGCTTCACACTTTTTCCAGTATATTTTTTCCTTATTTCCTCTTTGTGGGCAAGGAAGTCTTGCATCGGAGCATCACTGGAAAATGAGCTTTGCTGATTCTGATTCTTTGACTGCATTCTCTCGTGGCTTTCGACTTCCATTCGAATTCCAAACTTCTCCGTTCCATCTTTAGCACTGATCACTTGGAACAGTTCACAGGAATCTTGATTTTCCTGCCCATTATTACCTTCAAAGCAAAAGGGAAATGAAAATGATAACAAGGTTAGAGAAAAAGATCAAAGTGTAGAAAGTCAAGTGAATTTCCTTCTGAATTTCTCTGAAATTCCATTAGGTTGTATGTTTGCATGCCTACAGTTCTGTGATATAGACATGATTTCTATATTCATGAGTAAGGAAAGCTTTGAAAATATCTAAAAAATATCTCTTTCTTTACAATTATATATAGAAATGCAAATCTCACTCAGAGTCAGTTTTGAGTTAAGGAATAATCGGGGGAAGCATCCAAGGAGGAATTAGGAGAAAACTTAAGATTTATTGGGGTGGCTTAATTTCAGCAGAGACCTGTGAGAAATGAAACAATTTTGGAACAAGTTCCTTCTTCCCTGATGTACCTTTGGTGCAGCTGCTCCACCGCGTCTGTCTGGTGGGCGGGATCCCCATTTGGCCTGTTCCTCAATCCCAGCGATGAGATTTTGGAGGTAAATCCCTTCCTGAAGCCTCCCATTGCCTTGTAAGCACTCTTCACACTGAGACTGGAAAGGTTGGCATGCTTCAAGAATGGCTATTTTGCTGCCCCAAAGTCCCATTGGCTTGCAAAGGCTCTTTGGCTGGATCTGGTGCACGCCTCAGTTTGCATAGAACGGAGGCCTAAAGTACTTTAGTACGAGATCACACAAGACCAGTAGTGCAAGATCTCAGGCTACTAATCTTGTGTGATCTCGCACTGCAGTACTTTAGGCCTGTGTTCTTTTAAGAACTGAGGACTTCACAAGATTCAGGGCAAAAGTCTTTGAAAACGAAGAGGGGACTGGGTCTCAGTTACTTGGGGGAAGGCTGGTTGTAACTTGGAACATCGCTAAGTGAACTGTCGTAACTTGGGTATTACCTGTACCGTAGGATGTTCTGAGTCACACTGCATGAGGCCTTTGTTCTTGAATTGGATTGGGAGAATGCTGTTCCACGGGCTGAGCGTGAAAGTTCTATTCTCACACAATTTGGGGAGGTTCCACAGGACAAATGACAACACATTCATCTCACACAACCTCCAGAGGACACATAAAAGCACACTTCGTTCTTTTCAGCCTCCATAGACAAGTTCAAATAGAAATGGAAAAATATAGATAAGAAATGGCACAGAAAGCATTTAAGCGAAGAGACATTGACTCTTTCCTTCCTTGGAGCACAAGAAGGCCAGATAACAGATAATCAGACTTGTAAGGGACCTTGTAGGTCATCTAGTCCAGTGGTTGCCAACCGGTGGGCCGTGGCTCAGTGGTGGTCCATGAGAAAATTTTGATGGTCCGCAGAGAAATGTCACCCCCTGAGGTCCCCCAAATCAATTAATCTAGGGTGCCTGGGAACACAAGTCTGCGCTGCCCACATGGCCTGCGGAACCCTCCCCACCCACTTACTCCTTACCTTGCCATCAAACTTGCCTGCTAAGTTGCTATTTTTCCTTTTTTTTTCTTCCGACCATCAGCTGTTCTGCTGTGCCAGGAGATTTATATTAGCTACAAAGCAGTAAATCGTTGTATTTCTTTCTTTCTAACTAATCTTTAGATCTTCGGCTCTGCTTTAAGCAAAGCTGAACCTTCCTTAAGGACTGAAGTTTCTATGATTCAGTGGAGGTAGCCGATGGCAGAATCGTAGATCTCTGAGTGAATCTGTGATTCTGTGAGCAACTTAATCTGCCTGCCTGCTTTGTCTGATTTTGGGTAAAGTTGCTCCTTTTTATTTAAAAATGCAATATTTATATACATGGTGTATTGTGAGTTAATTTTGTGAGTTTGTTTGCTAGCAAATTTGATATGAGAGACACAGTGTCAGCTATGGAATTCATCGCTGCCACATAGTTGGAGAAAGTGGGAGGGGGTGATGTTAATTGAGTAGCTCTTTGTAGACATATAGCCAATGGCAGAAAGATAGATCTCTGAATCTGAGATTCTGTGAGGAACTCAATCTTCCTGCCTGCTTTGCCTAATTTTGGGTGAAAGTTGCTCTTTTTTAATTAAAAAAATCAATATTTACATAAATATTTATATACAAGCCATGCACAGCCAGTCACATGACCACCAAGCCACACCCACAAATTAGGCCCCACCCAAGAACCAGTTAAGAAATTTGAATCCCACCCCTGCCTCTGTGTGTTTGTGTGTGTGTGTGTGAGAGAGAGAGAGAGGGAGAGAGAGAAAGAGAGAGAGGGATAGAGAGGTTAGATCAGATCTCTTCTCTTTTTCTCCCACCAACGTCAGCAAGCCACAGTCAGTCAAAATTCATATTAGTGGTCCCCAGGATTTAAAATTATGAGTTTGGTGGTCCCTGAGGTCCAAAAGGTTGGCAACCCTGATCTAGTCCCAAGCGGGAGTCCCTACACCATTTCTGATAAATGGCAGTTCAATCTCTTCTTGAAAGTCTCAAGTGATGGCGCCCCACAACTTCCGACAGCAAGGTGTTCCATTGGTTGATCGTTCTCACTGTCAGAAAGTTTCTCCTTATTTCCAGGTTAAATCTCTCCTTGTTCAGTTTCCATCCATTATTCCTTGTCTGGCTTACAGACACTTTAGAAAACAGATTGACCCCTTCCTCTCTGTGGCAGCCCTCAAATATTGGAAGACTGCTATCATGTCTCCCCTGGTCCTTCTCTTTACTAGACCAGCCAAGCCCAGTTCCTGTAACCGTTCTGTGATGTTCCTTTCCTTCTCTCCCAGGAGACCATATCTGATCAGTAGTTTAACTAACTATATCTCTCTTCTTGATTGGGGAGTAGAAAACTCTTACCCAGAGAGACCACGTTCCTATGGTTTTCAAGCATGACTTCCGAATGCGTGCTTTCTGGTCAGGATCCAGCTGAGACCATTCCTCCTCAGAGAAATACACAGCCACCTCCTCGAAGGACACCAGACCCCCCTGGACACGGAAAAGAACAGAACAGGACGATTTGCAAGATCTGTTCATCTTCAATATTGATTTAGACAAGAGGATAGAAGGGGAACGTGTCAAATTTGCAGAGAAGATCAAATTGACAGGAATACCAACACTCCACAAGATAAGCTCAAGATAGAGAAGAATCGACAGATTGCGCCCTATCTAACAATGAAATCAACAATGAGAAATGTAAGGTTCTACATTTGGAAGAGAAAAATTGCACGTGCATAGAATAGGTGATACCTGGCTCAACAGTAGTAAGTGTGTGCCGGTCAAACAGTATACTGTTAGTTGGGAATTGGCAGCTGTCCCCTTAAGGGAATGCTTCATGGGAAATGTAGTTAATGCCTCATGGGAGATGTAGTTCATGACATGTGGTCACATCTGTAATCCTGATTGGTCACTGAATTGACCTCTAGTTGGGTTGGGGGGGAGCCTTTTTTGCACTCTTTTTTTATTATATAAGAATTTTTATTTTTAGACAAACATACACAAACAAAATATAAAACCATCTTCCAGTTATATAACATACTGTGGGAGATATTTTTAAATTATTATTTGTGTGTAAATATTTCAAATATATTTTTGGCCAATCAGGAGAACTGCAAGATTGGAGCCTTTTTTGCAACTGACTCTGTGAGGGTATATAAGCCCCGCCCACCAACTCGCATGTTGCTTAGCAGGACAGAGAGAGAAGCAGGTGCTGCTCTGTTAGCTAAATCAGGGATTGATCAGTAAAATGTAAATAGGTTTGTTGAATAAAAGAATTTGTTGTCACTTCAAAATGGTCTGACAAATCTTTTGCCTATAATTACATTGGCACGAGTCATCGATCACCTTTACACATACAGTGTGTCGGTTGGTTACAAATCTTTTGTGCCTCTTCTCCATAGTCCTCACTCACAGTTTGTATAAATTCTCATATTATCAATCTAATATATATGTATACATTATTATCATTGTTAATCATTTATTTGACTATAACTATTATTCCATCATTTTATACGAGATATTCAAAATTTTAAATTAATTTATATTATAACAATTCATTACATCATCCTAAATCCATCCAATAGTAGTACATCTTTATATTATATTCTGTATAATTCTATTATCCTTGTATTGTAAAATTCTCTAATATATTTCATTTCCATATTTTTTTGTCTAACCATTGATAAAATAAATCCCATATCTTATAAAATTGTTTATCTTCTTGTTCTCTAATTTCAACTGTCAATTTACTCATTTTGGCACATTCTATTTTTTTCTTAATAACTTCCTCCTGTGTTGGTATTTTCTCATTTTTCCAATTTTTAGCAAATACAATTCTAGCCGCTGTTAATACATTTACAATCAAGTATTTCAATTCTCTACTGTATATTTCCAGTAAAATCCCCAATAAAAATATGTCTGGTTTAAACTCTATATATTTTTTGTCATTTTTTCCAACCATATGTGGATTTTAGTCCAGTATCTTTTAGCTTCTGCGCATGTCCACCACATATGGTAATATGAACCCGGTATCTGATGACATTTCCAACATTTTTTTGATTTATTCTTAAACATTCTTGCTATTCTTGTTGGGGGTAGGTGCCACCTGTAAAACATCTTATACAAATTTTCTTTATATGCTGACATTGTCATTTTGTAATTTTGAGACCACAATTTTTGTCATTTCTCTAAATCAATCCCATATCCAAAATTCCCCCCAAGCAATCGTGTCTTTAACTTGCTCTTCTTCTAGTTTAACCTCTAATAAATGTACGTAGTTTTTTAATCACCTTTTCATCAGTACCTGTCAACATTTTATCTAAGTCAGTCAGTTTATCATAAAAGCCTTCTGTTTTAAGATCTTTGTCATATCTAGAATGTATTTGCACATATGAAAACCAATTCATCCTTATACCATGTTCTGCTAGTTCTTGCATAGATTTAAGTTCACCCTTTCCATTCAATATTTCACCATTATCTGTTTGTTCCTTTTTATATGTTATTGGATGTGAAAATGCTTCAATAGTTGATAACCAAACTGGAATTTTTAAATAATATTGCCTTTTAATTTTCTCCCAGTTTAATAACAAAGCCTCTCGTATATAATGTCTTCTGAAATGCCCCTGTTTTAGTTCCCTTGTACCATAAGAAGGCGTGCCATCCCAACAACAAATCATGTCCTTCTAATGTCAATAATCTAGTATTTCTTAGCGTTATCCATTCCTTAATCAACATCAAGTTTGTTGCCTGATAATATAACTCCCAATTAGGCAGGCCAAATCCTCCTCTTGTTCTAGCATCTTGCAACAGTTTTAATTTTATTCTTGCTTTTTTTCCCCTGCCAAATATATTTCAACACTATTTTATTTACATCTTCAAAATAATCTTTCCCTAACCTAATTGGAATTGTCTGGAACAAATATAAGATTCTAGGTAATATATTCATCTTAATTGTTGAAATTCTCCCTATTAGTGATAGTTGTAAATTTTCCCATTTTGCCAGATCTGTCACAATCGGTTGTTTCAGTTTATAATTATTCTCTTAAGTATACTGCATCTTGCTGTCAAATGTATACCCAAATACTTAACCTTACTTGTGACCTGCATCTTCAAAACTTCCAATTCTTCCTTTTGTCTTGCTAACATATTCTTTGTCAAAATCTTCATTTTATCTTTATTTATTTTCAGACCTGCTACTTTTCCATATTCCTCTGTCTTTTCTATCAATTTAAGTGCTGTTTCTAATGGGTCCTGTAAAATACCAGGTCATCTGCAAATGCTTGCAGTTTATATTCTTCCTTTTAATGTTCATTCCTTTTATATCTTTTTCTTCTCTAATATTTCTATTTAACATTTCTAATGTTAACACAAACAACAGAGGTGACAGTGGGGAACCTTGTCTTGTCCCTTTCTTATGTCAATAGAATCTGTCAGTTACCCTTTGCTGTTTGTTTATGATATATAGCTTCTATGATTGAGGAATTTCTTACCAAAGCCCACCTGCTCCAGCTGTAATAACATAAATCGCCAATTCACATTGTCAAAGGCTTTCTGTGCATCTAAAAATATGAAAGCCATTTTTTTTTTCAGGGTGTGTCTCTAGTATTCCAAAGTGTCCAGAATTATTCTCATGTTATCTTTAATTTGTCTCTTTGGCAGAAACCCATTTGAGCAGATGAAAAAGTTATTTAAATATCTTTTAAGTCTTTCTGCCAATATTGAGTGAAGATTTATAGTCTGAATTTAGCAGGGAAATAGGTCTATAGTTCTTAATTTGTTGAGTTCACGTCCTCCTTTGGCACAAGTGTGATATATGCTTTGACCACAATTTTGGTATCCTCATCTTTAAGGGACTTCATTCAACTTCTAACAATGGAAGATTCAATGATTCCTGTAATGTCTTATAAAACACTGGCAGTCCATCGGACCTGGTGCCTTTCCATTACTTTGTTTTAAGTGCCGGTTAACTTTCTAGAGACTCTAGAAAGACTGCAGAGAAGAGTAACAAAAATTATTAGTAGATTGGAGGCTAAAACATACACAGAATGATTGCTGGAATTGGGTATGTCTAGTTTCATGAAAAGAAGGACTGCATGACATGATAGCAGTGTTCAAGAAGCAATGGATAGAAACTATTCAAGGCGAGAACCAATTACAATTGAAAGAGAAATTTCCTGACAGCGAGACAATTAATCAGTGGAATGACTTGCCTCC
>CM019149.1:70124-91694 GCA_009733165.1 Naja naja
TTTCCACACTCCATGCATTTATATGCTTCTCCCTGTGTGGATCATCTTATGGTAAGATGACCTCTTTGTACAAAGGTCTTTCCACATTCCATGCATTTATGTGGTTTCTCTCCTGAGTGGATCTTTTGTGGCTTCTAAGTCCACATCAGTAAACGTCTTCCCACACTCCATGCATTTATATGGTTTCTCCTGTGTGGATCCTTGTGTATTCTAGGTCACTGTTATTAGCAAAGGTCTTTCCACATTGCATTTATATGGTTTCTCCTGAGTGGATCTTTTGTGGCTTCTAAGTCCACTGCCATCAGTAAATGTCTTTCCACACTCCATGCATTTATATGGCTTCTCTCCTGAATGGATCATTTTGTGGCTTCTAAGTCCACTGCTCTGAGTAAATGTCTTTCCACACTCCATGCATTTATATGGCTTCTCTCCTGTGTATCATCTTATGGGAAATAAGATTTCATTTCTTCGAGCAAAGGTCTTTCCACACTCCATGCATTTAAATGGTTTCTCCCTGTGTGGAGAGTTTTGTGGCTTCTAAGACTACTGCTCTGAGCAAAGGTCTTTCCACACTCCATGCATTTATATGGTTTCTCTCCTGTGTGGATCATCTTATGGGAAATAAGATTAATTTTGAGCAAAGGTCTTTTCCACTCCATGCATTTAAATGGTTTCTCTCCTGTGAGAGTTTTGTGGCTTCTAAGACTACTGTTTGAGCAAAGGTCTTTCCACACTCCATGCATTTATATGGCTTCTCTCCTGTGTGGATCATCTTATGGGAAATAAGATGACCACTTTGAGCAAAGGTCTTTCCACACTCCATGCATTTAAATGGTTTTCCCTGTGTGGATCTTTTGTGCCTTTTAAGATTACTGTCCTGAGCAAAGGTCTTTCCACACTCCATGCATTTATATGGTTTCTCCTTGTGGATCTTTTGTGGCTTCTAAGTCCACTGCCATCAGCAAAGGTCTTTCCACACTCCATGCATTTATATGGTTTCTCTCCTGAGTGGATCATTTTGTGGCTTCTAAGTCCACTGCTCTGAGCAAAGGTCTTTCCACACTCCATGCATTTATATGGCTTCTCTCCTGTGTGGATCATCTTATGGAAATAAGATTACTTCTTCGAGCAAAGGTCTTTCCACACTCCATGCATTTAAATGGTTTCTCCTGTGTGGAGATTTTGTGGCTTCTAAGGATACTGCTCTGAGCAAAGGTCTTTCCACACTCCATGCATTTATAATGGCTTCTCTCCTGTGTGGATCATCTTATGGGAAATAAGATTACTTCTTTGAGCAAAGGTCTTTCCACTCCATGCATTTAAATGGTTTCTCTCCTGTGTGGAGATTTTTGTGGCTTCTAAGGCTACTGCTCTGAGCAAAGGTCTTTCCACACTCCATGCATTTATATGGTTTCTCTCCTGAGTGGATCTTTTTGTGGCTTCTAAGTCCACTGCCATGAGCAAAGGTCTTTCCACACTCCATGCATTTATATGGTTTCTCTCCTGTGTGGATCTTTTTAGGCTTCTAAGTCCACTGCCTGAGCAAAGGTCTTTCCACACTCCATGCATTTATATGGCTTCTCCTGTGTGGATCATCTTATGGGAAATAAGATTACTTCTTCTAGCAAAGGTCTTTCCACACTCCATGCATTTAAATGGTTTCTCTCCTGTGTGGAGATTTTGTGGCTTCTAAGGCTACTGCTCTGAGCAAAGGTCTTTCCACACTCCATGCATTTAAATGGTTTCTCTCCTGTGTGGATCATCTTATGGGAATAAGTTGCTTTGAGCAAAGGTCTTTCCACACTCCATGCATTTATATGGTTTCTCTCCTGTGTGGATCATTTTGTGGAAATAAGTCCACTGCCATGAGCAAAGGTCTTTCCACACTCCATGCATTTATATGTTTCTCTCCTGTGTGGATCATCTTATGGAAATAAGAGTATGTTTTGAGCAAAGGTCTTTCCACACTCCATGCATTTATATGGTTTCTCTCCTGTGTGGATCATCTTTATGGGAAATAAGATAACTTCTTTGAGCAAAAGTCTTTCCACACTCCATGCATTTATAAGGTTTCTCTCCTGTGTGGATCATCTTATGGGAAATAAGGCTACTTCTTGAGCAAAGGTTTTTCCACACTCCATGCATTTAAATGGTTTCTCTCCTGTGTGGATCTTTTTGTGTCTTTTAAGATGACTGTGCTGAGCAAAGGTCTTTCCACACTCCATGCATTTATATGGTTTCTCTCCTGTGTGGATCTTTTGTGCTTTTAAGATGACTGTCCTGAGCAAAGGTCTTTCCACACTCCATGCATTTAAATGGTTTCCCTCCTGTGTGGATCCTTTTATGGGAAGTAAGCTGCACTGCTATGAGCAAAGGTCTTTCCACACTCTATGCATTTATATGGTTTCTCCCTGTGTGGATCCTTGTATGGATAGTTAGTTCCCTGCTTGTTCTAAAATATTTCCCACATTCCAAACATTTATAAGGCTTCACTTTTGTGTCAATCACTTTTGATATGTAAGAAAGTTGCTCCCAAGAGAAAGAATGAATGTCCCATTGTAATTTTGTCCCCTGTGTCTTCTTATAGCATCTTCTCCTTTGTTTTGGGTTAAATAGTGTTCATTTACTTGAACTTCAGCTTTGATTAGCTTCACACTTTTTCCAGTATATTTCTTCCGAATTTCCTCTTCGTGGGCAAGGAAGTCTTGCATCGGAGCATCACTGGAAAATGAGCTTTGCTGATTCTGATTCTTTGACTGCATTCTCTCATGGCTTTCGACTTCCATTCAATTCCAAACTTCTCCGTTCCATCTTTAGCATTGATCACTTGGAACAGTTCACAGGAATCTTGATTTTCCTGCCCATTATTACCTTCAAAGCAAAAGGAAATGAAAATGATAACAAGGTTAGAGAAAAGATCAAAGTGTAGAAAGTCAAGTGAATTTCCTTCTGAATTTCTCTGAAATTCCATTAGGTTGTATGTTTGCATGCCTACAGTTCTGTGATATAGACATGATTTCTATATTCATGAGTAAGGAAAGCTTTGAAAATATCTAAAAATATCTCTTTCTTTGCAATTATCTATAGAAATGCAAATCTCACTCAGAGTCAGTTTTGAGTTAAGGAATAATCGGGGGAAGCATCCAAGGAGGAATTAGGAGAAAACTTAAGATTTATTGGGGTGGCTTAATTTCAGCAGAGACCTGTGAGAAATGAAACAATTTTGGAACAAGCTCCTTCTTCCCTGATGTACCTTTGGTGCAGCTGCTCCACCGCTCTGTCTGGTGGGCGGATCCCCATTTGGCCTGTTCCTCAATCCCAGCGATGAGATTTTGGAGGTAAATCCTTCCTGAAGCCTCCCATTGCCTTGTAAGCACTCTTCACACTGAGACTGGAAAGGTTGGCATGCTTCAAGAATGGCTATTTTGCTGCCCCAAAGTCCCATTGGCTTGCAAAGGCTCTTTGGCTGGATCTGGTGCAGGCGTCAGTTTGCATAGAACGGAGGCCTAAAGTACTTTAGTACGAGATCACACAAGACCAGTAGTGCAAGATCTCAGGCTACTAATCTTGTGTGATCTCGCACTGCAGTACTTTAGGCCTGTGTTCTTTAAGAACTGAGGACTTCACAAGATTCAGGGCAAAAGTCTTTGAAAACGAAGAGGGACTGGGTCTCAGTTACTTGGGGAAGGCTGGTTGTAACTTGGAACATCGCTAAGTGAACTGTCGTAACTTGGGTATTACCTGTACCGTAGGATGCTCTGAGTCACACTGCATGAGGCCTTTGTTCTTGAATTGGATTGGGAGAATGCTGTTCCACGGGCTGAGCGTGAAAGTTCTATTCTCACACAATTTGGGGAGGTTCCACAGGACAAATGACAACACATTCATCTCACACAACCTCCAGAGGACACATAAAAGCACACCTTGTTCTTTTCAGCCTCCATAGACAAGTTCAAATAGAAATGGAAAAATATAGATAAGAAATGGCACAGAAAGCATTTAAGCGAAGAGACATTGACTCTTTCCTTCCTTGGAGCACAAGAAGGCCAGATAACAGATAATCAGACTTGTAAGGGACCTTGTAGGTCATCTAGTCCAGTGGTTGCCAACCGGTGGGCCGTGGCTCAGTGGTGGTCCATGAGAAAATTTTGGTGGTCCGCAGAGAAATGTCACCCCCAGAGGTCCCCCCAAATCAATTAATCTAGGCTGCCTGGGAACACAAGTCTGCGCTGCCCACATGGCCTGCGAACCCTCCCCACCCACTTACTCCTTACCTTGCCATCAAACTTGCCTGCTAAGTTGCTATTTTTCCTTTTTTTTCTTCCGACCATCAGCTGTTCTGCTGTGCCAGGAGATTTATATTAGCTACAAAGCAGTAAATCGTTGTATTTCTTTCTTTCTAACTAATCTTTAGATCTTCGGCTCTGCTTTAAGCAAAGCTGAACCTTCCTTAAGGACTGAAGTTTCTATGATTCAGTGGAGGTAGCCGATGGCAGAATCGTAGATCTCTGAGTGAATCTGTGATTCTGTGAGCAACTTAATCTGCCTGCCTGCTTTGTCTGATTTTGGGTAAAAGTTGCTCTTTTTTATTTAAAAAATGCAATATTTATATACATGGTGTATTGTGAGTTAATTTTGTGAGTTTGTTTGCTAGCAAATTTGATATGAGAGACACAGTGTCAGCTATGGAATTCATCGCTGCCACATAGTTGGAGAAAGTGGGAGGGGGTGATGTTAATTGAGTAGCTCTTTGTAGACATATAGCCAATGGCAGAAAGATAGATCTCTGAATCTGAGATTCTGTGAGGAACTCAATCTTCCTGCCTGCTTTGCCTAATTTTGGGTGAAAGTTGCTCTTTTTTAATTAAAAAAATCAATATTTACATAAATATTTATATACAAGCCATGCACAGCCAGTCACATGACCACCAAGCCACACCCACAAATTAGGCCCCACCCAAGAACCAGTTAAGAAATTTGAATCCCACCCCTGCCTCTGTGTGTTTGTGTGTGTGTGTGAGAGAGAGAGAGAGAGGGAGAGAGAGAGAGAGAGAGGATAGAGAGGTTAGATCAGATCTCTTCTCTTTTCTCCCACCAACGTCAGCAAGCCACAGTCAGTCAAAATTCATATTAGTGGTCCCCAGGATTTAAAATTATGAGTTTGGTGGTCCCTGAGGTCCAAAAGGTTGGCAACCCCTGATCTAGTCCCAAGCGGGAGACCCTACACCATTTCTGATAAATGGCAGTTCAATCTCTTCTTGAAAGTCTCAAGTGATGGCTCCCACAACTTCCGACAGCAAGGTGTTCCATTGGTTGATCGTTCTCACTGTCAGAAAGTTTCTCCTTATTTCCAGGTTAAATCTCTCCTTGTTCAGTTTCCATCCATTATTCCTTGTCTGGCTTACAGACGCTTTAGAAAACAGATTGACCCCTTCCTCTCTGTGGCAGCCCCTCAAATATTGGAAGACTGCTATCATGTCTCCCCTGGTCCTTCTCTTTACTAGACCAGCCAAGCCCAGTTCCTGTAACCGTTCTTGTATGTTCCTTTCCTTCTCTCCCAGGAGACCATATCTGATCAGTAGTTTAACTAACTATAATCTCTCTTCTTGATTGGGGAGTAGAAAACTCTTACCCAGAGAGACCACGTTCCTATGGTTTTCAAGCATGACTTCCGAATGCAGTGCTTTCTGGTCAGGATCCAGCTGAGACCATTCCTCCTCAGAGAAATACACAGCCACCTCCTCGAAGGACACCAGACCCCCCTGGACACGGAAAAGAACAGAACAGGACGATTTGCAAGATCTGTTCATCTTCAATATTGATTTAGACAAGAGGATAGAAGGGGAACGTGTCAAATTTGCAGAGAAGATCAAATTGACAGGAATACCAACACTCCACAAGATAAGCTCAAGATAGAGAAGAATCGACAGATTGCCTATCTAACAATGAAATCAACAATGAGAAATGTAAGGTTCTACATTTGGAAAAGAAAAATTGCACGCGCATAGAATAGGTGATACCTGGCTCAACAGTAGTAAGTGTGTGCGGTCAAACAGTATACTGTTAGTTGGGAATTGGCAGCTGTCCCCTTAAGGGAATGCTTCATGGGAAATGTAGTTAATGCCTCATGGGAGATGTAGTTCATGACATGTGGTCACATCTGTAATCCTGATTGGTCACTGAATTGACCTCTAGTTGGGTTGGGGGAGCCTTTTTGCACTCTTTTTATTATATAAGAATTTTTATTTTTAGACAAACATACACAAACAAAATATAAAACCATCTTCCAGTTATATAACATACTGTGGGAGATATTTTTAAATTATTATTTGTGTGTAAATATTTCAAATATATTTTTGGCCAATCAGGAGAACTGCAAGATTGGAGCCTTTTTTGTAACTGACTCTGTGAGGGTATATAAGCCCCCCACCAACTCGCATGTTGCTTAGCAGGACAGAGAGAGAAGCAGGTGCTGCTCTGTTAGCTAAGTCAGGGATTGATCAGTAAAATGTAAATAGGTTTGTTGAATAAAAGAATTTGTTGTCACTTCAAAATGGTCTGACAAATCTTTTGCCTATAATTACATTGGCACGAGTCATCGATCACCTTTACACATACAGTGTGTCGGTTGGTTACAAATCTTTTGTGCCTCTTCTCCATAGTCCTCACTCACAGTTTGTATAAATTCTCATATTATCAATCTAATATATATGTATACATTATTATCATTGTTAATCATTTATTTGACTATAACTATTATTCCATCATTTTATACGAGATATTCAAAATTTTAAATTAATTTATATTATAACAATTCATTACATCATCCTAAATCCATCCAATAGTAGTACATCTTTATATTATATTCTGTATAATTCTATTATCCTTGTATTGTAAAATTCTCTAATATATTTCATTTCCATATTTTTTTGTCTAACCATTGATAAAATAAATCCCATATCTTATAAAATTGTTTATCTTCTTGTTCTCTAATTTCAACTGTCAATTTACTCATTTTGGCACATTCTATTTTTTCTTAATAACTTCCTCCTGTGTTGGTATTTTCTCATTTTTCCAATTTTTAGCAAATACAATTCTAGCCGCTGTTAATACATTTACAATCAAGTATTTCAATTCTCTACTGTATATTTCCAGTAAAATCCCCAATAAAAATATGTCTGGTTTAAACTCTATATATTTTTGTCATTTTTCCAACCATATGTGGATTTTAGTCCAGTATCTTTTAGCTTCTGCATGTCCACCACATATGGTAATATGAACCCGTATCTGATGACATTTCCAACATTTTTTGATTTATTCTTAAACATTCTTGCTATTCTTGTTGGGGTAGGTGCCACCTGTAAAACATCTTATACAAATTTTCTTTATATGCTGACATTGTCATTTTGTAATTTTGAGACCACAATTTTTGTCATTTCTCTAAATCAATCCCATATCCAAAATTCCCCCCCCAAGCAATCGTGTCTTTAACTTGCTCTTCTTCTAGTTTAACCTCTAATAAATGTCGTAGTTTTTAATCACCTTTTCATCAGTACCTGTCAACATTTTATCTAAGTCAGTCAGTTTATCATAAAAGCCTTCTGTTTTAAGATCTTTGTCATATCTAGAATGTATTTGCACATATGAAAACCAATTCATCCTTATACCATGTTCTGCTAGTTCTTGCATAGATTTAAGTTCACCCTTTCCATTCAATATTTCACCATTATCTGTTTGTTCCTTTTTATATGTTATTGGATGTGAAAATGCTTCAATAGTTGATAACCAAACTGGAATTTTTAAATAATATTGCCTTTTAATTTTCTCCCAGTTTAATAACAAAGCCTCTCATATATAATGTCTTCTGAAATACCCGTGTTTTAGTTCCCTTGTACCATAAGAAGGCGTGCCATCCCAACAACAAATCATGTCCTTCTAATGTCAATAATCTAGTATTTCTTAGCGTTATCCATTCCTTAATCAACATCAAGTTTGTTGCCTGATAATATAACTCCCAATTAGGCAGGCCAAATCCTCCTCTTGTTCTAGCATCTTGCAACAGTTTTAATTTTATTCTTGCTTTTTTTCCCCTGCCAAATATATTTCAACACTATTTTATTTACATCTTCAAAATAATCTTTCCCTAACCTAATTGGAATTGTCTGGAACAAATATAAGATTCTAGGTAATATATTCATCTTAATTGTTGATATTCTCCCTATTAGTGATAGTTGTAAATTTTCCCATTTTGCCAGATCTGTCACAATCGGTTGTTTCAGTTTATAATTATTCTCTTTAAGTATACTGCATCTTGCTGTCAAATGTATACCCAAATACTTAACCTTACTTGTGACCTGCATCTTCAAAACTTCCAATTCTTCCTTTTGTCTTGCTAACATATTCTTTGTCAAAATCTTCATTTTATCTTTATTTATTTTCAGACCTGCTACTTTTCCATATTCCTCTGTCTTTTCTATCAATTTAAGTGCTGTTTCTAATGGGTCCTGTAAAATACCAGGTCATCTGCAAATGCTTGCAGTTTATATTCTTCCTTTTTAATGTTCATTCCTTTTATATCTTTTTCTTCTCTAATATTTCTATTTAACATTTCTAATGTTAACACAAACAACAGAGGTGACAGTGGGGAACCTTGTCTTGTCCCTTTCCTTATGTCAATAGAATCTGTCAGTTCCCCATTTGCTGTTTGTTTATGATATATAGCTTCTATGGCTTGAGTGAATTTCTTACCAAAGCCCACCTGCTCCAGCTGTAATAACATAAATCGCCAATTCACATTGTCAAAGGCTTTCTGTGCATCTAAAAATATGAAAGCCATTTTTTTTCAGGGTGTGTCTCATAGTATTCCAAAGTGTCCAGAATTATTCTCATGTTATCTTTAATTTGTCTCTTTGGCAGAAACCCATTTTGAGCAGGATGAATAAAGTTATTTAAATATCTTTTAAGTCTTTCTGCCAATATTGAAGTGAAGATTTTATAGTCTGAATTTAGCAGGGAAATAGGTCTATAGTTCTTAATTTGTTGTGAGTTCACGTCCTCCTTTGGCACAAGTGTGATATATGCTTCTGACCACAATTTTGGTATCCTCATCTTTAACATGACTTCATTCATAACTTCTAACAATGGAAGATTCAATGATTCCTGTAATGTCTTATAAAATTCCACTGGCAGTCCATCCGGACCTGGTGCCTTTCCATTACTTTGTTTTTTAAGTGCGTTGGTTAACTTTCTAGAGACTCTAGAAAGACTGCAGAGAAGAGTAACAAAAATTATTAGTAGATTGGAGGCTAAAACATACACAGAATGATTGCTGGAATTGGGTATGTCTAGTTTCATGAAAAGAAGGACTAGGCATGACATGATAGCAGTGTTCCAAGAAGCAATGGATAGAAACTATTCAAGGCGAGAACCAATTTACAAGTGAAGAGAAATTTCCTGACAGCGAGAACAATTAATCAGTGGAATGACTTGCCTCCAGAAATTGTGGTGCTCCAACACTGGAGGTGTTTATGAAGAAACTGGACAGCCATTTATCTGAAATGTTATAGGGCTTCCTGTTTGAACAGGGGGTTCGACTAGAACACCTCCAAGATCCCTATCAACTCCGGTATTCTATTCCATTGTTCCCAAATTCCCAAAGGAAAGATATGCACTAAGTTAAATGGCTGTAGGTCACACAAGTCCTAATTTTAGGTGAGAAAATGGGCAAATCTGAAAACTGCTTTCACTGAAAAAATATTTGGGGAAGTTTTATCAAGTTCATTGATTCTGCAAAACCTTCAGTGCCACTTCTGGATCAACAGATCTATCGCTCTGTCTATCATTGATTGATCTAGTAGTCTGAGCCATTGGCTGAAAGGAAGAAAACAAAGAAGAGAAAATTCCCTGGGAAAGTCTCAGCCTTTGCAAAGCGAGAATGTTTGATCTCTTAATCGAGGTGCAAATCAGAAGATAGGAAATAATTTTGTATCCCAAAGTACCATGATTACATGCTCAACACGGCCACTCCCTTTGGACTGTAATAGTCTGCTTTATTTTTTAATACGGTTTGCTTATTTTTGAACTACAGGTTATAAATGAGGCTTTTTAAAAATGGTAATGTGGCAATGCGTATTTATTTATTTTTCATTAGCCTTGCACATTTCGAGTCAAAGAATTAAGAAAGGGGTGTCTCTAGCAGTTCCTGCCACTGTGATACATTTATTCCTATTTCTTGAAGGACTTTTAAAAAATTGCTTCTTGTAAACTCCAAGTTGGAGGAGAACCTAGCACAACAAGATAACCAGAGGAAGCTATGCTGGCTGACAGCAACTTGAACCTGCTATTCTGCTCTCCATGTTGTGGAAGAACACAAAAATAATCTAGTCCAAACAAGTTGGGAAAACAGAAGGAGAGAGCCCTCTGCACACCCGCTCCACTTCCTGAAGGGAGAATACAAATGTACTATCTTTTCCCTTTCTTACTTCATTTGGAGGTTCAACCGCTGTTTGATCTCCGTCATAAACACCAGAAAGCTTCATTCTTTGTTTCTCTGTAAGGAACAAATAATTTCAAAATGCATAATTAACAAAATAGGAGGAGGTATTCTATAGGAGAGAAGAGAGAGCGTAAGACAGATGGGTAATCAGGGGATCTTCCATTACCTCCTGAGGTGTCCTGACTTTGATCTTCCCAAGGGATCCTCCTGAAAAATAGCTCCTGAGGGGGATTTGATGGGTTCTTCTTTCTCTCAGGATCTCTGATCTCCACAGTGCAGCACTTCAAATAGTAGGAATGAAGGAAGAAGCAGAATTAATGTATGTCACATGACATAAAGTGAATTCCCAGACTCAAAACATAACCTCAAAGCCCCCAATATCCATCCATGTGGCTGAGTGAGAAAACAAGGGAACAATGTACTACAACAACTGGAGAATTGCCACATATTATGAACGTGGGAGAAGTTTGGGAAGGAGGGGTGAAGTCTTCAAACACTCTATTTATTCCCTTCCGAGCTCCCTAAAGTCTCCCACCTGCCACTGGAGCTGCTCCTTCTGCTCCTCCGCCTGGCTCAGGAGGAAGCCTTCCGCCAGGGCCACCGCCTGGGAGCTGGTCTCTGCTCCACACTCCCGCACCCAGCCCTCCATCTCTGGGGGCAGGAGAGCCAGGAGCCGCTCCAGAACCACCAGGTCCAGCATCTGGGCTTTGCTGTGCTTTCCTGGGCTCAGCCATCGCCTGCACAAGTCATGGAGTCGGCTGCAAAGTCCTCGGGGACCCTCAGCCTCCTGGCATCGGATGGAAGTCCAGGGCGGAACTTCTGAAGGGAGGATGGTTCCCTCCTGCAGGATCTTCTGCCCGGTTCTGGTCCAGCTCTCCCCACAGTTCTCAGGCTGAAGAGCCGTGGGGCCTTTTCTGCTCCCCTCCTTGGCCAATGGGGGTGTCTCCATCCTTCCTCTCTCTGGCAGAGCAGCTCCAAAGGGCTCCAGAGACTCTGGGAGGTCTCCTGGGGCCTCTTTCTTCACGGGACAATTTTTGGGTCCGCAGGATGGATCCCTGCCGGTCCTTCTGCTCCCTTCCTTCCTTCCCCTGCAGAGGAAATCCTGGCTTGCAAAGGCTGCCGAGGGCTCCGAGGTTCCGGATCTGGGAGGGAGAGAAAAACCGACGCCCAGGATCAGAAAGGGGGATTCAGCCCCTGGACCCGCTTCCCCCAACCTGCCCAAAGCCCCAAGCGGCTCCTCCCAGCACAGGGCCCAGCCCCCGCCCCAGGAGCAGGGCCGGGAAGGAGGCAGCTGGAGAGGCCGCTCCCCGCCCCGCTTCTCTCCCCCTCCGCAGACAGGATCGGGCCCTCGGGGGCCCGGTGCGAATCCTGCCTCCTCCCCGCCCGGCTTCTCTCCTCTCCTGCTGGGCCTCCGCCAGCCCCACCTTCTCCTCCCCCCCTTTGCATGGAGAGGGCAGCCGGGGAGCATGGGACCCGGGAAGAGCCCCCCCCACTCACCCGGGGCACGTCTGGATGTCCCCCTGCCAGACTCTCCCTCAGCCTCACCGCCTCCTGCAGAACCCCAGGGGTTGAAGAGAGTGAGTGCGGCGTCCTAGAGAGGCAAGGCTCAGTGATGTCACTTCCTTCTCTCCCTCCTCTGGGAAGGCAGCCGTGACGTTCGCCCTCCAGTGGCCCAATGGGGAAGCGCCTGGAGTTCCCTTCCCTTGGCAGAGGGCGCCCCACTCCTTCAAGAAATAGGAATAAACGTATCCGAAGTGGCAGGAACTGCTAGAGACCCCCTTTTTTGTTATTCTTTGACTCGGAATTGTGCAAGGCTAATGAAAAATAAATAAATACTCACATTGCCACATTACCATTTTTAAAAAGCCTCATTTATAACCCATAGTTCTAAAATAAACAAATTGTATTAAAAAATAAAACAGACTATTAAAATCCAAAGGCAGTGGCCATGTTGAGCATGTAATGACGGTACTTTGGGCTACAAAATAATTTCCAGTCCTCTGATTTGTGCCTTGATTAGGAGTTCAAACATTCCCGCTTTGCAATGGCTGAGAAATGACTTTTCCAGTGAATTTTCTCTTCTTTCTTTTCTTCCTTTCAGCCAATGGCTCAGACTACTAGATCAATCGATGATAGACGGAGTGATAGATCAGTTGATCCAGAAGTGGGATTACTTTGCTGAAAGGCATTGATGGTTTTGCAGAATCAATGAACTTGATAAAACTTCTCCAAATATTGCTTCAGTGAAAGCAATTTTCAGATTTGCTCACCTAAAATTAGGACTTGTGTGACGCACAGCCATTTAACTTAGTGCATATCTCTACTTTGGGAATTTGAGAACAATGGAATAGAATGACAGAGTTGGTAGGGATCTTGGAGGTCTTCTAGTCCAACCCCCTGCTCAGACAGGAAGCCCTATAACATTTCAGATAAATGGCTGTCCAATTTTTTCATAAACACCTCCAGTGTTGGAGCACCCACAATTTCTGGAGGCAAGTCATTCCATTGATTAATTGTTCTCACTGTCAGGAAATTTCTCTTTAGTTGCACGTTGGTTCTCTCCTTGAATAGTTTCCACCCACTGCTTCTTGGAACACTGCTATCATGTCACCCGCCAGTCCTTCTTTTCATGAAACTAGACATCCCCAATTCCAGCAACCGTTCTTTATATGTTTTAGCCTCCAGTTCACTAATAAATTTTGTTGCTCTTCTCTGCACTGTTTCTAGAGTCTCAAGATCCTTTTTACATCTGGCAACCAATACTGGATGCAATATTCCAAGTGTGGTCTTACCAAGGCATTATAAAGCGGTACTAACACTTCATGTCATCTTGATTCTATCCCTCTTAATGTAGCCTATGATTCAGTTGGGGTTTTTGACCAACTTCCTTCTGGGTGGAGTTGCGTTATCCCAGAGACCCAATTCCCAATTCTGGAGATTTTCCTGAGAGCAGGAGGCTGTCACGGCTAGGAGAGGGTTTGTAAGACTCTGGGTTAGTTGGGCCACTTTGGCAAATAAGTTTAATAAATAACTAAATGTACTAAACAAGCAAACGAACAAATGTTGTGGTATTACACCTAATTAAAAGTGTGGTTTGATCTCATTTAGAAGAGCCTCAGTGGCGCAGTGGTTAGAGTGCAGTATTGCAAGCTACTTCTGCAGCCAGTTGCCTGCAATTTTGCAGATTGAATCTCACCAGCCTCAAGGTTGACTCAGCCTTCCATCCTTCCCAGGTGGGTAAAATGAGGACCCAGATTGTTGGGGGCAAGAGGCTGACTCTGTAAACCGCTTCGAGAGGACTGTGAAGCACGGTGAAGCAGCATATAAGTCTAAATGCTATTGCTATTCAACGAGATCCCAAGAATCCTCCAAATCCTGCTGCTTCTGTCCTTCTCGTCTTCTGTGTTATTTCTTTCCATCTCCACCACATCTGGCAGAAGGTTCCTTTCACCTCTGAGTATTTCCTGCATTTATCCCTGTGGGATTTGCCTATTTGTGGAATTCTTTTTTGGAGACTGCAGCTGATCCCAATCATGAAGGATTTAACTTTCCCCCTCTTTCAAGATCCCTTTTAATTTTAACTTTAAGATCCCTTGTGGGGAGAGAGGGGGTTAAGTGGATTGATGACAATGCATAAACACCTTATTGTGTTTTGTTTATTGTATTTTTAGGATGTCATTTTTTCAAGGGGCAATGCCTGTCCACTTTGGAAGCTTCCACGCTGCCACATTCTTGAGCCTGGGAAGATGGGAGGGGGGTAATTGCATGGAGCCTATGTGGTAGACATAATAGCATTCTTCTTTAGAGTCAAGGTTATGTTGTTCCTGCACCTGGCTGAGGAGAAGTAGAGGGGACGTCTCAAGCATGTGATAGAATGATGAGGGCAGGTGATGGATTTGTAATTTGTTACTTATTCGAGTGAAAACCAGAGCTTTCAGATTCAGGATTTCCCAGATGTGCCAGTATATAACTCTAATAAAAGGAAACTTTGAGAAAATGCCTCCCTCGGAATTTTTAATTGGGTTTTTCTAGAACACTGGCACACGAATATATTCAGGAGTAAAAAGTGATCTTGGTCTGAACTAACACTTGGTTTTGTGTTCTGGGTCCTGTTGTGTCTCTCATGTCCCTCCTTCCCTCCAGCCAAGCCCACCGTCACCATCTCCCCCACCAAGATGGACCCCGCTTCCCCCAACACCATCCTCCTCTGCAGCGCCACTGGCTTTTACCCCCTGGAGATCGAGGTCCAGTGGCTGAAGAACGGGCAGCTGGAGGAGGAGGGTGTGGCCTTCAGGGAGGAGCTCCAGAATGGAGACTGGACCTACCAGCTCCAGGTGATGCTGGAGACCCAGCCCCAGCGGGGGTACGTCTACACTTGCCAGGTGGGGCATGCCTGCCTGGTGGCCCCATTGCCGTCCAGTGGGGTAAGCCCTCCCTCCCTCCCCTCCTGCTCTGGGGACCCTATCCTACCCTGAGAAGGGGGATAGACTCTCCGGAATGGACCCTCCTGGGGGAAGGTGGGCCTGATTCTCCTGCTCAGGTGAGGCTCCTTCTTCCCCAGAGCCCCTTTCCTCCAGCTCTGCCAGGAGCAAACTCTGGAAGGGGATCATGGGGGCCGTGATAGGAGCGGCCTTCCTGGCTGTGGGGCTCTTCTCCTACCTGAAGAGCAAGAAAGGTGAGTCTGGGAGGCTGGAGGAGAGGTTGTAGGGAGGGGACCATCTAGGGGACACCTCTCATCAAGCTCAGCAGGTGGCCAAGAGGGTCCCCTTGAAGAGTATATTTGGGAACTTCTGTTCCTGGAGGGGCTATTAAGGGAATCTCATTCAACCTATTATGGGCTATCGATGGGGAGGGGGACCCCCTGAGTCTTCCAGCCCATGTAGGGTCCTGATTGGATCTTTTTCTCCTTCCAGCCGCTCCCATCCAACCTCCCGCAAGTGAGTTTCTCCTCTTCCCCTCATCTGAATCCCCCTCAAGTTACAAGGTGGATTTAAAATTCTTTAAATGTGCCTGAAGAAAACTTCCTTGCTGACGATACAGCAAATTTTTGAAAATCTACATTGCAATCAAAAACAAAAAAAATCACGAAAACTAAAATCTCGCCCAGGGTTCTTCCAAATTTTGGGAAATTGCAAAAGGGAAGGTAAGGTGGGGCCATTCCCTCCCATTCCTCCCTCGGGGAGGGAGCACCCCAAGATTGTGGCTGTTCTTCCTGACTCCCCCCTTTTCCTCGTGACATTTCACATGATTTCTGCCCAAGTGACATCCCCCCCGCACTCCTTTTGTGCCACCCCCATCCTAGCCCCACCTTCTTTCTTCACCTGGAACTTTTGCAGGGAGGGGGGAGGGGGCCCCTCTCTTGATTAACCCTCTAATTAAGACAATTGGGGAGAATTCCATAAAGCCTGAAAGAAGATGAATTGCTGGTCCTTCCCAGCCTTTCCCTCCCTGAAAGGGGGCTGGATTCTCCCTCTGTCTGTCCCTGACTGACCCCCACTGTGGGGAGGGGGCTGGAAGGGAGGAACCCACCCTGTGTTTTTCCTGCAGACCCTCTGAAAATCCCTTATTTAAACTGAAGATTTTGCTTTATATTCTAATTTTCTTCCCCATCTCTTGTCTCCGCAGCCCTCCTGACTTAATTCTGCTCTCAGATGCAAAAGGATGTTTTTTCTTCAGTAGCTGATGAATTTTTGTCTTTTTTGCAACCTCTGGAAAATGGAGGTTGGAGGTGGCAGGATGGAAGGAGGAGGAGAACTGGCAGCCTGGACCTTCTCCTGCTGAGACATCCCCCAACTTCCTTCCAGGGTCTCCTTCTCATTGAGAGGGGAGGTGTGGAGACCATCTAGACAGCCCCCAGGGACTGCGACTGCTTGACCCTTCAGACCCCTCCCTCCAGTCTCCTGCTCAGCAGAGACCCCCATTCAGAGCTATGGCTGCAACCCTCCACCTGGCAGCCACTTCCCCCTAAATCCACCTGGAACCCAGCCAAGACTGGAGGCCACCAGATCCAGAAAGATCCCAGCCAGAGTTCCTGATAGGCAAACATGGAAAGATCCCTCCATCCCCACGATGGAAGCAGGATGGAGGAAAAAACTGATGGAAAAATTAACTGTTTCCATCCGAGTGAAGAAGAGATGCAGCTGTATTTCTACCTGGAAACCATTTCTGGACTTTGTGCTTAAGGCAGAAAAGATGAAGTCTCAACTGGGATTTGCTGATTAACTTAGGTTTTTTTTTAACAGAAATGTAATAAATTTAGTAAGAATGTATAATAGAAGTAAAAAGCGGTGGCTGTAATTCCACTTTGTATTTTACTGCACTGAAAAACCTTTTCCTTCCCTCCCTTCTCCCACACTCCCTCCCCTTTCCTTCCCTTTCTCATTTCCTCACTTGCTTTATTTTTTCTATTTTACACCATGATAAAATAATAATAAAGAAATAATGAAGAAAAACCATTAGAAAAGGGAGCCTTGTTTTAGCAGCGCTTCCTATTCCACAGCCGAGATACGCAAATTTCTAAGGGAAAAAAGTTCATCGCGATTCGACTTCCATGTCCGCATTTTTACAATGGCCATTTCCTCTCAAAATGAAACTTTGTATATTTTGTCTGCTGAAAGTATCGATTGTTGCACTTGGAAATGATGGTCAGATGTTGAAATTGTCCGAAGAAAGGAGAAACGGCCAGACTTTGTTCCGGGATTTCCATCCGGGGCTGTTTTGCAAGGAAAAGGGGGGTCCCGACCCCCAGAAAGAAAGGGGAGATGCCTTCCCATTGGGGGCTGAGGGGGATCGGAAGGGCTCTTCGAGTGAGAGAGCCGCGGGTTTCAAGGACGGAAAACGCCATTTTCTTCTATAAAGCCGAGAGATGCCTATGGAAATCCCCTCTCCCCCGCCGTGAAGGGGGGGCTGGGGAGAGGATCTGGCTGGATTAGGAGGGATCCTGCAGATCCTCTCCGCCTCTTCCCGCAGGGACGGTCAACCGAGGGTTTTCCTGGCTTCCCTTCGGATTGGGGGGAGTGTGGGACCCCCAAGTCCTCGCTGACTGTGCGGCTACGCTTCCCCACTTGTCCTCCGGCGCAGCTGCTGGGGCTCCCTCCTTCCAGACTGAGCGGGGGGGAGCCCGAAGGACCCCTCGAGCTCTGGCTCCACTATGCCCATCTGGACTCTCGGCAGCTCCAGCTTGGGCACCCTCTGAGCACTGTGGGAACTCAAAGGGCATCTAGTCCGCCCCTCCAGGCGCACAGAGAAAGGGAGATTGGATGAGAAGCATGGGGGCGCCGCAATAGGAAGACCACCCTCCCCTCCGGAGCCGACATGAAACACCCCCCTAGATTAATGCAGCCCCCAAGACTGAAAATACCCCCTTCCCACTTTCTCCGCTTCTCTCTCTGCGCCGAACTCTCTCCTCCTTCGGGTGAACCCAAGGGAGAGACTGCCCGGAGACCGATGACGCTACATAAGTGAGGATTCTCATTGGTCCTCCTGCTCTTTCTGGGCGCTCCTAATTCCGAAGTTCAAAGAAAACTCCCCCCCCCCAATCCAGACCCACCGATTTCTCCTGTGGGTCTGGGAGTCTCCGCGTCTTTCTCTCCTCTCTTGGGGGGCCCTAGTGGGGCGGCATCCGTGGCTTTTGTTGGGCTCCTTCCGATGCTGCTAATGGGGGCGCTGGCCCGGATCCCCGGAAGCAAAGGGAGGAAGGAGACCCCCGGTAAGAAGGAGGCTGGGCGGGGGAGAAGTGGGTTGGGAAGGAAAATGTAGTTGACAATCGTGCAGAGAGCAAAGAAAGTGGAGGGCCCCCTCAGGGCCTTCCACGAAACCCCCGCCTTGAGCTGAAGCCCCTCCAAGACTGAAGGGATCCCCTCCCACTTTCACTCTCTGCGTCGAACTTTCCCTTCTCCTTAAAATGAAGTCACAACAGACTCTACCCAGACACCGACGACGCTTCAGCAGGGAGAATTCCTATTAGTGCTTCAGCTCGTTCTGGCCCCTTCCAGCTCAAAAGTCCGAGGAAAACACTTCCTCCCCTCGACACACATTATTTGGGGGGTATTTGGGGGGCTGCCCCAGAGGAGGGGGGGCAAGCTGTCCTCCGAAGCCCCGGAAGACGAGAAGCAACGGGTGGAGACTCTCTGGAGAGAGAAGAAGCGACGGAGAACTGGAGAGAAACAGCCTGACAAGGAGGACAATCAGCCGGTGGGACTCCTTGCCACCAGAAGTTGTGGGCACTGGAGGCCCTGAAGAAGAGACCAGGCAGCCCCTTATCTGGAATGCTGGAGGTTCTCCTACCTGAGCAGGGGGCTGGACTAGAAGACCTCCCAAGTCCCTTCCAGTTCTATTCTATTCTAACTGCAGGCTGTTCTCGGTTCTGCCCGTCAATCAACCTCCATTTTCTTCCCTTCTTGGAACTGGACCTGATTTTTCTTCCAACACTTTCAAGGGTAAAATAGGAACCCACGACTGGCAGGTGCAACCAAAGAGACTTAATGTGAGGGAATCACGCAGCTGCTGCCCAAAGGAAGAGGGACACACGGAGACAAACTTATAATTTTATATCAATATAAATGTATTTAACAGTCGCAGCAGAGAAGACAGTCAGGAACATCCTGAGGTAAATGTCGAACAGACCAGAGAAGAAAAAGGCGGGGAAAAGGAAACGCCCCTTTCCACCCACAGAAACCAATCAGAGTGCAGATCCCCACAGGCGGGAGCCCCGCCCTCCCTCAGCCACAATGGGGTATTTGGGACCTTTGTGCACTTTTCTTCTCCAGCCATTAAATGGGATATTTTGACATTTAAAGTGTTCAAAAGAAAAGACCCAAAATGAATTTGCTTTTGTCCATTAGACTGAATTGTCAGGCTGGAATGATTTTTTAAAAATCTTGCACTGTGCTAAAAAGAAGAAAACCTCTTTTTTCCCTTTTTCCCTCAGACTTTCTTTTCCCTTCTTCCTTAATTTCCTTTTTCTGTTTTTCTTTCTGTTTTGTATAATTAATAAATAATAATAATAATAATAATTAATAAATCTTGAGACTATAGAAAGAGAGCAGAGAAGAGCAAAAAAGATGGAGGCTAAAACATTTTAAAAAACGGTTGCTGAAACTGGGTGTCTCTGGTCTGAGGAAAAGAAGATCGAGGGGAGACATGGTAGCATCTTCCAATATCTCAGGAATTTCCACAAAGGAGATTTCTCTCTCCTATCCTCTAAATAAATATAGAAGTGGACCTAATGAAAGAGGCGGAGGTGGAGTTGCACTTTATAGATAAGAAATAATAAACGCCACAGAAGAAAGACAAAAACCTCCTTCGAGGCATTTTGGTTCCTATAAAAGGGGAAAAAGCACAGAAAGCACAGAAGCGTGGAAGCCTTCATCTGACAGGAAGCCTTTCCCCCTACTCCCAAGCCCATCATCCCCGCACTCTCCCTTCCCCCTCCCATGTGCTCCTCTTTCCCACCCTTTCTGCCATCCAAGCCCTTTGCCCCAAATCCACCAAGGGGTGCCCTCCGCCAACAAAAGGAAACTTCAGGTGCTTCCCCATTGGGCCACTGGAGTGCGAACGTCACAGCTGTCTTTCCAGAGGCGGTGGAGAAGGAAGTGACATAACTGAGCCTTGCCTCTCCAGGATGTTGCACTCACTCTCCTCAACCCCTGGGGTGCTGCAGGAGGTGGAAAGGCCGTGGGGGAGTGTGGTGGGGGGACATCAAGACCTGCCCCTGGTGAGTGGGGAGCTTTACCAGGGTTTCATAGTCCCCAGCCGCCCTCTCCATGTCAACTAGCAGGAGGGGAAGGTGGGCCTGGCAGAGGCCCAGCAGCAGATGAGAGAAGCCGACCAAGGAGGAGGTAGGATTCGCACTGGGCTCCCCGAGAGCCCGATCTTGTCTCCGGACGGGGGGAGAAGCGGGAGGGCCCTCTCAAGCTGCCTCCTTCCCGGCCTTGCTCGGGGAGCCCTGGACCCTGTTCTGGGAGGAGCCGCTTGGGGCTGCGGGCAGGTTGGGGAAGGGGGTCCAGGAGCTGAATCCCCCTTTCTGATGCTGGGCATCGGTTTTTCTCTCCCTCCCAGATCCAGAACATTGGAGCTCTCCGCAGCCTTTGCAAGCCACGATTTCCTATGCAGGAGAAGGAAAGGAAGGAAGGAAGAAAGGAAGCGGAAGGACCAGCAGGGATCCGTCCTGCAGCCCCAGAAACGGTCCCGTGAAGGAAGAGGCCCCTGGAGACCCCCCCCCCTGGAGCCCTTTGGAGGTGCTCTGCCAGAGAGAGGAAGGATGGAGACACCCCCTTTGGCCAAGGAGGGGAGCGGAAAAGGCCCCGCGGCTCTTCAGCCTGAGAGCTGTGGGGAGAGCTGGACAAGAACTGGACAGAAGGTCCTGCAGGAGGGAACCATCCCCCCTTCAGAAGTTCCGCCCTGGACCTCCATCCAATACTGGGAGGCTGAGGATCCCCGAGGACCATGCAGCTGACTCCATGACTTGTGCAGACGATGGCTGAGCCCAGGAAAGCACAGTAAAGCCCAGATACTGAACCTGGTGGTTCTGGAGCGGCTCCTGGCTCTCCTGCCCCCAGAGATGGAGGGCTGGGTGTGGGAGTGTGGAGCAGAGACCAGCTCCCAGGTGGTGGCTCTGGCGGAAGGCTTCCTCCTGAGCCAGGCAGAGGAGCAGAAGGAGCAGCTCCAGGGGCAGGTGGGAGATTTTAGGGAGCTCAGAAGGGAATAAATAGTTTGTTTGCTTCACCCTCCTTCCCAAACTTCTCCCACATTCATAATATGAGGCAATTCTCCAGTTCTTGTAGGACATTGTTCCATTGTTTTCTCACTCAGCCAAACGGATGGATATTGGGGGCTTTGAGGTTGTGTTCTGAATATAAGAATCCACTTTATGTCATGTGACATACATTAATTCTGCTTCTTCCTTCCTTCCTCCTGTTTGAAGTGCTGCACTGTGGGATCAGAGATCCTGAGGGAAAGAAGAACACATCAAATCCCCTCAGGAGCTATTTTTCAGGAGGATCCCTTGGAAAGATCCAAGTCAGGACACATCTGGGGGTAATGGAAGATCCTCTGATTCCCCATCTGTCTTACCT
>CM019149.1:91794-108338 GCA_009733165.1 Naja naja
TCAGTCCCTTTCCCTCCTGCTTCTTCTTCCGCACTTCTGGGCGCCTAGGTCAATTTTCGGGCCAATTTTACCTCAGGAAAGAATTCAGTATTATTCTGCCTCCCTTCTCAAATCACGGTCTGAGGTAATCCTTCCCTACTTTATTCTGAGGTAAAACAAAAGCAGGTAACCTTATAGAGGTCAGATATGGCATTACAGTACATATGCAACATATGAGGTAACTTTAAAGTTGTTAAAATGAGGTATTAGCAGGTTGAAGCAGGCCAGAGGTAGAAGGTGGGGAACAGCCAAGTGAAGCCAGGAATCAAATTAGCTTTTATCTCGTTATTTGATAAGGATTCCCTCTAATAATAATAATCCTTATTCGTTAATTCCTACCCCTTCACCTCACCACACCCAACCTTCTCACCCCACACCCTCTAACCATAGCCACGACCGGCACCGGTATATATAAGCAGAAGACAGGGCCTCATCGTGCTGCGCTGATTGGCAGTTCCCCAACCCAATTGATACCTGAGGATGGCAGCATCTCTGTCAAACTCAATTTCTGTGATTGACGGGACGACGATGATCAGGAGGGTGTGGCTGACTGACTGGGTGTGTGTGGCCAGCTTGACCCCATCTCCAACGTCCTGGCCTGTTTCCTTGCAGTGACTCTGAGTGTGGCGCTTAGTCTCCAAGATGAGAAGCTCGACAGAATGCCAACCCTTGCATGGAGACCATCTTGTCAGGATCCACCTACTGTGCTGTCTCAAGGAATATCTATCTAGGTCACATTGCGGAGAGACACCGCCTGTTTTGCTCACAAACGGAAGATGGTGACCTGCTCTGGGGAAGCAAAATATTTTCTCTGCATTTGCACTTCCCCAGGGAGTTAGTGTGACCCATGCAGAATGAGATGGTTATCGGGAAGGTTGAACCTCCCAGCTTTGCAATTTCCTTTCGCTTCAACTAGAGGCTTCATTGATCTACTTAGCAACGGAAATTCTGGACCCAATCAGGGCTTGTCAGCCCTTACCAGAGCCAGGGCTGCCATTTTAGGGATGGATGGTTGCCGACCTCGCAGCACTGACAATGAAATACTGGTGAAGACTGGCAACGGGGGACGACTGCACTTGGCAGCCACCAGCTGAGAGGCTGATGGAAACTGGAGACTGGGGAAGGTGCTGCACATGCACAAACAACAACTGAGAGGTGCAGGTTTCAAATCCGCTGGGAAGTGGCGTTCTCCTAGTATGGAGAAGGAAGATTACAGGGCTTTTGTCTTTATTCTCCAGCGTGAATAGCGGAACCTGACAGGTTGTCAAAGCTGCCTGCTGAGTGCTCCCCACCACCAATATTCCTGTGAATAATAAATCTGACAGTAGTAAATCAAGGTCCATCTGTACTGTTCTAATGGAGTTCACATCTCTGCAGGAGGAAATGTGACTTCCATCACCACAGTACAGGTGGACCTCGACTTATGGCCATGATTGGGTGCAGAATTTCCATTGCTAAGCAAGACAGTCATTAAGTGAGTCATGCCCAATTGCACAACCTCTTGTCAGCATGCCTTTCAGAAAATTTTGTGTCTTCCTTTGTCTGTTTCACAATTTTAAAAAAAAGCCTGCATTTTTGAGCTTTCTAGCATTTATAATTGCATTGGTACCAATTGTAAGTGTTGTACACCACCCTGTGATACAGATACAGAGTGCAAAAGAATTAAAAACATATTATAAAAGTTCTTGATTTCTCTATTATGAATTTTCTTACGTCTCCATCTGGGTTGCCAGCAGAACCATGCTCAGCACTGCTGTCAGCCAAATGTGCCAGGACCATAAGCACAGAATTAAGGCACAAACTGATCCATCAATCAATCAGAATAGAGCTGGAAGGAACATCAGAAGTCTTGCCCAATCCCTGCTCAATCTGGCAAAAGGTTTTAAAAAGGAGAAGTCATTGTATCGAAGACTAACGGTGCAATAATATCTGGTTAGTCGATCTGAGAAATTATGACAGACTGATCTCCATGTGGGAATTCTCAGCAGGGAAGCAGGACTGGGACTCCGTGGATGCAACCTCAACACTCCAGGACATGAAGGGTCCTCGTTCCTCCCCTTGAGCAGCCAGATGCCTCTTAGGCTGCTGCTGGTTATGGAATCTCTTTGTCCACTGTGAGGATGGAGGCAATGTTGGTCCTCCATGGAGCTTTTGGTGTCTCACCAGGTTCCTCTTCTGGCTGAAGGTCTTGCCACACTCAGTGCAAGAGAAGAGCTTCTCTGCTGTATGCCGCCTCTGGTGCTGCAGGAGGTGCTGCTTGTCATAAAAGCTCTTCCCGCACTTGGGACTTCCGGGTTGAGCCTTCTCGAGAACGGGCGGCGGTTTGTGATCGTCCACGACCGCAGCCTGGCTCTTGCGTCGGAGAGCCCCGATCCTGCAAGGTTCGGGGCTGAAGCTGCCTCTGGGGCGGTGGAGAAAGGGAAATCTGCCAGCCAGAGTGAGGGGAGCTGCATCTCCCCTTTTGGGTCTGGTCTTTTCCCCTGAAGACGCCAAGAAGTGGTGGTCAAAATGGCCACCTTGAAGAGAAGATCTCAACGGGATTAAGATTGGTGCAGGAGGAAAGAGAGAAGTCGACAGCAGAGGAACCGGGAGTATCGGATGGTAAGATCAAGGCACCCCGGATTAAGATAAAGATGAGTTTTTAAAAAGAAAAGAAACAGAAGCGGGCGTCTCAAGTGAAGGAAAAATAAGTAAAATATTTTTGACAGCTATAAGGGGCTTCAACCGAAAGGAAGAAGCCAGCTAAGAACTTAAGTTTGGGGCTCGGAAAACTTTGAATATCAAAATAAAAGGAAAGGGTTAAGACTCTGCAGAAAGTGCCACTTGTGGAGAAAATTGGAAGCTAAAGAAGAAAGAAACTATCTTGTTCCTTTGTGGATTGAGTTGTTACATTTTAAAGAGACGCAAGACTCATAGAAAGTGAAAGCTTGAATACACAAAGACGGACTACCGGACTAATTGGTGATATTGATATAGACTCTGGACCTGGGTTAGGATCATAGAAAATTTAAAGAAGAAGAAATAAGGAAAATAAAATTCTGGTGGCCATCCAAGAATTAAAATGGAGTTTAAAAGTATGAAAGAACTGCTACAGGAAGTGACTGAACTAACTTGGCTATTGCAGAAAACATGGGCATTCAAATGCTGAATAAAGAAGAAGAAGGAGCCTTGGAAAGGGAGGAGCCAGCACAAGAGAAAGCCATTTTAAGAAGACAACTAACACAAAGATTAATACAAATAAAAGGGAAAGGGAGGATGGTCAAAAAAATGAAACTTAAGGTAATTAAAAAGGGGAACATGATCTCCGTCCAGAGTTTGCTCTTAGCAGAGCTGGAGGAACAGGGCTCTGGGGAAGGAGAAGGAGTCTCACCTGAGCAGGGCGATCAGGCCCACCTTCCCCCAGGAGGGTCCATTCCGGTTCTCCCCACAGGGAGGGTCTCTCTCCCCTCTCAGGGCAGGAGGGGGTCCCCAGAGCAGGAGGTAAGGGAGGGGAGGGGCTTACCCCACTGGATGGTGATGGGGGTCTCCAGGCTGGTGTGCCCCACTTGGCAAGCATAGAGGTCCCACATCCAGAACAGGAGACCAAGTTGGTTACTTCAGATGCCATATGGGACTGACTGCGTCCAGAGCCCTGGCCACCCTCTAATTCCAAGACAACCAAGTCTTTGGCAGGGCCATGCCAAGATTCTTGTTGGGGGGGATTTGGGGGAATCCAGTGGGAGACCCCCACTCCCAGACCAGGCTCTCCCTGCAGCTGGCCAGTCTCTTTCCAGCTGGCACAGAAGCACAGGTGCCTCATGTTTAAGTGATCATCCATTCAAACTCCCAAGGTCCCTCTCAGTGTTTTTTGAGCCAGGTTTCCTGTAATCTGTTTTTCCTGCCCAGGTGTAAAATCTTACTTTTCTCCACATTAAGTTTCATTTTGTTGGAATCAACCTTGTCTCATTTGGATCAGAATGGCACAATATGCATACACATAGCAATCTATAGAGATATTGTAGGTCAGTGGTTAGAATACAGTATTACAGAGACTGATTGCCCACAGCCTGGAGTTTGATCCTGACAGGCTCATGGTTGATTCATCCTTTTATCCTTCTGAGGTTGCTAAAATGAGGACCCAGATTGCTGGGAGATTCTCCCCTTGTTCCATCTTTCTATTACCCAATGGATATTGACTGGAGTGAAAGTCCAGGGCTGTTCCTGTCTTCTAACGGCTTCAAAGGGACTGCAGTGGGCCCTCGGGTTGATTCCCATTGAGATTAGACATCTCCGGACATTGGATATAACATCCAGCCTTTACTCCCATTTCTCTCACTATATGAAACATGACTCTTTCCTACTCAGCTGCAGAATTACAGGCCCTAAGGATGGTCCCCCTGTCCTTAGTCTGGCCTGTCGGATTACCCAAAGCCTACCTTTATGACGGATCATGGGATCCCAGAGGTGGCATCAAAGAGGGGTTTTAATTTTAATTGTTGCAACTGTAGGGGATTTAAAGGATCTCTTTTTAATTTTATTACCAAATTCTTAAAGGGGTTAGGGAGAGGGGTGGGATCTAGACTCATTCAGAGACTTGGGGGGACTCTACCAAGTCATTCCCCAACTTCATCTGGGACTGAACTGGATCGCTGCGGTTTTGGGATGGGGGCTGGGGGCTTGGGCTCCTCAGGGGACAGGGTGGGGGATAAGATCCCCAAGGTAATTGGATATGGTGGGGGTGAAGAGGCAGGGGCTGTATCATTCTATGGGAGTGCTACCGCTATTTACAAGTGGTGCCGTGCTCCGACCCCATTGTCTCCGCCTGCTATCCTGGGGATCCGGGAGGTCAGGCCCCTGGGCTTGGGCTGGTCTATCTAAATGCCAGGTCTGTGTTAAATAAAGCTCCCCTCCTCAACGATTTGATCGGGGAGGAGGGCGCGGACCTGGTTTGCATCACGGAAACCTGGTTGGGCCCAGAGGGAGGTGTCCCCCTGGTTGAGTTATGCTCACCAGGTTTCCGGGTGCTACACCAGCCAAGAGCCCAGGGTAGGGGTGGGGGAGTGGCTGTTGTCATCAGGGAGACCTTATGTCTGAGGGAGATCACTGTCCTGCAGATAGGCGGGTGTGAGCTTCTCCTCGTGAGAATGGGCTCATGTGGTCAGCTGGGTCTGTTGCTAGCATACCTATCTCCCAGCTGCGTGGCAACGGCCCTGCCCAAACTGCTCGACTTCCTCTCGAGTGGCGGTGGAGTTTCCCAAACTTTAGGTATTGGGAGACTGTAACCTGCCCTCCCTGGGAGAGGGGTCGGGCCTAAGACGGAGTTCATGGCCTCCATGGCGACCATGGACCTGACCCAGATAATTCAAGGCCCGACTCATGAGGGGGCACACACTAGACCTAGTTTTTATCTCGACAGTGGTATAATGATCTGGGGGCTCTCCAACTATTCGCCCCTGCCATGGACAGATCATTATCTCCTTCGCTGGTCTTCCAGTATGCTACCCGCTGGGAGGCGGAACCCACAAGATGGTTCCGCCCCAAGAGCCTGATGGACCCTGAACGTTCCAGACATTGCTTGACCTTTCCCTACCTCCCTGATCCACAACTCGGCTGAGACCCTGGTGGATGCCTGGCAACGGGCTGTCTCTGGGCACTCGACCATGTTGCCTCCTTGCAGCCCCTCACCCGACACAGATCCTGGTTAGCCCCCTGGTTTTCCTCGAGCTCTGGGAGATGAAGCCAGAAGAGGGGCCTAGAGAGTCATTGGAGGTCCACCTGATCTGAATCCAACTGATCCCAGGTGAGAGCCTTTTCTAGACTTACCTGGCTGATGAAAGCGCAAAGAGAGCTTACATCTCCACTCTCATCGCATCCGCAGATAATCGCCTAGCCACCCTGTTTAGGGTTGCTCGCTCCCTCCTGGACCAGGAGGTGAGGGAGGACCCTCTGCAGGGACCTGCTGAGGAGTTTAGTCAGCATCTGCTGGATAAGATCGCTCGGATCCGGGCCAGTTTGGACACCAACTGGCTAGAGTCAGACGTGGAGGCAACGTCAAGTCTTGTCGAGATTATTTGGGATGAGTTTGACCCTGTGACCTTAGATTCGTTGGACAGGATTATGTGGAAGCTGAGTACCACCACCTGTTTATTGGACCCGTGTCCCTCCTGGCTAGTTTATGCTGCCCGGGAGGGTACACGTGGCTGGCTCCAGGCAATCACCAACACTTCATTGCGGGAGGGATCCTTTCCCACTGCCTTGAAAGAGGCAGTGGTGAGGCCCCTTCTCAAGAAGCCTGCCCTGGACCCAGCCAATTTGAACAACTTTCGTCCTGTCTCCAACTTTCACTTTGTCACGAAGGTTGTTGAGAATGTGCTGGCCCAGCAGCTCCCGACTTTCCTGGAGGAAGCTGACTACCTAGATTCGTATCAATCGGGCTTCAGGCCTGGTCACAGCACGGAGACGGCATTGGTCGCACTGATAGATGACCTCTGGAGGGCTCGGGATAGAGGGTATTCCTCTATCCTGGTCCTATTAGACCTCTTGGTGGCTTTTGATACCATCGACCATGGTATCTTACTGCGGGTTGGGAGTGGGAGGCACCATTTTACAGTGGTTCTCCTCCTACCTCTCGGGATGCACGCAGTTGGTGTTGACAGGGGACAGAGGTCGACACCAGGGCCCCTCACCTGTGGGGTGCCCCAGGGGTCGGTTCTCTCTCCCCTTCTGTTCAACATCTACATGAAGCCTCTCAGTGAGATCATCCATGGGTTTGGGGTGAAGTATCATCAATATGCTGATGATATCCAGCTTTTCATCTCCACCCCAGACCATCTCAGTGATGCCCTCTCCGTGATGTCCCATTGCCTGGAAGTGGTACGGACCTGGATGGGAAGGAACAGGCTGCAGCTCAATCCGGACAAGACTGAGTGGCTATGCCTACCGGCTTCTCAAGCTATCCAAGTAATGCCATCTCTGACCATGGGGGGAGAGGTGTTGCCCCCCGTAGACAGTGCGCGCAACTTAGGTGTCCTCCTGGATTCACAGCTAAATATGGAGGAGCAGATGGGAGCTGTTGCCAGGAGGGCATTTGCCCAGGTTCGCCTGGTGCATCAGTTGCGCCCCTATTCGGACCGGGATGCCCTATGCACAGTCACCCATGCACTCGTTGCTTCCCGTCTTGACTACTGCAATGCTCTCTACCTAGGGCTGCCCTTGGACTATAATGGAGGCTCCAACTGGTGCAAAATGCGGCCGCATGGGTAGTGATGGGAGCGACCCGATACTCCCATGTAACACCCCTCCTACGCGATCTACATTGGCTCCCGGTTGCCCTCCAGATAAGATTCAAGGTGCTAGTGTTAACCTATAAAGCCCTTCATGGTCAGGGTCCAGGATATTTGCAGGAACACCTCCTACCACTTTCAAATTCAAATTGTCCATTGTGCTCCCACCGGCAGAGCCTATTTAGGGTGCCGTTGTCCAGACAATGTCAGCTGGCAGCCCCCTGTGGGGGGGCCTTCCCTGTGGGAGCACCCACCCTCTGGAACCAACTGCCCCTAGGGTTGCGACTGGCCCCTGACCTCCGTTCCTTCTGCCACGATCTTAAAACTCATCTGTTCGAACAGGCCAGCCTGGATTGAAGTTGGTGTTTTGTTTTTGTTTTTTTCTTTCTTTCTTTCTTTCCCACTCTCTTGCATTTCTGTTTGTATCCTGATTCTTTTTGAGTCAGCCTCGAGTCCTCTCGGAGATGGGGTGGCATATAAATCTAAATAAATAAATATGCTGACTTTGTAACCTGCTCAGAGAGTGTGGTAAAGCATTGTGGAGTGATATATAAGTCTAAGTGAACTTACTATTGCTATGTAGTTTCTCCCGAGCATGGATCCTTTTATGAGCAGTAAGATGACCATTATGAAAAAAACTATCTCCACATTCCATGCATTTATATAGCTTCCAACCTTTGTGGCTTTTTTTATGGGAAATAAGATTATACCTATGAGCAAAGGTATTTCCACATTCTGTGGATTTAAATGGCTTCTCTTCTGAGTGGATCTTGTGTCTTCTAAGTCCACTGCCACGAGTAAACGTCTTTCCACACTCCATGCATTTATGCAGCTTCTCCCCGTGTGGCTTCTTTTATGAGAAATAAGATAACCATTTTGATCAAAGGTCTTTCCACACACTATGCATTTATATGGCATCTCCCTTGTGTGGATCATCTTATGAGAAATAAGATGACCTCTTTGACCAAATGACTTTCCTTACTCCATGCATTTATATGGTTTCTCCTGTGTGTGGCTTCTTTTATGGGAAATGAGATTACATCTATGAGCAAAGGTCTTTCCACACTCTATACATTTATATGGCTTCTCCCCTGTGTGGATCATCTTATGAGAAATAAGGTGATCTCTTTAAGCAAAGTTCTTTCCACACTCCATGCATTTAAATGGTTTCTCTCCTGTATGGAGCGTTTTGTGGTTTCTAAGGGCATTATTATAAGCAAAGGTCTTTCCACATTCCATGCATTTATCTGGCTTCTCTCCTGTGTGGATCCTTTTATGCAAAATAAGTGTATTACTCTGAGCAAAGGTCTTTCCACACTCCATGCATTCATACAGTTTCTCCCATCTGTGGATCATCTTATGGGAAAAAAGATGATCTCTTTGAGCAAACGTCTTTCCACACTCTATGCATTCATATTGTTTCTCCCCTGCGTGGATACTTTTATGGATAGTAAGGTACCTGCTTGTTCTAAAACTTTTTCCACATTCCAAACATTTATAAGGCTTCTCTTTTGTTTCAATCACTTTTTGAGATGTAACAAAGTTATTCCTAAGAGAAAGAATGAATGTCCCATTGTAATTTTGTCCGTTGTGTCTTCTTATAGCTTCTTCTCCTTTGTTTTGGGTTAAATAATGTTCATTTACTTCTACTTTAGCTTTAATTAGTTTCACACTTTTTCCAGTATATTTTTTCTTTATTTTCTCTTGTTGGGCAAGAAAGTCTGGCATCGAAGCATCAGTGGAAGATGAGCTTTCCTGGTTGCAATTCTTTGACTGATTTCTCTCAAGGCTTTTGAATTCCATTTGAATTCCAAACTTCTCTGTTCCATCTTTAGCATTGATCACTTGGAACAGTTCACAGGAATCTTGATTCTCCTGCCCATTATTACCTTCAAAGCAAAAGAGAAATGAAAATGACAACGAAGTTAGAGAAAAATATCAAAGTGTAGGAAGTCAAGTGAATTTCCTTCTGAATTTCTCTGAAATTCCATTAAGTTGTATGTTTATATGCCTACAGTGGTGTGATATAGACCTGATGATTTCTATATTCATGAGTCATGAAAGCTTTGAAAAGATCTAGAAAACATCTCTTTCTTTACAATTACCTATCTCTATATAATTATATATATATACAGGTATATATCTATATATATGCAAATCTCACTCAGGGTCAATTTTGAGTTAAGGAATAATCAGGAGAAACATCCAAGGAGGAATTAGGAGAAAACTTAAGATTTTTTGGAGTGGAGTCTACAACCCACACAAGTGGCTCAGGTACTGCAGTTCATCCAGGATGGCACATCAATGCAAGCTGTGGCAAGAAGGTTTGCTGTGTCTGTCAGCGTAGTGTCCAGAGCATGGAGGCGTTCTGCCTGCCGGTTTTGGGGAAAGGGGCCCGGTTTGTTCCCCTGGGAGGGAAAAGGGGGCCAGGGCGAAACCTCCGAGGGGGATCCGGCCTGGAAGGGCTTTCAGGGAGGCGGTCGGACTCCCCGTTTCTCCGGGGCGGCCCAAGGGCTCCTCCTGCCTTGGGCGGCTGGCGCAGAGAAGCGGTGGCTCAGTCCTGGCAGTTGCAGCCTTGCGAGTCGCTCTGAGGTGAAAGGCCCGGAATCTCCTCCTCCTCCCTCGGCTTCCTCGCCCCCTTCCCCTCTTCCATACCGGAGCCTCCCGGCCACCCTCCCTCCTTCTTCCATGGAGCCTTTCTGGAGGGCTTCTCAGAAGAGACTGGGGGGTCCCTGCCCTTCCACTGGGAGGCCTAGGGAGGCAGAGCCCAAGAACGGCGGCTGTGTGGAGGGAGCGGGAAGGAGGCGATGGAGGAGCCGGGGAGCAGGAGGAGGAGGAAGGAGGGACCGTCCTTTTCCTCCTTGGGGCCTCCCTGCCCCCCTCCCTCCCACCTCCTCTGCAGGCTGCAGGTCACCACCCCACCAGACACAAGCTGGGCGTCCAAGCGAGACTCCCAGTCCTCGACTTCCCACCGCCCAGCCATTTCTGAGGGGACTCCAGAGCCTTTCGAGGCCTCCCCCGATCTCTAAGCACCCCTCAGGGTGGCGGTTCCTGAGGGAGGTGAGTTCAGATCCCCCCACCCCCGAGACTTTTTCCCTCTGTCTCCACCGACAGTTCCTGGGCAGGAAGGAGAAGAAGGCGGAGAAACAACCGCCACCCAAGTCCTTGACAGGGAGCCATGGAGAGGGGCCTTTCCCACTACTCCCAAGCCCATAATCCCCACCCCCTCCCTTCCCCCTCCCATGCGCTCCTCTTTCCCCCCCTTTCTACCCTCCTGGCCCTTTGCCCCAACTCCACCAGGGGGCGCCCTCCGCCAAGGGAAGGGAACTCCAGATGCTTCCCCATTGGGCCACTGGAGAGCGAACCTCACGGCTGCCTTCGGACAGGAAGCGGCGAAGGAAGTGACATCACTGAACCTTGCCTTTCTAGGACGCCGCACTCGCTCTCCTCAACCTCTGGGGAGCCTCAAGAGGCGGACGGTCTTCGGAAGAGTCTTGCGGGGGACATCCAGACGTGTCCCGGGTGAGGGGGTG
Source organism: Naja naja (assembly GCA_009733165.1). NCBI lineage: Eukaryota > Metazoa > Chordata > Lepidosauria > Squamata > Elapidae > Naja > Naja naja. The sequence goes on from CM019149.1 coordinate 102,629, forward strand.
CTCTTCCCGGGTCCCATGCTCCCCAGCCGCCCTCTCCATGCGAAGGGGTGGAGGGGAGGGCAGGCCTGGCGGAGGCCCAGCAGGAGAGGAGGGAAGCCGGGTGAGGAGGAGGAGGCAGGATTCTCACCGGGCTCCCCGAGGGCCCGATCCTGTCTCCGGAGGAAGGGAGAAGCGGCCTCTCCTGCTGCGTCTTTCCCGGCCCTGCTCGGGGGGCCCTGGGCCCTGCGCTGGGAGGAGACGCTTATGGCCCTGGGCAGGTTGGCAGAAGTGGGTCCAGGGGCTGAATCCCCCTTTCTGATCCTGGGCGTCGGTTTTTCTCTCCCTCCCAGATCCGGAACCTCGGAGCCCTTGGCAGCCTTTGCAAGCCAGGATTTCCTCTGCTGGGGAAGGAAGGAAGAGAGCAGAAGGACTGGTACTTTGGGCTACAAAATAATTTCCAATCCTCTAGGAGATCAAACATTCCGCTTGCGGCTGGGAAATTACTTTCCAAGGGAATTTTCTCTTCTTTCTTTTCTTCCTTTCAGGCAATGGCTCAGACTACTAGATCAATCGATGATAGACGGAGTGATAGATCAGTTGATCCAGAAGTGGGATTACTTTACTGAAAGGCATTGATGGTTTTGCAGATTCAATGAACTTGATAAAACTTCCCCAAATATTTCTTCAGTGAAAGCAGTTTTCAGGTTTGCCCATTTGCTCACCTAAAATTAGAACTTGTGTGACACATAGCCGTTTAACTTAGTGCATATCTCTGCTTTGAGAATTTGAGAACAATGGAATAGAATAACAGAGTTGGCAGGGATTTTGGAGGTCTTCTAGTCCAACCCTCTGCTTAGACAGGAAGCCATATAACATTTCAGATAAATGGCTGTCCAATTTCTTCATAAACAACTCCAGTGTTGGAGCACCCACAATTTCTGGAGGGAAGTCATTCCACTGATTAATTGTTCTCACTGTCAGGAAATTTCTCTTTACTTGTAGGTTGGTTGTCTCCTCGAATAGTTTCCATTCATTGCTTTTTGGAACACTGCTATCATGTCACCCCCTAGTCCTTCTTTTCATGAAACTAGACATACCCAATTCCAGCAACCATTGTTTATATGTTTTAGCCTCTACCACTAATAAAACTGGATGCAATATTGCAAGTGTGGTCTTACCAAGGCATTATAACGTTTTACTAACGCTTCATGTCATCTTGATTCCTCTTAATGCAGCCTATGATTCTTTTGGGGTTTTTTGGGAGGCAACTGAAGCATAATGCTGACTCCTGTTTAAGTGGTTGTCCACTAGGACTCCAAGATCCCTGTTGCACTTACTACTGTTGAGCCAGGTATCACCTATTGTATGACAGTGAATTTGGTTTTCCTTCCTAAATGTAGAACATTTCTCACTGTTGATTTCATTTTGTTAGATGGGATCCAATCTGTCGATCCTTCTATATCTTCTGGTATAGAAGATAGCTTATCTTCTGGAGTGTTGGTATTCCTGTCCATTTGGTCTTGTCGGCAAATTTGATGAGTTCCCCTTCTATCCTCTTGTCTAAATCAATGATGAACATGAACAGATCTTGCGAATCCTCCTCTTTTGTTCTTTTTCCGTGTCCAGGGGTCTGGTGTCCTTCGAGGAGGTGGCTGTGTATTTCTCTGAGGAGGAATGGTCTCAGCTGGATCCTGACCAGAAAGTGCTGCATTTGGAAGTCATGCTTGAAAACCATACTAACGTGGTATCTCTGGGTAAGAGTTTTCTAGCCCTCAATCAAGAAGCTTAGTTAGTTTTTATTTAAAAACCTCTAATCAGATATCGTCTCCTGGGAGGGAGAAGGAAAGGATCTGGCCTTCTTGTGCTCCAAGGAAGGAAAGAGTCAATGTCTCTTTGCTTAGATGCTTTCTGTGCCATTTCTTATCTGTATTTTTCCATTTCTATTTGAACTTATCTTGGAAGCTGAAAATAACAAGGTTTGCTTTTATGTATCCTCTGGAGCACGGGTCGCCAACTTTTGGATCTCAGGGACCACCAAAATCATAATTTTAAATCCCGCAGACCAGAGACCCTGATAAAATCCCAAAAAAAGTCTGCAGGAAAATTCCCCACCCCATTTTCCTACTGATCGATCCTTTATTTGGGATTGCAGGATACAATCTCCAGCTCTGTTGTCGGGGGAGAGAGAGGGACTTTTGACTTCATGCAAGGGAAGCAGCAGAAGTCTTTCTTTCTCTCCCCCCAAACACCGCAAGCAGGATGCCTTGCACGGTCCCAAAGACTCATTTTTGATGGAGTTTGGGGGAGACAAAGAAAGACTTGCTGCTTTCCTTGTGTGCAGCCAAAAGCAGAAGAAGAAAGAAGTGGAAAGAAGCAGCCCGGTGGCCAGGCCAGGTGCGTGGGGCATATCGGGCAAGTTCCCCCCTTCCACACTTTTCCCCCCTACCCTCACTACCTCGTGTTGTTCACAATGAAAACTACGCAAGCCTTGTGTTTCGGCAGGCCATGTAGGCAGCACAGTCTTGTGTTCCTGCGCAGCCTGGATTACTTGCTTTGGGGGTAACATTTCTCTGCGGACCACCAAAATTTTCTCGCAGACCACTAGTGGATCCAAAGCACTTGAGGGCAGGACAAGAAGCAATGGATGGAAACTAATCAAGGAGAGAAGCAACTTAGAACTAAGAAGACATTTCCTGACAGAAAAATTAATCAGTGGAACAACTTGCCTCCAGAAGTTGTGAATGCTGCAACACTGGAAATTTTTAAGAAGATGTTGGATAACTGTTTGTCTGAAGTGGTGTAGGGTTTCCTGCCTAAGCAGGGGGGTGGACTAGAAGTGAGATTTGCATATGTGTGTGTGTGTGTGTGTGTGTGTGTGTGTATGTAGGTCTTGGTGTATTCGGGTCTTGTCCCGTGTAAGATTGAGAGTATCTTGGCAATGTTTCGATGAAATCTCATCCGTCATTTTCAGGCTGGTGTCTTCAGCTTCGTTCTTCTGGGAGAAGTGTGTGATAGTGGATGTTTTTCCCTTTTAAACTCCAGAGTTGGCTGTGTTGTTACTTCTTGATTGGTTGATGGAGTTGATGTATGCAGATTGGTTGGCTTTTTCGTAAGACCCTGTGTGGCTGAGGTTCTGGCTGTGTGTCTCTCAGCCTTTTGTGTTGTAATGACCTGGGTAATGGGCTGTGTGATGACCTTCTGAGTTCTATTGTTGTGACATCCTGGGTCTTGTGCTGTAATCTCCTAGGTCGTTGTCTGTGTTGCAACCTCCTGATGTTTTGTGTTGTAATCTCCTGAGTTCTGTGATGTAGTATCCTGGGTGGAAGGCTGTGATGTGACATTCCGGGCCTTGGTTTGGCTCCGAGTTTGAGGTCTGGCTATGTGTTTATAGCATTTGCTTAGTTTGGGGGTCGGAGGGGGGTGTAGCAGCTGGTGTTGCAGCCATGGTCTGGTTTCTGGATGGTGGTTGCCTTTCATCTGTGACGTGGGCTTGGGTTTGAGTCTGGTGAAGGAAATTGGTGGTGGCATCATGTGTTATTTTGGGTCCGGTGTTGGTTTTCGTGGCTGGGACTCATTTGTTGATTAGGGCTAGTTTCCAGATGTCTGGTAGGCAGGAAGTATCATCCCGTTTATTCATGTTATGGGGTGTTTCTATTTCGATGGCTTCCCTAATTATTCTCTTGTTGAAGTGTTTAGTATTGGAGATAAGTTTGGATCCCTCAAAATCACTTTCATGTCCTGTGGCTTTAAGGTGCTGGAAAAGGGAGGAAGTTTTTCTTCTTTTCTGACTGCGTTCTTGTGTTCTGTGATGCGTGCATTTATTCTCCTGTTGGTTTGTCCAATGTATGTGGCTGGGCAAATTTTGCACGGTATTTTATAAACTCCTTGGTTTTCTAGCTGGATCTTGTCTTTGGGGTTTCTTAAGATGTTGGCTATTTTTTGGTCAGTGCCGAAGGCTGTCCTGATATTGTGTTTGTGGAGAATTTTGCTGATTTTATCTGTGGTGCCTTTGATGTAAGGGAGGAGGGCGATGCCATTGTCCTGTTCTGTGTCTTGGTTTTTTCCAGACATCTGGAAACTAGCCCTAATCAACAAACGAGTCCCAGCCACGAAAACCAACACCGGACCCAAAATAACACATGATGCCACCACCAATCTCCTTCACCAGACTCAAACCCACTACTTTCACAGATGAAAGGCAACCACCATCCAGAACCTTCATGGCTGCAACACCAGCAGCTATACCCCCTCCCACCCCCCAAACTAAGCAAACCGACACACGCTTATAAACACATAGCCAGACCTCAAACTCGAGCCAAACCAAGGCCCGAATGTCACATCACAGCCTTCCACCCAGGACACTACACATCACAGAACTCAGGAGATTACAACACAAACATCAGGAGGTTGCAACACAGACAACGACCCAGGAGATTACAGCACCACACCCAGGATGTCACAACAATAGAACTCAGAAGGTCATCACATAGCCCATTACCCAGGTTATAAATACAAAAGGCTGAGAGACACACAGCCAGCACCTCAGCCACACAGGGTCTCAGGAAAAAGCCATCCAATCTGCATACATCAACTCCATCAACCAATCAAGAAGTAACAACACAGCCAACTCTGGAGTTTAAAAGGGAAAAACATCCACTATCACACTTCTCCCAGAAGAACAAGCTGAAGACACCAGCCTGAAGATGACGGATGATTTTGTCGAAGCTTACGTTGCCAGTATTCTCAATCTTACAGGACAAGACCCGAACACAAGACCTACATACCTTTACCCGTGAAAATCTATGAAAACATATATATATATATATACACACACATACACACACACTTTTACGTTACTTTTATTGGACTTATATGCGCCCTCTCCCCTAGGGACTCAAGGCGCACAATAAAAATAGAAACAAAATTATTAAAATACATTAATATATATAATTGTAAAATAAGAGATGTTCTAGATATTTTAAAGCTTTTATGACTCATGAATATAGAAATCATGTCTATATCACACACCATGTAGGCATGCAAACATACAACCTAATGGAATTTTGGAGGAGTTCAGGAGGAAATTCACTTGACTTTCTAAACTTTGATCTTTTCTCTAATCTTGTTATCATTTTCATTTCTCTTTTGCTTTGAAGGTAATAATGGGCAGGAGAATCAAGATTCCTGTGAACTGTTCAAGTGATCAATGCTAAAGATGGAACAGAGAAATTTGGAATTCAAATGGAATTTGAAAGCGTGAGAGAAACCAGTCAGAGGTTGGACTCAGGAAAGCTCATCTTCCACTGATGCTCCAGTGCAAGACTTTCTTGCCCAAGAAGAAAAAATAAGGAAAAATATACTGGAAAAAGTGTGAAACTAATGACGAAAGTACAAGTAAATGAACACTATTTAACCCAAAACAAAGGAGAAGATGCTATAAGAAGACACAACGGACAAATTACAAAGGGACATTCAGTCTTTCTCTTGGGAATAACTTTTACATCTCAAAAAGTGATTGACACAAAAGAAAGCCTTATAAATGTGGAATGTGGAAAATGTTTTAGAACAAGTAGGGCTTACTTCCCATGAAAGGATCCACACAGGAGAAAACCATATGCATGAGTGTGGAAAGACAGCTATATAAAGAGGTAATCTTATTTCCCTTAAGATGATCCACACAGGGGAGAAAACCATATAAATGCATAGAGTGTGGAAAGACCTTTGCTCAAAG
>CM019149.1:108438-143156 GCA_009733165.1 Naja naja
TTTCTAGCTGATCTTGTCTTTGGGGTTTCTTAAGATGTTGGCTATTTTTTGGTCAGTGCCAAAGGCTGTCCTGATATTGTGTTTGTGGAGAATTTTGCTGATTTTATCTGTGGTGCCTTTGATGTAAGGGAGGAGGCTATGCCATTGTCCTGTTCTGTGTCTTGGTTTTTGGGGAGTCTCCTTCGATTATTGGTGATTGTGCTTTGGAATCCATTGGACATTAATACGTTAGTGAGGTGTGTAATTCTGTTCTCAAGTGGTCTTTGTCAGCTAGGCTGCTTGGTTCTGGAGATGAGGGTCTTGGCTACGGAGTTGATCTGCAGGTGGTGGGGATTGTGCATTTAAGTAGCTGTTAGTGTGTGTGTCTTTTCTGGTAGATGGTGTGTCCTAGGGAGCCATTGGGTTTTTTGTAAATTAGGACGTCCAGGAACGGAAGTTGGTTGTTGGTTTCTGTTTCCATGGTAAATTGTATTTGGGGTGTAGGTTGTTGAGATGTGTGAGGAAGTTGTCCAGTTTTTCTTTCCCATGTGGCCACATGTGACCCTGTGTGGCTGAGGTGCTGGCTGTGTGTCTCTCAGCCTTTGTGTTGTAACCACTCTGGGTATGGGCTGTGTGATGACCTTCTGAGTTCTATTGTTGTGACGTCCTGGGTGTGGTGCTGTAATCTCCTGGGTCGTTGTCTGTGTTGCAACCTCCTGATGTTTTGTGTTGTAATCTCTGAGTTCTGTGATGTAGTGTCCTGGGTGGAAGGCTGTGATGTGACATTCTGGCCTTGGTTTGGCTCAGTTTGAGGTCTGGCTATGTGTTTATAGCGTGTCAGTTTGCTTAGTTTGGGGGTCGGAGGGGGGTGTAGCAGCTGGTGTTGCAGCCATGGTCTGGTTTCTGGACAGTGGTTGCTTTTGTCTGTGGGTGGGCTTGGGTTTGAGTCTGAGGGAGATTGGTGGTGGCATCATGTGTTATTTTAGGTCCAGTGTTGGTTTTCGTGGCTGAGACTCGTTTATTGATTAGGGCTAGTTTCCAGATGTCTGGTAGGCGGGAAGTATCATCCCGTTTATTCATGTTATGGGGGTGTTTCTCTATTTTGATGGCTTCCCTAATTATTCTTTTGTTGAAGTGTTCAGTGTTGGAGATAAGTATGTATGTATGTATATACTTTTTTGTCAGATCTCGATTACATTTTCTCAATCACCTTATAAATCATCTATACATTACAAAAATATTAGTCTAATCAATTAATTATAGCAACTGATATTAATCTTTCCATAATTTATTTATTTATTTATTGCTTGGACTTGTATGCCCCTATCTCCGAAGGACTCAGGGCAGCTCACATCATAAAACCCACAATACAAAAATTAAAATTAGTTAAAAGTTATTAAACAAAAGCCAAACAATATCTAAAACCCACAAAAAACACTAACATTTAAAACATCTAAAACCACCACCCTCAGTCTAGACCGCTTGTTGAATAGCCACGCCTTTAGGCTGCGGCGGAAGGAATGGAGGTACTATTTCATCATTTCCTCCCTTTTTTCTTATACATCACTAATCATCAACTGATATATAATCTTTTATTATAAATTCCCAATTCCATATTTATTTCATTAAATTCCATGTCTAGTGTAACAATAATTTTTAATAACAGGAAAGAGAGAGAAAAAGGAACTAAAAAGAAAAATCACATCAGTTTCATGGTTATTTATTTATTTATACTTCTTTCTTTAACTTATGTAGGTATTTGATAAACAGTGTATTGTCTGAGTCATCTTACATATGCATAATAATAGTAATAATAATATTGTTAGCTTGTATATAATAGCATTCTTCCAACTTCTAATTTCTACTTTTACTATCTAACCATTGAGAAAAGAAATCCCAAGTTAAAAAATATTCTGTACCTTCTTTATCCTTTACCTTTAATGTTAACCTTTAATGTTAACCAAGGGCCTTGGTGGCTCAGGCTGTTAAATGCCTGCATTTAAGTTCCAGCTGCCTACAATTACTGTAGGCTCGAATCCCACCAGGCTCAAGGTTGACTCAGCCTTCCATCCTCTCGGGGTAGGTAAATTGAGGACCCAAGATTGTTGGGGGCAATAAGCTGACCTTGTAAAAATGCCGCTTAGTAATAAGCAGGCATATACAATGGAATGAAGGCTATTGCTGAGCGCATTGGGTTGCGCTCCAAAAATTGTAAGCCACCCTGAGTCTTCAGAGAAGGGCGGCATATAAATGTAATTAAAAAAAAACCTATCTATTTCCACACAATCTAATATTTTCTGGATTATATTATCATCTGAAGGGGTTTCCTCATTTTTTCAGTGTTGGGGAAACACAATTCTCGCTGCCCTCAAAACATTCAGCATCAAATATATAATTTCTTTATTATATTTTTCTGGCAAAATACCTAACAAGAATATTTCTGGCTTTAAGGCTATGTATGTTGCTTCATCATTTTCTCTAGCCATGAATGTATTTTCGTCCAGGTTTTTTTTTTGCCTTTGGGCAGGCCCACCACATTTGGTAATACAAACCAGATATCTGGTTGCATTTCCAACATTTGGCAGACATGTTTTTAAACATCTTTGCTAGCGTTGCCTGTGGCAAATGCCACCTGTAGCACATTTTATACAGGTTATCCTTGTACATAGTTGCCTTTGTCAATTTATAGTTTCTATCCCAAAGATTTTGCCATTTATCCAATTCTATAGTATACCCGATTTTTTTTGCCCAGGTTATCATTGTTTCTTTCACTTCTTCATCTTCCAGTTGAAGGCTTCATAAATAGCTATATATTTCCTTTATTAACTTTTCATCCCCACCTAATAGAATCTGATCAAGTATGGTTGGCTCTTTATAGAAACGATATGTCAGGTGTGGCTCCATTCAAAATCCAAGAAAGAAAACTTTACATTCCATTGTTATAGAGAAAAGAGAAACTTTTACTGACATTGAAGTAGCAACAGAAGTAATACAAGATCTGAGGCAAAAGGCGCGGAAATTGCATATAGAAAGTTATCCCAAGTCCCCACCCCCAACCATTCAAACTGGACATCCAATCTGAGGTGTGTATGATGTCCTGTGGGTACGTCTTCAGGTGGTGTCTCAGACACCTAGTATGCCAAGATGGTTGAACTTGGCATAGAAAAGATAAGTGGCTGCATTTGCGCAGTAAGCAAGAAAGCATCCCAACTTCTACAATTCACACAACTTCACCTCCAGCACCCTTCCCCCACCCCCCATGAGGCCCAATTATTCCTCCCCTCCCCGTTTCTACGGCAGCTGGAAAGAGTCAAGCGGAAGAAGGAATCTTGGAGGCTGACACCATATCTCTTTACATCTTTCTTGCCTCTTGATTGTATTTACACCATGTGAGATTCACCCCTTGATTTGGCAATTCCTGTTTAGTTTTAAGTTCCCCATTCTCATTTAAAATATCTTTATACGTTGCAATGTTTCCTAAGTTTATCACATTTGGATGTATCAGTACTTCCATGGTTGAAAGCCAGACTGGTATTTTCTTATAATTTTTGGCTTTAATCTTTTCCCATACTAGGAGTAGAGCGTTCCTTACATAATCTCTTTGAAATTATCTATAGATACTCATGGCTGGCATCTTGATGTCTGAAACCCAAGTTCTATCTCCCCCTTCTAATTCGTTGGAAGTGGAGAAGCAATAATAGTTGCAACGGCAAAAACGCCTTTGGAAGCTTGAGTTTGGCAGAGTTGCCACCTTGGGAGCAGAAGCGGCTGAAGAGAGACTTTCCAGTCTCTGATGGAAAGGAAACTATCAGAAGTTGTGTTTTTACTTGAAGTTCATCATGTCTTCCATGTAACAAGGAGCACATCTGTTCATTTCCACCAGAGTATCAATCATGGCCATCAGTTCGGCCACCTGAGCCTCTCGTTCCTCTCCTTCCGCCTTGTTGTTGAAAGTCAGGCAGCGGTTCCTGCATTCAGCAATATATTTCTTCACTTTTTTATTTCTGGAAGATATTACGTTTTCTAGAGATTGACCTTCCTTGCTATCTTTGTGGGTGAACAAGATGATCGTGTAATCCTTGGCATTACGGCCAAAAATCTTTTTGATCAGCTGAACCCCGTCCGTCTCCTTCTGGGAGGCATGAAAAGGATGCATCACGTGCAGAATGACGTGGGGACCAGGGGAGCAAAACTTCACGCACTTGCTCACTTGTGCAGCAATCTCCTTCTCTGGACGATGGGTATGGAAAAAGCCAGGAGTATCAACAACCACAACCTTCCTGCCCTTCAGCTGCGTCTCCTCCTTTTGGCATGCTTCTGTTATTGATAAAGGTGAACACCCAGATTTAAAGACTTCGCTTCCCAGGATTGTGTTTCCCGTCGCACTTTTCCCACTTATCATTTTGCCCACCAGGACGATCCTCCGTTCAGGCCCTGCAACCCAAAGGGAGAGGAGAGAAAAAGGAGACTGGTCAGCAGCATACGGCCATCGTAGCCTGTCCCTCCACCCAGGACAGTAACTTCCACCCCCTCCACCCACCCACCCAAAGGACCAAGACTTTACCTTGGATACTTCCAGCCATGTCCAGACACCTTGCACTGCACGAAACCCGGGATTTCTGTGTGAAAAGCAAAACAGAGTCAGCCAAAGGAGAGGCTGCCTTGCAGGGAGGTTGCAAGGAACTCCTTCCTCAGAAGACATAGGGAGGAATTGAGGGGGTAAAAGGGCCACCCTCTCCTCACTGCCCTTGAGGCAGACCCACCTGATCCTTCCCCATGCCACCCCTTTTATGCAGCCCTTCAATTCTTGGGAGCCTGCACTTTGGGGGTTTCAGGAACGATGGGGTTGATGTCCAAAGTGGTTGGCAGCTCCCACAGCCCTTTTCCATGAGGGGGAGTGCAAGGCCCCTCCACACACATTTTGGGAAGTTCGCCTCAATCCCTGGTAAACCTGTGGAGGAGCCTTGAACTTTGGGCTTCCCCACCAGCTGATTTAAGGATGGAGAAGATTGTTATTTCTTCCGTCTGAGTTCCCACTCCAACTGCTCAGCAGAGAGCTTGAAAGAATCCTCCTCCTGAGGGGCAAAATAACCCCTGCTCCCTTTGTCTCCCCACATGCTTCTCCCTGCTTTGTGTAGGAGGCTGTCCAGCTCCTCCTTTTGTCTCTAGCCAGTGGGCCCCAAGTGAGGCTCTGTTGAGTTTCTCCTCTGGGATGCTCAGCTGGACATCCCAGTGGGATCAATACTAGCAGTGGTTGATTCAAATCTTTTTACTAATGGTTCTGTGGTGAGGCTTGGTGGGTGAGGCTAGACGTGGGCTGTTGTCCCTCCTTCTCCCTTCCTCCCTCCTTCCCTCCCTCCCTCTTCCTTTCTTCCTTTCAGCACCTCCTCAGTCCCCATTTTGCCCAGGACTCAGGGAAGCACTGGAAAAGCATCATTTTGAAGCAGTAGGAATCAGCTGCCAGGATAGATTAGCTAGAAAGCAAGAAATCTGATCATTTCCTGCTTTCTAGCTAATCTAAAGCACACAGCACAGCTGATGGTCGTCCAGCTGATAGTGGGAAAATCCGGTTTGGCTGAAGGTAGAATACCACCCCTGAATACTAATTGGAAACTATTTGGGTGCACTTGCTCAACCTTAGAGGGGAGGACTTGTAAAGCAGCTTCCAGCTCCTGACGTTCCTTGGGGACCTTCAGGGTCAAGTTTAAACTTTTGGTTTCCAGCATCTTTAATGAGTCAAAGAAATGCTTCGTGCTCTCAGTGCTCATTTTCCAGAACATTTCAGCAGCAGCTCCTCCATTTCTTGGGAGCAAAGAGGGCTGAATGGTTGAATCTGAAGTGCTGAGGAGACTCGTCCTGAACATGGCAGGTCAGCCTTGTCCAGGACAGGTGGAGTCCCCCATCTGCAAAGGTGATCAGGAGTTGGATGTTATCCTTCAGGTCTTTTCCCAATATGGAGAGCATGGAATCAAAACTGTTCTGGGCATGAGTTGAAGGGCAAGGAAGGCCTGGGCCACCAAGCAGATGGCATCCATGGTCAATGCCCCTGAGAAAACTCCAGGAGCTGCTCAACCAGTTGTCTGGCTCTGCATCTTGTGCCTCCAAATCCTGGTGTCAATGATGGTGAGAGAATAGGGAATTGAAACCCTTCTGATGGTTCACCACGAGGCTGTGACTTCAGATGCTGCTTCCAGCTTGCTTCTGGGTGGTTTCATGAATGAGTTTGAATCTGAAATTATTTTCCCACTGGACACCCAGGATATAATTGATCATGCCGTTGATCAGAGTGGTTTTCCCACATCCTGTTGCTCCCATCACCAGGATCACTTTGTTGGGCACTTCTAGGTTCTTCTCTCCAAGCTGATGCACGAGACAGGAGGTGGAAGCATCTGAGGGGACTTTCTTCAGAGGAAGGGCAAACACTAATGGCTGTCTGTCCTCCACCAGGGAGCTTTTCTGAAGGAACTGGTGAGCTATGTTTCCTGCATGTTCCTCCTCCAGTGATATGGAGACCTCCAGCTCCTTGCTGGGGACACTCAGAGCTCCATTATCACACACGGCTGACACCCGAAGCTTCTCTTGAGACCTTCAATGGGATAAAATTCTGTTTTATCCCAGTCCTTTTTTCAGTCCACTGGTCCTTCCCAGCTCCAGCCTCCACCATTCTGTACTCCACCTTGTACTCCTTGACCACAATTCCTGAGGCAACGATGCTGGGGCTCATCCAAGCCACAGAGATGACAGAAGATGCTACAGTGACCGTTTAATTTCTCAGGAGGGCTGGTGGGAAGGGTCTTTATGGATGGGCTCAGCTCACTGGATTTACTACGCCCAGCTTGCAACAAGCAGCATACTGGAACTGGTACTCTGTGTTTGGAAGCAAATCTTTCAGCAGGAACATCTCCCCAGCATCCTCTGTCCTCATGATCTTCCAGTTTTCTTCTCCTGCAATCTTGTACTTTACATAGAGATTGTAGCCTTCCATATTCAGCTGGTTGAAACTTCAGTTGAATGCTGTTGTGTCTCACTTCGCTGATCAGGAAAGGGAGAGGTTTTGAGGGCAACTCAAAGTTCTTGCTGACCAGCTCTCCATGTTCATAAAGGTATATTGTGGTTCCTGGGTTGTCCACATCTGGGATTGAGGCCACCACAAAGCAGACGTTCTTATTGGATTGATTGACACTAAAAAAGTCTTTGATGGATTTGGCAGCTTGTCGAGCATTGCGGCTCCTCTCCTCATCTTCAAACCAGGGGTGTGTCTTCCTCCTGCCCAGGATTGAACCTTGTCAAGTTCACTGATTCTTGCACCAAATGATCATGAAGCCAATCCTGTAAGCTCAACAGAAATGGCTCTGTTTTATGTAGAGAAGTGAATATAAAGGAGACGACATATAAATTCTGGGGGTCAAGAGCTATTTTTTCCAGCTTGGTCTTGGATGAGATACCATTTTTTTCACTTAGAATAGTCAAATAAGAGTTGACATGATTAATTTCTCTTTCCTTGGTGTCCAGAAATTCACAGAGTCTTTGGCTGTTGAAGGGTGATTGTTTGATGGAGGTCAAGAAGTCCACCAGGGCCCCTTCCTCCTGCTCTCCTCCCCGGATGGAAGGCAACATTCTGGCCAGCTGTCTCTGGAAAGTCTGCCGGTGTTGCTTTAACAGATTCTTGAAATTCTGGATCTTTTTCTTGATTTCAGGGAGTTTCTCAGCACTGTTGGCTACGTCATTGCTTTGCATCTCCATTTCATTGAGTTCCTCCAAGATGTCTTGAGCATCAAAGATCAATGCTAGGCTGATCTCACGGACCATCTTAGCTGCTCTGCTATCCAGCTTGGTCAGAGGGTGGAGCCAGACTTGCATAGGAACAGCATTCTCCCCATGTTCCCCTAACATTATTGGTAGAGTTTCATAAGCTGTCACGCATCTTGAAGGTCACTGGATTTCTCTCCAGAGAAAAGTCTCCATGGAATGTGCACCTAAACCTCAGAGCATTCTCTTTCTCCTTCTCAGTCAGTTTGACCCACAGTTCTCCCGGGATGGATAGCAACTTCTTGACTGTAAGCTGGAGATTTCCTTGAATATCTTTCACCATCTCCATTGAGGAGACCTCTCGGTCAAAGACAAAGAAAGCCTGGGCTCCGTAGAGGATGGCGGTGACCACGTGGGTGGCTGTGCCCTGCTCAAAGATGGCTGGGTAAGAGACATTCTGGATTCCTAGGCAGCTCATTGTCAGCTGTTCATTCATGGTGGTGGTTTTATACCAAACGGTGACTCTGGCCTGTTTCTTGGACTTCTTGGTGTCACAAAGATAGTTGGCTGACCCTTCCACTTCAACCCAGCCCCCAGGAAGCTGGCCTTGAGAGATGCTGAGATGCCCAGGGCGGAGGCCTTGTCATCAATGCTGTCAAAAGCAATGATTTCTGATTCTGTCTTGAGCTGAAAGTTGACGTTCAGGTCCTTCTGAATAGAGTTGCAATCCCAAAGGGTAACTCCTGCATGGAACAGGAAACAACATGAAGGTAAATGTGAAACCTGATCTCCAAAAGATTTGCAGCTGGATAGAGAAGCCCCAGAGAGCTCCGATAAAGGGTCATCATTTCTCCCAGAGGATAACCTCATCTATCCAGAAATAACCCCGGAACCTTCTTGCCCGCAATACTGCAAAACCCCAAAGGGTTTTGACTGAGTAGAGAGGTTCCATCATTTTCCACATTATTTCAGTGACTTTGGTTTGGAAACCCACCCCGTGTTTGCTAGACATGGCCAGCTCTGCTCCACGTTAGGCCAAGGGGTGGATTCACATCCCCAGGCAGAGGACCCTACTCAGCTACCTGGGATTAGCAGGCTGTGTCTTCAGGATGCCAACTCTCAAGTGTCCCTGGGCTGAGCCTGCCCATTGATGGCAGTGCCCGTCTCCCTCCCTCCCAGGTTTCCCACCACCACTCAGCCTCTCCTCCGGCTCCTACCTGGGATGAGGGCATCTTTGCGACAGTCATAAAGCATCCCCAGCTGGAAGGGGCGCCCAGGCTTTCAGAAAGAGATACAAGAGAAGAGAGGTGAGAAGACCAGTGGATATCCCTTAGTAACAAAAGAATACTAACCATAGAAGGACACAACTTACAAATAGGATGGCACACCTTTTTGTGGGTGCAAAAGAATAAAACACACTCACATTTTCAAAACCATCTAATTAGGGATGCATTATTACAGGTCTGGGGTAAAAATTTTTTAAAAACCCACTACATTAAAATACCTGGCTGGCTTTCAACAATGGAAGCATTAATCTATCCAAATACATTAGACATAATCAAAATGGGGGGCGTGCATAAGTGGACAATCGTGCCTACCGTCCCTGTCCTATTGTCCCCAATTATTAGTTCCTATTTCTTATATTTAAACATGTTTATTCTTATTTCTATTCTATTGTAAGCTTTTGACAAAATAAATAAATAAACAAACAAATAAATACATAAAAATGATAAGATACAATCAATTGTCAGACAAACAAGGAAATTTGAATACAAATCAAGAATTGAGTGAAGAGGGAATAATTATAGACTGGTGGCCCTATCTACAATTGCAGACAAGGTATAAAAAAGATCTAGAAGAATTTGGTATTGACAGAGAACAACAACAAATGGATAAAACTTTATTAGGACCAGGGGAAAAATTCATAACCATAATACACAGCTGGTGGCAGTGCTGAAGCCTCCTAGGCAATATCAGCAACCCTTCCAGCAAAGGTGGGATCCTTTTCGACAGGTATTTTTGGGCAGAGGAACAAGTTCCTGGATTGGGGTCATACCCCTTGTGTCAACTGAAGAGTCTCCCTGGACTTATTGGGGAACTTTGAGGACCACAATCTGAAAACAGAGAAGGCCCCTTTCCCTGTTATGATTTTAGTTCTGTCCTTTTAATAGTATCCCAAAGATGCTTTTTCAAAAGGTCACTGGACTTGGTTTCCTTGAAGTTACTTCTCATCCAAGAAGCTTCTTCTGTTCTGACCGGAGTTCTTCTGAACTGCTTCTTGGATGAGGAATGAAACACATCAGGATTGCCAACCGGCTGCACCAGGTATGCTTCCCCAGTTGCCAGCCTACCATATGCAATAGGGGGGAAGGACTGGGAAGGTAAAGGGAGGGCCAAGATAAGGGAAACTGAAACTACTTTGGAAAAAGTGCAGAGAAGAGCAACTAAGATGAAAACCTATGAAGAATGGTTGCAGGAACTGGATTCGGCCAATCTAGACAAAAGAAGGATTGGGGTTAGGGGAATTAGATGAAGAAAGATTATTGCTATGTATGAACTAAATATAAAGACCGTTTATAACTATAAATATTTATTTATTTATTTATTATTTGAACTTGTATGCCGCCCCATCTCTGAAGACTCGGGGCGGCTCACAGCTAAAAACGGAAACAATAAATACTTAAAAAACAATTAAACTAATTTACAAGCCCAAAATACTAAAAACAAATTTACACAATTAACATTAAAAACCTGTCCCCCGCCCCAGGAAGGGGTCACAGCCCGGGTTGGTCAAATAACCAGGTCTTTAAATCACGGCAGAAGGTGCGGAGGTCAGGGGCCAGGCGGAGTCCCAAGGGCAGTTGATTCCAGAGGTCAGGAGCCGCGACAGAATAGGCTCACCGCCGGGGGACCGCCAGCCAGCATTGGCCCGCCAATGGGACCCCGAGGAGTGCTTGCCTATGTGCTTTCGCACAGGCGGTCGGCATTTGATATCGGCAGAAGACGCCTCCCTTAAATATTGAGGACCCATGTCGCAGGACTTTGTATGTTAAAACTAAAACCTTGAATCTCACCCGAGTGCAACCGCAACCAATGCAAGCAGCGAGGAGGGGGCAACATGGGAGAATCAGGAAACTCCCATCACCACCGCGGCCGCATTCTGCACCAGCTGCAATCTCGGATGGTATGCAAGGGCAGTCCTAAATAGAGAGCGTTGCAGTCCAGTCTAGAGGTAACAAGAGCATGATTGACTGTGCGCAGGGCATCTCGGTCCAGAAAAGGGCTAAGCTGACGAACAAGGCGGAGCTGGGCAAAGGCCCCTGGCAACGCCCCCACCTGCTCGTCTAACTGGAGCCGCACATCCAGGAGGACCCCAGATTCCGCCATCCACAGGGGCAACACCTCTCTATGGCCAAAGATGGACATTCTGACTGGATGCACAGCCACTCAGTCTTGGCCGGGTTGAGTCAAGCATCTTCCGCCATCCAGGTCCGTACAGATCCAAACACTGGGTCATCAGGAGAGGGCATCACTGATCTGGTTTGGGGTGGAGATGTACAGCTGGGCATCACGCGTACTGATAGAATCTCACCCCAAAACCACGGATGATCTCACCCAGCTGCTTCATGTAGATGTTGAATAAAGAGGGGAGAGGACCGACCCCTGAGGGACCCCACAAGAGAGCACCCGGGGCGAACCTCAACCCCCGCCAACACTGTAGGAGGCTGAACCACTGAAGAACAGTGCCCCCCACTCCCAACCCCCCGAGGCGTTGCAAAAGGATACCATGGTCGATGGTATTGAAAGCTGCTGAGAGGTCTAATAGGACCAGGACCGAGGAAAAACCCCTGTCCCGAGCCCTCCAGAGATCATCCATCAGTGCGACCAATGCCGTCTCCGTGCTGTAACCGGGTCAGAAGCCCAATTGATATGGATCCAGGTAGTCCGCTTCATCCAGGAAAAGCGGAAACTCCTGAGCCACCACACTCTCAACAACCTTCACCAAAAAGCGAATTTTCCCTCTTTCTGGTCATCCCCAGCCACCTTCCAGGTGTGTGGAAAGCTGTTCTCCTGGATTCACGAAGGTGGCTCAGGAAGGGAAGTCCTTCTGCTGCTATAATTGTTGACCTTGTGCCCTTCCTGGCTGGCTTATGCCGCCAGGGAGGTCACCTGTGGTTGGCTCCGGGCTGTTGTCAACGCTTCGTTAAGGGAGGGTGTTTTTCCCTCCGCCTTGAAGGAGGCGGTGGTGAGGCCCCTCCTGAAGAAGCCTGCCCTGGGACCCGACCGTGTTAGACAACTTTTGTCCAGTCTCCAACCTTCGCTTTTTGGTGAAGGTTGTTGAGAGTGTGGTGGCTCTGCAGTTTCCACTTTTCCTGGATGAAGCGGACTACCTGGATCCGTACCAATCCGGCTTCTTCCGGCCTGGTTTCAGCATGGAGACGGCATTGGTCGCACTGATGGATGATCTCTGGAGGGCTTGGGACAGGGGTTTTTCCTCTGTCCTAGTCCTATTAGATCTCTCAGTGGCTTTCGATACCATCGACCATGGTATCCTTTTGCACCTCGGGGTTGGGAGTGGGGGGCACTGTTCTTCAGTGGTTCACCTCCTACCTCTCAGGGTGGTCGCAATCGGTGTTGACAGGGGGACAGAGGTCGGCCCCAGGGCTCACTTGTGGGGTCCTCAGGGTCGGTCCTCTCCCTCTTTTATTTAATATCTACATGAAGCCACTGGGCGAGATCATCCGTGGCTTTGGGGTGAGGTACCATCAGTACGCTGATGATACCCAGCTGTACATCTCCACCCCAAACCAGATCAGTGATGCCCTCTCCATGATGACCCGTTGTCTGGAGGTGGTACGGATCTGGATGGACAGAAACATGCTTCGACTCAACCCGGCCAAGACTGAGTGGCTGTGCATACCGGCATCTCGGTCCAGTCAGGAATGTCCATCATTGGCCATAGGGGGAAAGGTGTTGCCACCTGTGGATAGGGCGTGGAATCTGGGGGTCCTCCTGGATACACGGCTCCGGTTGGAGGAGCAGTTGGGGGCCGTCGCCAGGGGCCTTTGCCCAGGTCCGGCTGGTTCGTCAGCTTTGCCCATTTCTGGACCGAGATGCCCTGCGCACAGTCACTCATGCCCTTGTTTCCTCCAGACTCGACTACTGCAACGCTCTCTATTTAGGACTGCCCTTGCATACCATCCAGAGATTGCAGCTGGTGCAGAATGTGGCGGTGCGGGTGGTGATGGGAGTTTCCCGATTCTCCCATATTGCCCCCTCCTGACCTGCATTGGTTGCCGGTTGCACTCCGGGTGAGATTCAAGGTTTTAGTTTTAACATTCAAAGTCCTATACAACATGGGTCTGCAATATTTAAGGGAGCAACTCCTGCCGATATCGAGTGCCAATCGCCCTGTGCCATCACACAGGCAAGGGCTTCTCGGGGTTCTGTCGGCAAGCCAATGTCGGCTGGCAATCCCCTGGCAATGAGCCTACTCTGTGGTGGTCCTCGACCTATGGAACCAGCTACCCCTGGGGCTCCGTCTGGCCCCTGACCTTCGCACCTTCCGCCACGACCTGAAGACCTGGTTGTTTGACCAATCTGGCCTTTGACTCCCTCCCGCGGGGGGGGATAGTTTTTAACTTATTTTAAATTTTAGATTAGCTATTATTGGGCTTGTGATTTGTTTAATTCTCTTTAATTATTTATTGTTGTATGTTTTAGTTGTGAGCCACCCCGAGTCTTCGGAGATGGGGCAGCATACAAGTCCAAATAATAAATAAATAATAAATTTAACCCCCCAAGAGGTCAGCCCAGCCCGGCCTGTTCAAACAACCAGGTCTTCAAATCGCGGCCGAAAGGGCGAAGATCAGGTGCCAGGCGGAGCTCCAAAGAGAGTTGGTTCCACAAGGTGGGAGCTGCAACAGAGTAGGCCCTTCCCCGAGGCACCACCAGCCGACACTGTCTCGCAGATGGCACCCCGAGGAGTCCCCGTCTGTGCGTCAAGACAGGGCGATTGGTATTCGATATTGGCAGGAGACCCCCAAGTACCCGGACCCAAGTCATGAAGGACTTTGAATGTTAATGCCAACACCTTGAATCTCACCCAGAGGGTGACCAGTAACCAATGCAGCTCGCTCAGGAGGGGCGTAACATGGGAGTATCAGGAAACTCCTATCACAACCCGCGCAGCCGCATTCTGCACCAGCTGAAACCTCCGGATGGTATGCAAGGGCAGTCCTAAATAGAGACCATTGCAGTAGTCAAGTCGGGACGTGACAAGTGCATGAGTGATCGTGTGAAGGCATCTCGGTCCAGATATGGGCGCAGCTGGTGAACCAGTCGGACCTGGGCAAAAGCCCCCCTGGCCACGGCCCCCACCTGCTCCTCCAAACTGAGCCGTGACTCCAGGAGGACTCCCAGGTTCCAGGCCGTGTCCACAGGGGGCAATACCTCTCCCCCTATGACCAAAGGTGGAATCTGTTGACTGGTTCGAGATCCCTGTACACACAACCACTCAGTCTTGGCCGGGTTGAGCTGCAGTCCGTTCCTGCCCATCCAGATCTGTACCGCATCCAGACAGTGGGTCATCACGGAGAGGGCATCACTGATTTGGCCTGATATGCCCTGACAATACACTCAATACATTCAAAATGTTTATTAATTTAAAAAAAAGGATTGTGGGGACATGAGAGCAGTCTTCCAGTATTTGAGTGGCTGCCCCAAAGAAGAGGGAGGTCAACCTATTTTCCAAAGCAGGAGAAGGCAAGGTCCTAGTATTAACATTCAAAGTCCTACGAGACATGGGTCCGGGTTATTTATGGGAGCGTCTACTGCCGGCATCGAATACCAACTGCCCTGTACGAACGCACAGGCAGGGACTTCTCGGGGTGCCGTCTGCGACTCAGTGTTGGTTGGCGATATCCCGGGGAAGGGCCTACTCTGTAGCGGCTCCCTCTCTCTGGAAGCAACTACCTCTGGGGCTCCACTTGGCCCCTGACCTCCGCACCTTCCGCCACGACCTAAAAACCTGGTTGTTTGAACAGGCTGGGCTGTGCTGACTCCTTGGGGAATGGGGTTTTTATTTATTACGGGTTTTTTAGTCTAATTCAGCTTGTTGTAAATTAATTCTATTTTAGTTATTTTAACTTATTGTATTGTTTTTATCTGTGAGCCGCCCCAAGTCCTTTTGGAGAGGGGGCGGCATACAAGTCGAATTAATAAAGAAAGAAGGAAAGAAAGAAACAAGCAAACAAACAAACAAACAAACAAGGGATGGAAACTCAGCAAGGAGAGAAGCAACCTGGAAGGAAGGTGAAACTTCCTAACAGGGAGGAAAAGTAAGCAGTAGAACAGCTGGCCACTAGAAATTGTGGGTGCTCCAATACGGGAGGTTTTTTAAAAAGAGATTGGACAGGCAGTTGTTTGAAAGGGACTAGCAGGAGATGGGACTAGATAGAAGACAAAGTCTGATCCCCCACCCTCAACCCTCCCCAGGAGAGCCAGCATTTGGCATCACAATGGAAAACTTTCCTGGAGGGGAGAGAGAGCTGCAATTGAGGGGGAGGTGGGTAGGACGAAGGTGTCCCCTCCCTGCACTCAATTGCAGATCTTTCTTTCTTTCTTTGGCTGCCTGGATGAAACCCAGCAGAAAAGCAGCAATTTGCACCTCCCCAAATTACCTGCAATCTCCACACACACACCCCAACAACCCAGGTGCTTCTCTGCCACACTTGCTGCACACCTGGCTTACTTTCCCCTCCTTGGCTTGCTCTCCCCCAATGCCCAGGAGGAGCCCTGCTGTTGCCCCACTCCACTCCGCTGCCCCTAAAATGCCAATTGGGGAAGGGGTCTCGGTGCTTCTGGGGGGAGGACTCACCTGGTTGGAGGGAATCAGGAATCTCCACTGGCAGTTGGATCTGCCTCCCTGCTGGATCTATTTTAAGCAAAGCCTGGTCTTCTGTGTTGTCTTCGGTGCGTTCAGAAACCTGAATTGTTCCTCCTGGGTATAATCAAAGGGGACTATTCATTTAAAGTAAGGTATTTGATTTTTCATATCTTAACAGTGGCACGAATTTCACTGGCATACTACTGGAAAATGCCCAATTTACGCCTATATATTTTATTATTCAGAAAATGTATGAATGCGCCAAAATGGAGAGGCTTACATTAAAATTAAAAGGAAAAGATGACTCGGAATACTATTTGATTTGGGATAAATGGTATGATTGGATAGATTGTAAAAAAAAAGAATGCATAAAATAAGGGGAAATAATGATTCTATGAAACATAATACCATATATATGCTAAAGGATAGGAATTTATAGAACACTAGTTTTATTCCTCTCTCACTTTGATTAAGCTATATAAATGACTTATCCATAAACATACATAGTCATAATCCAATAGCAATAGTAATAATAGACTAATATGTATTATATATTATTAATATAGTTATTTTACAAGGGATAGGAAGTAATTGCCATTCAATATTTTCTAAGAGATATTTAAATCACTATCAAACTGTACTAGAAGAGAACATGATTGGTTTCACTATAGAATGTGTTGTGATGTTTTTTGTATGACTTTTTATTTTTCACTTTTGTATATTTGTATATTTTAATTTTTTGTATTCAGTAAAGTTTTTTATAAAAAAAGAGAAAAAACAAAGATGGGATAAAATAATGAATAGAACTACAGAAAAAACTTAAAGAACTGGAATCTGAAATGCAAGATGATCCTCAAAATGAGGAAATTAAAAAAGAGAGAGAAGTGGTCAAACATAAAATAAATTTATCTATACAAAAAGAAATGGTACAAAATCTTAGAACTGCAAAACAAAATTATTTTGAACGTGCCAATAAGCCAGGGAGGTGGTTGGCACACAAGTTAAAAAAAGAGAAAGAGAAAAAGTTAAGATTAACATTAAAAGATGAAAATGGGATTCTATACCATATGATAGAACAAAAGAAAATTATTGCCCAAAACTTTGCTATATAGTCAAGATGACATACCAGAAGAAAAGATTATAAAATATTTAACTGAGAGGAACTTACCTATAATTCCAGAACTTACAAAGGAAATGTGAAATGCTAAAATTACGATGTCAGAGATGAAATCCGCAATCAAGAAGCAAAAAAGCAATAAAACACCCAGACCAGACAGAATACCAGCAGAAATATATAAAGAAATCCAAACCCCTTTAGAACAATCAGTGTTGGACTTACATAATGAAACATTAGAGCAAGCAATACTTCCCAACTCATGAACAGAGGTATATAATGCACTTATTCCAAAAGAGAATTCAAATGCCCAACAGATCAAAAATTATAGGCCAATTTCATTATTAAATGTTGATTATAAGATATTCGCTACAGAGAGAGTAAAAAAAACTTAAATGAATTTATACATTCAGATCAAAATGGATTTGTACCAAAAAGACATTAAAGAAACAATACTAGAATGATAATAGACATATTAGAATATTATGAAGTACACCCAGATAAAGAAATGGTATTGGTATTTATTGACGCGCAAAAAGCATTTGATAATTTGAATTGGAAATTTCTCACTAATCAATTAAGTATGATGAATTTTGGAGAAAATTTTATAGGGATGATCAAAGCAATATATACTACCCAAATGGGGCAGAGCTGAAGAATTTGGTCTGTATCTGCAGGATAAAATCACTCGGATCCGGGAAGGGTTGTGCTCGGAATTGCAGTGGTCTGAGGAAGGGGATGCGAGTGGTCTGGCTAATGTAATCTGGACTGAGTTCGATCCTGTTTCTGAGGATGAAGTGAACAGGATCATGCAGCGGCTGAGCTCCACCACATGTTTATTGGACCCGTGCCCTTCCTGGTTGGTTTATGCCTCCAGGGAGGTCACGCGCTGGCTCCGGGCAGTGGTCAATGCTTCGTTAAGGGAGGGGCTGTTCCCTGCCGCTTTGAAAGAGGTGGTGGTGAGGCCCCTTCTGAAGAAGCCTGCCCTGGACCCAGCCATGTTGAACAACTTTCGTCTCTCCAACCTTCGCTTTTTAGCGAACGTTGTTGAGAGTGTGGTGGCGCAGCAATTGCCACTTTTCCTGGAGGAAGCGAACTACCTGGATCCGTACCAATCGGGCTTCCGACCCGGGTACAGCACGGAGACAGCATTGGTCGCGCTGATTGATGATCTCTAGGGCTCGGGACAGGGTTTTTCCTCTGTCCTGGTCCTGTTAGATCTCTCAGGCTTTTGATACCATCGACCATGGTATCCTGTTGCAGCTCGGGGTTGGCAGTGGGAGGCACTGTTTTACAGTGGTTCTCCTCCTACCTCTCGGGATGTTCACAAACAGTGTTGGCAGGGGGGCAGAGGTCAACTCCGAGGTTTCTCACTTGTGGGGTACCCCAGGGGTCGGTCCTCTCGCCTCTCTTGTTCAACATTTATATGAAGCCGCTGGGTGAGATCATCCATGGCTTTGGGGTGAGCTATCATCAGTATGCTGATGATACGCAGTTATACATCTCCACCCCAGGCCACATCAGTGATGCTCTCTCTGTGATGTCCTGTTGCTTGGAAGCGGTGCGGATCTGGATGGACAGGAACATGCTTCAACTCAATCCAGCCAAGACAGAGTGGTTGTGCATACCGACATCTCGGTCCAGTTTTGAGGTTCCATCTTTGGTCATGGGGGAGGAGGTGTTGCCCACCGTGGACAGGGCATGGAATCTGGGCGTCCTCCTGGACTCACAGCTCAAATTGGAGGAGCAGGTGGGGGCCGTGGCCAGGGGGGCCTTTGCCCAGATCCACCAGTTGCGCCCATATCTGGACCGAGATGCCCTGCGCACAATCACTCAGGCACTCATTATCCCCCGACTCGACTCCTGTAACGCTCTCTATTTAGGACTGCCGTTGCATACCACTCGGAGGCTTCAGCTGGTGCAGAATGCAGTCGGGCGGGTAGTGATGGGAGCTTCCCGATATTCCCATATTACACCCCTCCTGCGCAGCCTGCATTGGCTTCTGGTTGCCCTCCGGGTGAGATTCAAGGTTTTGATGTTAACATTCAAAGTCCTACATGGCATGGGTCCAGGATATTTACGAGAACGACTCCTCCCAGCATCAAATACCAACCGCCCTGTACGGGCGTGCCATCTGCGACTCAATGTCACTTGGGGGTGACCCGGGGGAGGGCCTACTCTGTGGCGGGCTCCCACTTTATGGAATCTTCTTCCGCCGGAGCTCCGGCTGGCTCCCGATCTCCGCACCTTCCGCCACGAGTTAAAAACCTGGCTATTTTTACAATCCGGGCTGTGCTGACCCTCTGGGGGGTTTGTTTATTTTAACTTCGGGGTTTTTAATCCCAATTCAGCTTGTAACTGTTTAATATGTTTTTAGGTAATTTATTTATTGTTGTATTTTTAGCTGTGAGCTGCCCCGAGTCCTTTCGGAGAGGGGGCGGCATACAAGTCAAATAAATAAATAAAAAAATAAATAAATAAATAAATAAATAAATAATATTGAATGGTAAATTGACTGAAAAATTTAATATATTTAAAGGAGTAAGACAGGGATGCCCATTATCGCCACTATTGTATATTTTAGCAGCAGAGATACTATTAACACAAATAAGGCAAAATCAGGAAATTAAAGGACTGAAAAGCAAAAAAGAAGAATATAGAAAACAAGCCTTTGAAGATGACATGGTGTTTATCATAGAAGATCCTCTTGAAACAGGAAATATATTACTACAAGAAATCAAGAAATGTGGTATAGTTGCTGGATTGAAGATAAATAAAGATAAAACAAAGATATTAACTAAAAATCTCACTAAAAACAGAAAGAGGAGTTCGAAGGAAAATTAGAGATACAGATGACAAATAAGTGTCATCTGGTGGTTTGGTTAATAGCAAAATGTTCATCTATAAAAGGAGATAATTATGATAAATTAATACAAATACAAAAAGATTTGGATAATTGGGGGAAACTACAACTGTCATTGATAGGAAGAATGGCTACAATAAAAATGAATATTCTGCCCAAATTATTATTCTTTTTTCAAGCAATTCCAATAAAATTAGGAAAAAAGATTTTTGAAGAACTAAATAAGGACAAAGTTTATTTGGCAAGGGAAAAAGGCGTGAATAAAATTGAAACTTTTGCAGGATAGTAGAAACGAGGGTGGTTTTGGACTCCCAGATTGGGAAGTCTATTACCAGGCTGCAGTCTTAACATGGATTAAGGATTGGGTAAATCTAAAAAATTAATGAGTATTAACAATAGAGGGGCATGATCTGCAGATTGGTTGGCATGCCTTTATATGGGAAGGGAAAAATACATTCCATTCATACTTCCAGAGGCACAAAGTTAGAGACACTTTATTATCTATATGGGAGGGAATCAAGAGAAACCATTACATGAAGATCCCAATTTGGTTATCTACCATAGAAGCAATGATGTATCCCAATGTCCTTGACTTAAATAAAATAGTGAGATATAAAGAATTATTGGATGAACAGGGAAAATTGAAAAGTAATCAAGAACTGAAGGAACAAGGGATTAAAATAAACTGGTGGCTCTATTTACAAATTCAAACAAGACATAAGAAAGATATAGAAGAATTTGGAATCTACAAAGATCAGCAGGAATTAGATAAAATATTACAAGGGTCAGATGAAAAAATGATTACCAAAATATATAATTATCTCCTAAGATACCGAATGGAAGAGGAAGTGGTAAAAGAGACCATGATAATTTGGGCAAAAAAAAATGGTTACAGCATTATTTTGGAAGATTGGGAAAAATTATGGAAAATAAACTATAAACTAACTCTACCAGTTGGATACAAAGAGAATGTATACAAAATGTTCTACTGTTGGCATTGACCCCCAGAAGATTGGCTAAGATATTCCCTAATAGATCAGCAAATTGTTGGAAATTTCATTATAAAGAGGGAACCTATTTCTATATGTGGTAGACATGCCCTCAAGCTAAAAATGATTGGTTTAAAATTAGGAAATGGCTGGAGGAAATTACAAAACAGAAAATTGAATTGAAACCAGAGACATTCCTCTTTGGGTTTATTAAGAGAGAAAATAAGTCAGAAACTCCAATATATTACATATAATAACTGCAGCAAGAATAGCCTTTGCCCAGAATTGGGAAAGTGACAGCATTCCCTCCGATATTATGATAATAAAAAAG
Organism: Naja naja; assembly: GCA_009733165.1. Classification (NCBI taxonomy): domain Eukaryota; kingdom Metazoa; phylum Chordata; class Lepidosauria; order Squamata; family Elapidae; genus Naja; species Naja naja. The sequence goes on from CM019149.1 coordinate 129,352, forward strand.
ATTTTAGAGTGTGCAGAAATGGATAGGCTTTCAATGGAAATGAAGGAGAGAGAAGAGACAGAGTACTATGAAATTGGGAATTTATGGTAAAATTAGCTGCAAGGTAGACAGAAAATAGAGAGATGAAATGAAAGCTTATGGTGTGATGAAATAATTTGGTACAAATAGGCATAACTGTGTATAATTATGTATAAATATGTAAATATGTAAACATGAAAAGATGACATAAATGTAAAACAATTGTAATAATATTTAGTAATATTCTACATACTTAAGAATATGTCAAAGGGAGTGAACACTACTACTACAAATATGCTGCAATGAATGGAAATATGTTTTTTAATAGTTTTTTAATTGTAGAATTAGTTTAATAAAGTTTTTTTTATAAATTTTAAAAAAACATACGAAGAACAGTTGCTGGAACTGGGTATGTCTAGTCTGATGAAAAGAAGGACTAGGGGAGACATGGTAGCAGTCTTCCAATATCTCAGGGACTGCCAGAAAGAAGAGGAAGCCAAGTTATTCTCCAAAGCACCAGAAGGCAAGACAAGAAACAAGGGATGGAAACTGATCAAGGAGAGAAGCAACCTGGAATGAAGGAGAAACTTCCTAACAGGGAGGACAAGCAACCAGTGGAACAGCCGACCACTAGACATTGTGGATGCTCCAACACTGGAGGTTGTTAAAAAAGAGATTGGACAGGTAGTTGTTTGAAAGGGACTAGCAGGAGATGGGACTAGATAGAAGACAAAGTCTGATCCCTCACCCTCCACCCTCCCCAGGAGAGCCAGAATTTGGCATCTCAATGGAAAAGCTCCCGGGAGGGGAGAGAGAGCTGCGATTGAGGGGGAGGTGGGTAGGACGAAGGTGTCCCCTCCCTACACTCAATTGCAGCTCTTTCTTTCTTTGGCTGCCTGGACAGAACTCAGCAGAAAAGGAGCAATCCGCCCCCTCCCCAAATTACCTGGAATCTCTGCCCTCCCACCTCAACAACCCAGGTGCTTCTCTGCCACACTTGCTGCACACCTGGCTTGCTTTCCCCTCCTTGGCTTGCTCTCCCCCAGTGCCCAGGAGGAGCCCTGCTCTCGCCTCACTCCACTCCACTGCCCCACAAAATGCCAATTGGGGCAGGGGGTCTCAGTGCTTCTGCCCTGAGGCTCACCTGGTTGGAGGGAATCGGGAATCCCCACTGGCGGGTGGATCTGTTTCCCTGCTGGATCTATTTTAAGGAAAGCCTGGTCTTCTGCTTTCTCTTCGGGTGCGTTCAGAAAACAAAAGTTGAAGGACTAAGAAGAAAATGACTTTCGCCTCCTCCTTTGAAGCAGATTTCCTGTTTCATTTATGGTAAATCTGTTGACTTTGCAAGAAACGAAACAGAAAATGTGTTTCAGAAATGAGTTCCACAACCGTCCAGCAGAGGACAGCAAAGACCTCTCTTGGTCCTTCACTCCTCTGGGCAAATGTTCCCAAATTAGGCAACTTTGAGATTCATGGACTTCAACTCCCAGAAGTCCATAGCCTGTGTGATGACTCGGGGCATGGCACAAAGGCAACACAGTCATATGTGGGTGGGATTTTTTATTGTTTTAATTATTTTAATTAATGTTTTAATGTTTTATTGTTATTTATTCTGACTTGTTTATTTAATGCTCGTTTTATGTAAATTTGGTTCTGTTTTATTGTTAGCTGCCCTGAGTCCTTAGGGAGAACGGCGGCATACAAGTATTTACTGCGCATGCCCAAGATGGCGGTCTGTTGCTGAGAGGCTCGTCTGGGCATTTCGGGGGGCTTGGCTGGTTTTTCGAGGAGGAGGACACCCGCTGCCTCCTCTGTCCCTGGAGTCATCTCGAGCCTGGGGTCCCACGGGAGCCGTTTGGTGGAAGTGGAGCCGACGGCTCGGCGTGGCTAGATCAACTCCCCCGCTTTTCTATCGCGGCTTGTCAGCCGCAGCAAGAACGCAGCGCGCAGCGGCGGTAGCAGCGGCAGCGACGGCGTTGTCTGCCTTGCCCCTTGGGGACTTGTCGACGGCGTTATTTGTTGCCCTGCCTTGCGACCTGGCTGCTGTCTACCCGGCCTGCCCTGTGTTCTGTGTCCTGTGCCCTGTGCCCTGGTGGCTGTGAGTCCCAGTGTGCGACCTGTGGACTCTGGGGACCGATACCATCGCCACTAGTCGCCGGCTCTGGACTGCTGGCGACGTGTGGCAAGACCGGGTTCCAATGGGCTGGACCAGCTGCGACCTGACTGTGGCGCTGGGGTTTTTCCCCACTAAACCGGAGCTGATGGCAGCGGAGATGGCCTGGACCTGGTGCTATGGCTGCCTACAGGCAGTTATATGTAGGTAGCCATGGAGTCCCCAGTGGAGGGCTGTTGGTTGGTCCAATGGCTTTCTCCCTCTTTCCGCTCTGACTTTGGGTGGTGTGGCTATGGGGGTGGGTTTTGAACCACCCCGGGAGCCCCTACCCCTTACTTTTTCCCCAGAAGGTCTGGGAGAGTCGGATATACGGAAGGGAGGGAGGCCTGCATATCTAGGAGTTCCAGGGGCATGTTCCCATCCTTGGCCTGAACTGAGGGAAGCGGCTTTCCTGGCTGGGGATTATGGGCAGAGTCGGTGGTGGTGCCCTTCCCCGCGAAAGGATGGCTTGTGGCCCCAGATTTGTGGCCGGGATTGGTCTTGGACATTGCACCTTGTTGGACTCTTGGACTTTTGGACTCTTGGATTTTCCATCTGTGACCGCCGCCCTCTCACTGTTTTTGCCATCTTGGACTCACTGACACTATTGATGGTGCCTGGGTCATCTGCACCACTTCCATGGACCTATACCTCTCTCCTGAGGCTGGACTACCTCCCACTGTGGTGAGAGAACAGTGGGAGGATGTGATTCTTCCCTGCAGTGTGAGTGCAGGGAATCATTCAGGATTTTATACCGCAAGTCACTATGGTGGCAGCACAGTGACTTGTTTATTTTGACTCTAACTGTCGGCAGCTGTGAGAGAGTTGCCGACATGGATTATTTCCTGATTTTCATTCAGTCCGCCTCCTATTGTATTTTCATCTCTACAATTTTTCCATCTAACCAGCTGCTCCCTGTCCTGCCTAAGATGTACATGTCATGCCTGCCTACTCTCCAGCAGACTTATGGGCCCTCCAGACGGTTCCCCAGTCTGTGGAATGGCCCTGCACTTTATCAAGAGCTTTCCTTAATGACGGATCTTGGGATCCCGAGAGGTGGCATGCTGCAGTAAATGGGCCAAATTCCAAATTTAGGAGGAAGGGAAACTTTTAAAATTTTTAACTAACTGTCTTAAGGGGTTAGGAGGAGGGCTGATGGGTCTCTTTGCAGCCCGGTTCGTGGTGGAGGGGGGCGGAGGTTGGGGCTTGTGGGGCTCCGGGTCTGAGATGGGGCTGCATTCCCAGGGTGGTTGGGGTTGGCAGCAGACGCCGTGGCATGGGGTCATATTATGTGGGGAGCGCCGCCAACTCCGGCGGCCGCCCGACCCTGTGACCTCCTCCCTAGGGAGCTCGGGAATTGGGACCCCTGGGCTCAGACTGGTGTATTTTAATGCCAGGTCCGTGGCCAATAAATCTGTCCTCCTCCGTGAAATCATTGAGGAGGAGGCTGCGGACCTGGCCTGCATCACCGAGACCTGGTTGGGCCCGGAGGGAGGTGTCCCTCTGGTTGAATTATGCCCCCAGGTTTTCGAAGTTTTGCACCGCCGCCCCAGGGTAGGGGTGGTGGGGTGGCTGTGGTTATTAGGGAGACCTTATTTCCAAGGGAGGTCACTATCCCAGAGACAGGCGGGAGTGAGACCCTCCTCCTGAAGTGGGGCCAAATGGTCAGGTGGGTTTGCTGCTTACATACCTTTCTCCCAGCTGTGTGACAGCAGCCCTGCCTGGGCTCCTGGACGCCCTCTCGGGTGGCGGTGGAGATCCCAGGCCTTATAGTCCTGGGGACTTTAACCTGCCTTCCCTGGGCCGGGATTGGCCCAGGAATTCATGGCTTCCATGGAAGCCATGGGCCTGACCCACTAATTCATGGCCCCACACATGAGGGGGGAACACTCTCGACCTTGTTTTTGTCTCTGAGTGGTGGCATAGTGACAGAGGGCAGACCACTTTTACGCCTTTGCCCGCTCCATGGTCTGATCATTATCTCCCACGGCTGGTCTTCCAACAAGCCACCCCCACTGCTGGGATGAGGAGCCACGAGGTGGTTCCGCCCCAGGCTTTATGGACCCGAGCGTTCCAGACGGAGCTGGGGCCTCTTCCTCTTCCCTGACTCACGGCTCTGCCGAGGATCTGGCGACCGCCTGGCAACGGGCTGCGCCGGAAGCCCTCGACAGGGTTGTCCCCATGCGACCCCTTACACGCCGTGGATCCCAATGGCTCCCTGGTATTCAGAGGAGCTTCGGGAGATGAAACGCCGAAGGGGCTTAGAGAGCAGGTGGAGGGCCACCCGCCCCAGGTCGATCGAGCCCAGTTAAGAGCCCATATTAGGACTTACCTGGGAGCGATGAGAGCGGAGAATGTCTTATCTCTCTGCCCTCATAGCGCCGAGATAACCGCCCAGCCGCCTGTTCCGGGTCACACGCTCTTCTTCGCCCAGAGGAGGGGCCGGACCCGCGCGGGAAGGGCTGAGGAATTTGGGCAATATCTGTCGGATAAGATCGCCGGATTCGAGCGGTTGTCCTCTGATTTGCAGGGGTTAGAGGAGCGGGATACGGGAGTCTGGCCATTACGCTTTGGGATGAGTTCGATCCTGTTTCCGGGATGAAGTGGACGGGATTATGCGGCTGAGTTCCACCACATGTTTGTTGGACCCGCGTCCTCCTGGTTGGCTTATGCCGCCAGGGAGGTCACCTGCAGTTGGATCCGGCAGTTGTCAACGCTTTTTGAGGGAGGGTGTCTTTCCTCCGCCTTGAAGGAGGCGGTGGTGAGGCCCTCCTGAAGAAGCCTGCCCTGGATCCGACCGTGTTAGACAACTTCCAGTCTCCAACCTTCGCTTGGCTAAGGTTGTTGAGAGTGTGGTGGCCCGGCAATTTCCGCTTTTCCTGGAGGAAACGGACTACCTCGATCCGCACAATCGGGCTTCCGCCTGGTTTCAGCACGGAGACAGCATTGGTCGCACTGTTGGATGATCTCTGGAGGGCCCGGGACAGGGGTTGTTCCTCTGTCCTGGTCCTATTAGACCTCTCAGCGGCTTTCGATACCATCGACCATGGTATCCTTTTGCACGCCTTGTGGGGTTGGGGGTGGGGGCACTGTTCTTCGGTGGCTCTCCTCACTCACGGGCGGTCGCAATCGGTGTTGGCAGGGGAGCAGAGGTCGTCCCCAAGGGTGCTCACTTGTGGGGTCCCTCAGGGTCGGTCCTCTCCCCTCTTATTTAACATTTACATGAAACCGCTGGGTGAGATCATCCGTGGTTTTGGGGTGAGGTATCATCAATATGCGGATGATACTCAACTGTATATCTCCACCCCAAACCAGATCAGTGATGCCTCTCCGTGATGACTCGCTGTCTGGATGCGGTACGAATCTGGATGGACGGCAACATGCTTCACTCAACCCGCCAAGACTGAGTGGTTGTACATACCGCATCCCGCTCCAGTTTAGAATGTCCATCGCTGACCATAGGGGAGTGGTGTTGCCCCCTGTGGATAGGGCGAGAAACCTGGGGGTCCTCCTGGATGCACGGCCCGCTGGAGGAGCAGGTGGGAGCCGCCGCCAGGGGGCCTTTGCCCAGGTTCGGCTGGTTCGCCAGCTTCGCCCGCTCCTGGACCGATGCCCTGCACGGTCACTCATGCCCTTGTTACCTCGCGACTCGACTATTGCAACGCTCTCTATTTAGGACTGCCCTTGCATACCATCCGAGACTGCAGCTGGTGCAAAATGCGGCGGCGCGGGCGGTGATGGGAGTTTCCCGTTCTCCCATGTTAGCCCCTCCTACGCTGCCTGCATTGGTTGCCGGTTGCTCTCCGGTGAGATTCAAGGTTTTAACTTTAACATACAAAGTCCTACATGACATGGGTCCTTATTATTTAAGGGAGAGGCTGCTGCCGACATCGAATACTAACCGCCTCTGTAATGAAGTCACAGACAGGGACTCCTTGTCCCATCAGCCGGGCAATGCCGGCTGGCGGTCCCCCGACGACGCGCCTCTGTCGCGTCCCTGAACTCTGGAACCAACTTCCCTGGGGCTCCGCTTGGCCCCTGACCTCCGCACCTTCCGCCATGATTTGAAGACCTGGTTATTTGACCAAGCCGGGCTGTGACTCAGGGGTGGGGTGTCTTAGATTTCGTGGTTTTTAAGTTTGTATTAATCGGGACCATTAATTTAATTCTTTTTTAAATATTTATTGTGCTTGTTTTATTGTAAGTCACCGAGTCTTCGGAGATGGGGCGGCATATAAGTCCCATTAATAAATAAATAATAAATAAATAAATTATTATTATTATTATTAATTATATAAGCAATTAGAATCCCTTTATTATATCCAACTTTGAATCCAAAGTCCAGGTTACCTTCTGGCTGGAGAAAAACTCTCTCAGGAACAGCCTTTGATTGCAGAAAATTAAGTCCAGAACATGAGCAACACAAACTTGAACTTAAAGTCCAAAGAAGCCAAACTGAGGTAATTAGTTTGGCAGGGCAGGAGCAAGAATGTCAGACTTGAAGGCACGGCAAAAGTCACACAGTTGGGAAGAGGCCAGGAACACAGATAAGCCACGACAACACAGGATTAAAGTCACATTTGCTCCCAGAAGCCTGCCATACGCAGCCTGCCTTATGATCCACTGTCTTCCCAGATGTGGCTAATGAAGGGAGTCAGGCAAAGGTGGGATTCAAATTTCTTAACAACTGGTTCTGTGGGTGTGGACTAATTTGTGGGTGTGGCTTGGTGGTCATGTGACTGGAGAGGCCTGGGCAGGTGGCCAGGTGACTGGCAAACCAAATGTAAGTGGTCCTCGCTTAATGACCAAGTCCTCACTTAATGACCAGTTGCTTAGCAAGTGTTCTAATTTACAACGACCTTCACAGAGCTACTTGGCCTGTTTTTGGTGTTTTGACAGTCATACACACACACACATACACACACACACACTTATGACCAGTTACAACATCTCACACAGTCTTGTGACTGAGGTTTTCTGTTTTTTGCCAGTTTCCAAGGCCTGGGGAGCCCCAGAGAGGACAGGGTGAAGCCCAGGCAGCTACGAGGAGCTACGGGGAGGACTGGGCAAGGCGCGGGCAGGTGGCCATGTGACTGGCTGGGCATGGCTTGTATGTAAATATTATATTTATATAAATATTGAATCTTTTATTTAAAAAAGAGCAACTTTTACCCAAAATCAGGCAAAGCAGGCAGGCAGATTGAGTTGCTCACAGAATCACAGATTCATTCAGAGATCTGTGAGATTGTCTACCTGAGCCTGTCACATAAAATTTCCTTGCAAGCAAACCCATAAAATTTGCTAGACAGCAAACTCACAGAATTAACTGACTGCACACCATGTATTTAAATATTGGATGTTTTATAATAAAAAGAGCAACTTTTACCCAAAAGCAGGCACAGCAGGCAGGCAGATTGAGTTGCTCACAGAATCACAGATTCACTTAGAGATCTGTGTTCCTGCCATCAGCTAGCTGAGTCTGCACTGCTTCAGTCCTAAGGAGGGTTCCTCTCTGCTTAAAAGCAGAGCTGAAGATCTAAAGAGGAATTTAGGAGTGCTAGGAATGTTGCACTTAGCAAAGAGTTCCACGAACACGGTACTGGGCTCTGTAACAACTCAGCCTTTAAAAGAAAAGCCTACTTTTGTTTCTCCGATTCTTATATTTATTTATTTATTATTTATTAATTCGACTTGTATCCAGCCCATTCTCCAAAAGGACTCGGGGCGGCTCACAACTAAACACACAACAATAAATAAGTTACCTAAAAGCATATTAAACAAGATACAAGCCAAATTAAATTTAAAACCCCAAAGTTAAAACAATCAGACCCCCCAGGGGTTCAGCACAGCCCGGACTGTACAAATAGCCAGGTCTTTAAATCATGGCGGAACGTGCGGAGATCGGGGGCCAGCTGGAGCTCTAGCGGAAGATGATTCCATAGAGTGGGAGCCGCCACAGAATAGGCCCTCCCCCGGGTCGCCGCCAAGTGACATTGAGTCACAGACGGCACCCCGAGGAGACCCCATCTGTGCGCTCGTACAGGGCAGTTGGTATTCGATGCTGGGAGGAGTCGTTCTCGTAAATACCCTGGACCCATGCCATGTAGAACTTTGAATGTTAACACCAGAACCTTGAATCTCACCCGGAGGACGACCAGAAGCCAATGCAGGCTGCGCAGGAGGGGTATAATATGGGAGTATTGGAGGGCTCCCATCACTACCCACGCAGCCACATTCTGCACCAGTTGAAGCCTCCGAGTGGTATGCAAGGGCAGTCCTAAGTAGAGAGCGTTACAGTAGTCGAGTCGGGAAATGACGAGCGCCTGAGTGATCGTGCGCAAGGCATCTCGATCCAGGTATGGGCGCAACTGGCAAACCATCTGGGTCTGGACAAAGGCCCCCTGGCCATGGCCCCCACCTGCTCCTCCAATTTGAGCCGTGAGTCCAGGAGGACGCCCAGATTCCATGCCCTGTCCACGGTGGGCAACACCTCCTCCCCCATGACCAAAGATGGAATCTCCAAACTGGACCGAGATGTCGGTATGCACAACCACTCTGTCTTGGCTGGATTGAGTTGAAGCATGTTCCTGTCCATCCAGATCCGCACCGCTTCCAAGCAACAGGACATCACAGAGAGAGCATCACTGATGTGGCCTGGGGTGGAGATGTATAACTGTATCACCCCAAAGCCATGGATGATCTCACCCACCCATATGACTGTTCTAATCTAGTAGTTTGAATAAAACACCACCATCAAGTAATATAAGAGGAATTAGAATCCTGTGGCATTCATATGTTGCTAAACTTTAATCCCCAGGTTACCAGGACACCAGACTACTGGTGAGGGGCACTAGGAGTAACATGTAGAATTATCACAGGTTGATTATCACTACTCTAAAAGATCAAACACGTTATTCATTATAATATACAATATGAATTCTTCATCACTCCTAGATTTTTTTTCTGTAGAGTCATATAAAGCAGTAGTTATATTTTTAAGAGTATGGTAAAATCACTATAGTGTTTTTCAAGCCAGGGTACCTTGTAATATCATTCTTATAGGCTAACATTACTTCAGAAATAAACTCTTGCATATTAAATGGAGTGCCTTCTAAATTTACATTTCATTTCGGATTCGGTCTGCGCATGCCCAAGATGGCGGTTCGGCAGTGAGTGGACTCCTTTGGGCGTCAGTGGTTATTGACAGTTTTTTGAGGGAGGTGGTCGTTCGCCGCTGTTGGCTGTCTGGAGTTATCTTCGGAGGGCCGAGTGGCGATGCTGGAGCCTTTTCCAGCCGAAAATTGGCCGGTGGCTTGGCGTTTTTTGGGACTTTCCCTCTCGCGGCCTCCGCAGCGGTTGATGGGTGCTGGCTGGGTTGGAGGTGCGGCAGCGTCACCACTTGTTTCGGCGGCGCTGTTGGAGCCTTGGCGGAGCCCTGGCGGTGGGAGAGCTTTGGCGGCTGTGGTGGCAGTGGTTGAGGACCCAGCATTACCATCACTGGGGGTCATCAGCCGTTTGGTGTTGGTGATGATCGCGATGGTGGCGGGGTTTGACGGTGGCGGTGGCTGCGGTGGCCTGGGATTCAGCATCGACATCGGCGGCCTAGCAGTATGGACTGTGGCTGTAGTGGCGGCGGCCTGTGGCATGGCGGTGGCAACACTGACGACGATGGGACTGCTGGCCCAATGGGCCCTAATGCCCCCCCCCTTTGTTACATGCTGTCGGGGGCAGCGTTCTTGCTGGGGCTCTGGACTTTTCGCCCGTCCTCAACGTGCTGCCCCCCTTTTCACCCCCCAGAAGTGAGAGTCCTGGGAGGAAAAGGTCCTGTGGGGGATGGAGGCCTGAAGGTCTGGAGAGCCCTAAGTGGTGGCACTTGCGGTCATGGCCTGGGTCAGGTGAGTCGGCACTACCCTGGAGGGGGTTGGTGGTTGAGTTAATTCCGGAGGAGACTCCCCCAGGGAGGGTTGGCGCCATGACTCTGGGCCCGGGGCTGTGGCCGGTTTACGAACATTGTGCCGTTTCTGGACTCTTCCTTTGGACCTGGTCATTTACATCTGATGTTACCCTTAGGTTCCATCTATGGCCGCTCTCTCTTCATCTTCTTGTGTCATCTCGGACTCCCTCGGGCACCATGGAGGGTGCCCGGTTCATCTACGTCATCTACCCTGACTTGCACTATACCCCCTTTCTCTGGGGCCTGGCTGTTTCCCATTGCAGTGAGAGGGCAATGGATGGACTCAACCCCCTTGCAGTGAGAGGGCAGGGGGTTGTTCATGGTTTCTGCCACAAGCCACTGCAGTGGGAGAGCAGTGACTGGGCCACTCCAACCCTGGCCCTCGGCAGCTGTGAGGGAGCTGCTGATTGTGGGTTATTCTGGTTACCATTGTCCGGCCCTTTGTACTGCACATTTTCCATCTGTGCAGTTGTTACCATCTTGCCAATAGCTTGTTACATCGATTCGCCCCTGAAACAGGACATCTTATGCTTGCTTACTCCCTGCTGGAGTTACGGGCCCTCCAGACTGTCCCCGTGTCTTTGGAGTGGCCCTCTGGGTTACCGAGAGCTTACCTTAATGATGGATCTTGGGATCCCGAGAGGTGGCATGGTGCGACCAAGGGTTTAAATTTTAAATCTGGCACTAAGGGGAAACTTTTAAATTTCTTAATTCGTTGTCTTAATGGGTTAGGGAGGAGGGAGGGTAATTATGGTTCGGGTCAACATTGTCCTTCCAGGCCAGCAATTGGTCCTAGTATGGGGGGGCTGGGGGGGGGCCTCGGGGTCCATGGGGCCTGGCGTGGGGTTGACAATTCCGAGGGCGATTGGCTATGGCAGGGGGGTACGAGACCGAGGGCCAAATTTTGTTATGGGAGCGCGTCCCCGCTGTTTACGAGTGGTGGCGCGCTCCGACCCCCAGGTCTCCACCCGCTCCCCTGGGATCTCGGGAGGTGTGGTCCCTGGGCTTAGGCTGATCTACGTGAATACCAGGTCCGTAGCTAACAAGTCATCCCTCCTCCGTGAGCTTATTGAGGAGGAGGAGGCGGATCTGGCATGCATCACGGAAACCTGGTTGGGGCCGGAGGGAGGTGTCCCACTGTGTGACCTATGCCCCACTGGTTTCCGTGTACTGTATCGGGCTCAAGCCCAGGGAAGGGGCGGAGGGGTAGCCATAATTGTTAGAGAGACCCTGTTTCCAAGGGAGGTAAATGTTCCGGAGATAGGCGGGTGTGAGACTCTCCTCATGAGGTTGGGCCCGGGAGGTCGGTTGGGTCTGTTGCTGATGTACCTGTCCCCCAGCTGCGTGGTGACGGCCCTTCCTGGGCTGCTTGACGTCCTCTTGGGTGGTGGTGGAGCTCCCCAGGCTTATAGTCCTGGGGGACTTTAACGTGCCTTCTCTTGGGGGAGGCGTCGGGTTTGGCTCAGGAGTTCATGGCATCCATGGCAGCCATGGACCTGACTCAGGTGATTCAAGGACCCACTCACGAGGGAGGGAACACGCTCGACCTTGTTTTTAATCTCGGGACACTGGCGCAGTGATCTAGGGGTGGGTTCTCCGTCTACCCTACCCTTGTCATGGACAGATCACTATCTTCTGTGGCTAGTCTTTCAGGGGGCTATCCCTCGCTGCAGGGATGAGGAACCAATTCAATGGTTCCACCCCAGACGCCTGATGGACCCTGAGAGGTTTCAGGTGGCTCTGGGGTCCTTGCCCACCTCCCTTGACCACAACCCGGCTGAGGTGCTGGCGACCGCCTGGCAACAGGTGGCCTCGAGAACACTCCACCAGGTTGTCCCCTTGTGGCCTCTTCCCCGCCGCAGACCCCGGTCAGCTCCCTGGTTTTCGGAGGAGCTCCGGGGGATGAAACGGCGGCGAAGATACCTAGAGAGCAGGTGGAGGATGAGCCATTCCGAATTTGATCGTGGCCAGTTAAGAGCCTACATTAGGACCTACCTGGAAGCGATTAGGGCGGCGAGGCGTGCTTACTTCTCCGCCTTGATTGCGTCCGCTGATGATCACCCTGCGGCCCTGTTCAGGGTTACCCGTTCCCTCCTCCAAGTGAGGGAGGGGGCGGACCTTTTGTAGGGCAGAGCAGAGGAATTTACATTTGGCGGATAAAGTCGCTCGGATTCGGGCTGGCTTGGACTCGGACTGGCAGTGGTCTGATGATGAGGTGACGGCGGATCTGGTCGATTCCATCTGGTTTAAGTTTGACCCAGTCTCCCTTGATGAAGTGGACAGGATGATGCGGAGGTTGCCCTCCACCACGTGTTTATTGGACCCGTGTCCCTCCTGGTTGGTGTGTGCCTCCAGTGAGGTGACACGCGGCTGGCTCCAGGCAGTTGTCAATGCTTCTTTCAGTGAGGGAGTCTTCCCCACCGCCTTGAAGGAAGCGGTGGTGAGACCCCTCCTCAAGAAGCCTGCTCTGGACCCAGCCATTTTGGATAACTATCATCCAATCTCCAACCTTTGCTATTTAGTGAAGGTTGTTGAGAGCGTGGTGGTGCAGCAACTTCCCTTGCTCCTGGAGGAAACTGATTATCTAGACCCATATCAATCGGACTTCAGGTCTGGGCACAGCACAGAGACAGCATTGGTCGCACTGATGGATGATCTTTGGAAGGCTCGGGACAGGGGTTTTTCCTCTGTCCTAGTCCTATTAGACCTCTCAGTGGCTTTCGATACCATCGATCATGGTATCCTTCTGCGGCGGCTCCGGGGGTTGGGGGTGGGGGGCACCGTTCTCCGGTGGTTCTCCTCCTACCACTCGGACCGCTCGCAGTCGGTGTTGGCAGGAGAGCAGAGATCGGCTCCAAGGCCCCTCACTTGTGGGGTGCCACAGGGGTCGGTCCTCTCGCCTCTCCTGTTTAATATCTACATGAAACCGCTGGGTGAGATCATCCGAGGTGTTGGGGTGAGGTATTATCAATATGCAGATGATACCCAGCTTTATATCTCCACCCCAGGCCTGATCAGTGATGCTCTCTCTGTGATGTCCCGGTGCCTGGAGCCGGTACGGGTCTGGATGGGGAGAAATAGGCTCCAACTCAACCCGACCAAGACGGAGTGGCTGTTCTTACCAGCATCTCGGTTTTCTGGTGATGTTCCATCTTTGGCCATGGGGGGAGAGGTGTTGCCCCCCGTGGATAGGGCGAGGAATCTGGGCATCCTCCTGGACCCACAGCTCAGTTTGGAGGAGCAGGTGGGGGCTGTGGCCAGGGGGGCTTTTGCCCAGGTCCGGCTGGTTCGCCAGCTTCGCCCTTATTTGAACCGAGTTGCCCTTCGAATGGTCACTCATGCGCTCGTCACCTCCAGAATCGACTACTGCAATGCTCTCTACATGGGGCTACCCTTGTGAACTACCCGGAGGTTACAACTGGTGCAGAATGCGGCTGCGCGGGCTGTGATGGGAGTATCCCAATACTCCCATGTTACACCCCTCCTGAGTGAGCTGCATTGTTTGCCGGTTGCCTCCCGGGTTAGTTTCAAGGTGCTGGTAACAAGTTATAAAGCCCTAAATGGCTTGGGTCCAGGGTACTTGCGTGAGCGCCTCCTGCCAGCATCACATTCTGATTGCCCTGTTCGGTCCCACAGGAGGGGCCTCCTTAGGATATCGTCGGTTAGGCATTGTTGGCTGGT
>CM019149.1:143256-185331 GCA_009733165.1 Naja naja
CTTTTTTTTTCCTGACTTTTTGTGAAATTTTTGGTTATCATTTTCGTTTTGTCTTCATTAATGTTCAATCCTGCTACCACCCGTATTCTTCTAATTCCTTTAATAGGCGGATCCCTGATTCCATGGGTTTTTCTCATCATTGTTGTTGAGTAAAGGCCCATTTCAAGCAGAATCCAACAGTTGCCTGGTGTGTGTGTGTGTGTGTGTGTTTATTTACATTATTATTATATTATATTTGGATTTATATGTAGCCCCATCTCCGGGGAGGACTCGGGGCGGCTCACACAAAGATATATATACACAATAGATAAAAATATAATCCAATCCAAATGTATAATAAAATACTAAAATACCCCATTAAAATCCCCACTCCCTCTCAATGCAGGCCGGCCTGTAAAAACAGCCGGGTCTTTAAATCGCGGCGGAAGGAACGTAGGTCAGGGGCCAACCGCAGCCCCAGGGGCAGCTGGTTCCACATTGATTTCTAATTTTTCCACCCTCAATTTTATTTTATTCTTTAAACCACGTGATTCCAGGTTTTAACCTTACCTCCATAATCCCCCTAATGACCCTTTCAGCTTCCTTAATCCAGTTTCACATCGCATCATATATTATCTATTCCACTTTACATCGATTTCTAATGGCCGATCGGCCTCCTGTGGACACTGGAGGCAAGGAGAGCTGGATGGGGGCCATCAAATAAACCGCCCAGCTCCGATGCAGGTGGCCTGGCTGGGGATGAGGGTTGCTGAAGTCCAACCGGACGGGTGGGGGTGGGGGAGGAGGCAGGAGTTCTCTGGTTCCTATGGGCTGAGCAGCTCCTTGCTCTGGTGTTATAGATGTCTTAAAATGAGGACTAATGGATTGAGAAAGAGTTTCATTTCCAAGGCAATCATTCTCTTGAATCAAACAGTGCATTGTGAGTTAGTTCTATTATTATGATAATTATTTTAATTTTTAAATACTCTAGTGTGATGGTGATGTGGAGTTTGGGGCTCTGTGCTGGAGTAGTTTTCAAATTTGAATGTCGACCACCCTGTGTGAGCACAGAGACTGGGACTCCTCGGGGTGCCGTCCGCAAGACAGTGTCGGCTGGCGGTGCCCCGGGGAAGGGCCTACTCTGTAGTGGCTCCTGCCTTGTGGAACCAACTCCCCATGGGGCTCTGTTTGGCTCCATATCTCGGCTCTTCCCGCCACGATCTGAAAACTTGGCTGTTTGAACAGGCCGGGCTGGACTGACCTCTCAGGGAGGGGGGTTTTAAATTGATTTTATGTGGGCTTGTAGTGTTTAATTTGTTTTTAATGTATTTATTGTTGTTATTTTTAGTTGTGAGCCGCCCCGAGTCCTTTCGGAGAGGGGGCGGCATACAAGTCCAATTATTAAATTAAATTGTATTGTCTTGGTGGAATGCAATGACAATAAAGGTATTCTATTACAGTGGTGCGGGGGCTCTTCGACTGCCCCCCCCATGGGACCCTTGCTTAGGGCCCCTTGCAGGCCCTGGTTCCTGAAGTGGCTGGGTTGGCACAACTGATCAGGGTTCAAATGAGCCCCCAGGGCTTGTTTGCAGCTGCTGGGCGGGGGAAGGAGCGGGGGAGCAGGTTGGACTGACAAAAGGGCACAACCAGGTACGTCTGATTCCCCCACCCCGCCCGCAGGTCCCTCCTTCCAGCCAGTAAAGGGTGGGGAGGGGCAGCCAGTTCCCAAGTGCCATCAACCCCTGGAACAGAAGTTGCCCTCTGGAAGCTGTGGGAGCTTCATCCCTTGAGACTTCCAGATAACAGATCGTCCGAGTTGGGATCTTGGAGGTCATCTAGTATGACCCCCAACCCAAGCGGGAGACCCTACCCCTTTTCTGACAGATGGGAGTCCAGTCTCTTCTTGAAAGTCTCAAGGGATGAAGCTCCCTTTCCAGAAGAGACTGGACTGCCCTCTTGTCAGAAATGGTGCAGGGTCTCCCGCTTGGGGGGGGGTTGGACTAGATGACCTCCAAGGTCCCTTCCAACTCTGATGATCTCTTAATCTGCTATAAGTGGGCCTTCTGTTAATCTGTTACGGAGGGCCTTCTCTGTGGGTGTGCCTGCCCTTTGGAACCCAACTGCCCGGGGAGCTTCGGGTGGCTCCTGACCTTCCTTCCGTCGCAACCTGAAGACTTGGCTTTTTCGATCGGCCAACCTGGACTGAAGGGTTTTTTTTAATTGTTTTTAGATTTGTTGGTGGTTTTAATTTTTTTTAATGTAAGTGGGGTTTCTTGTTTAATTGCTTTTTTAATGGTTGTATTTGTTTTTATTTCTGTGAGCCGCCCTGAGTCCTTCGGGGAGATAGGGTGGCATAGGAATCCCATCATTAAATTAAATTAAGTGGCCTTGGCGGGTGCGGGTGCAACGAAGCCCCCCACCCCCAGCACCGGGACTCCAGCTCCCATCACCCGCGGCCTCCAGCCCTAAAGCCGAGCGAGCCACGGCGGCGCCTGTTTCCCCGGCGCCCGGCCCGCCACAACGAGGCGCGAAGGAAGCGGCCGGACAGCCGGCCCCGTCTCGCCTTTCAGCCGGATCCGCTTTTGCAAGCCCAGGTTTGGCGCGGCTCCAAGCCGGCCTCCGACCTCTTCGCGCCGGCTTCCCGTTTGGAGCCGCCTCCGGCCCACAATCAACGCCGCCCGGGCGGAGGGACGGACGCCGCCGCGGATCGCCCTCGCCCGCCTCCAGGAAGGAAGCGCCGGCTCTCCGCTGGGGCCGTCCTCGTCGCGGGCCAGGCGGGCTCCCCGCAAGCCTCCCGGCGATGCGCCTGGACAGCTAGAGCCGGCCGAAGACGGCGGGGGGGCCCTCCGGGCGCTCGGGGAAGCGGGGTCCGGATGCTGAGCCGCTCCCTGCGCTCCCTCCGGCTGCCCGGCGACGGCGAGGCCGAGGCGGCGGGGGTGACGCTCCGAGCCGTCCGCAGCCGCAGCCCCGATGCCCGGGAGGAGCCGCCGGTGAGCAGCCCCGGGGCCTCCGCCTCTCCCACCCGCGCGCTTCGCGCTGCTGGGCGTCCCCGGAGCCTGTCAGGGCGGCGGCAGCGGAGCTGGAATGCGGCCCGGCCTGTTTGGGGAAGTGGCGCGGGGCGGGCGGAGGCGGAAGGCGCGCAGCAGGTTGGCGCGGCGAGGCGAGGCGAGGGCGGCGGGCGGGGGGCGGCTCCCCCTCCCCATGAAGGGCCTCCTCCGCCTGGGGGGCTGCCTGGAGCCGGCGGGCCAGGGGCCGCCGCTCACCCGCACGCGCTGGTACTGCCGGCCCGCCCAGGTGGGTCGAGGGGGCGGCCGGGGGGGGCCTCCCGGGCGGCCGAGGACCCGCTTCTCCCCTCACACACACACGACCCTCCATGCAGGCCCCGCTGACGTCGTGGGAGGAGGCGGAGGAGGGCGCCGTCTACACCGTCAGCGCGCGGGGCGCCGGCGGCGGGGTAAGTCAGTGGGGGTCGTCGGGGGCCGGTGGGTGGTGGGCGTCCGGCCGCCGCTTCCTCCCGCCTCTCCCGTCTCTTTGCAGGTCGAGGGAGCGGAGCCGTCCGGGGGCAACGCGGGAGCCGCCTGCCCCGCCGCGCAATCCCGGGCGCTGAAGGCCGGCTCGCTGCCCCGCCTGGTGCGGCACCTGCTGGAGGCTCCGGCGCTCGGCGACGCGGGCTACCGGCCGGCCTTCCTGGCCACCTACCGCTGCTTCGCCCGGCCGGCCGTCGTGCTGGGGCTCCTCCTGGAGAGGTGGGGCGGGGGACGCGGGAGGCCTGGCCGGGTGGTGGTGGTGTGTGTGTTGGGGAGGGGGGCAAACTTAGGCCGCTTTAAGACTTGGGGGATTTCGACGCCCAGAATTCTCCAGCCAGAGTAGCATAGGGACCTCGGAGGTCTTCTAGTCCAACCCCCTGTGCACGCAGGACACCCAATACTAGAGGTCTCCAAACATGGCCGCTTTAAGACCGGCGGACTTCAACTCCCAGAATCCTCCAGCCAGCAAACGTGGTCACTTTAAGACCGGCGGAGTTCAACTCCCAGAATCCTCCAGCCAGCAAACTTGGCTGCTTTAGGACTGGCGGACTTCAACTCCCAGAATCCTCCAGCCAGCAAACTTGGGTCGCTTTAAGACTGGCGGACTTCAACTCCCAGAATCCTCCAGCCAGCAAATCTGGGTCACTTTAAGACTGGCAGACTTCAACTCCCAGAATCCTCCAGCCAGCAAACTTGGCTGCTTTAAGACTGGCGGACTTCAACTCCCAGAACCCTCCAGCCAGCAAACTTGGCCGCTTTAGGACTGGCGGACTTCAACTCCCAGAACCCTCAGCCAGCAAACTGGCGCTTTAGGACTGGCGGACTTCAACTCCCAGAACCCTCCAGCCAGCAAACTTGGGTCGCTTTAAGACTGGCGGACGTCAACTCCCAGAACCCTCCAGCCAGGAAACTTGGGTGCTTTAGGACTGGTGGACTTCAACTCCCAGAATCCTCCAACCTGAAAACTTGGCTGCTGGGAGTTGAAGTCCCCGGTCTTAAAGCAGCCACGTTTGTAGACCTCTGGCCCAGGGGCTGCCTGCCGGGAGAGGGGGGGCTTAGAGAGCCAGGCTGGGTGGCCCTGCACCTCCCTTGGGGCCCCGCCTTTCTCCGCCTGGCCCACCTCGCAGGGCTGTTGGGAAGCTAAGACTGAACCACTTCTTCTGCACCGGGAGCGGGGAGAAGAGTCATCCTTCTGGCTTTTGAAGCTGCTCCCTTTCTCCCCTCCGCCTTCCCCAAGGCTCCAGGCAGTGACTGGCTCCAATGCTCGCAACCCCCCAAAGACGGAGGACCTGCAGCGGTGAGTCTGGCCCACCTCCCTCCCTCCCTCCCCAGTCTGCGCCCCCGCTGTTTGCTGGTGAAAAGGGGCTTCTCCTTCCTTGGTGGCCAATGGGCTGGATCCTGCCATGCTCAGAGGCACCTCAGCCACATCTATGCAGCCCCCTCTCCTGTCCCTCAGGTGGGCTTTGCAGCTGGCCATCCTTGGGGTTGCTGGTCTCCACCCAGGGTGGGGCACCTGGCCTGAGGGGGTGGAGACAGCCTGCCTCCCCGCCCATCCTTCCTTGCAGCTGCTCAGTATTAGCAGGATCCGGTGGGTCTTAAAACTGGTGTGGACCAAGGAAAGAGCCAGAGCAGCAGCTGTTTGTCGGAGGGCTCTGCAGAACCTCCAGCACCAGCAGCAGTCAATCTCCAAATACGGGGGCCCTGCTGGTTGGCCAGCGAGGTCATCCCTTGTGGGGGTGGGGCTTCTGGGCTGGGACAGCTTGCACCATTGCTCCTGGCTGGGGCAGATGGGAGGGGGGTGTCCAGCCCAGTTGGTGCCATTCAAATATTTTTACCACCCGTTTGCTGGGCGTGGCTTGGTGGGCGCACTCTGCACTCCTGCACCCTCCCTGTTGCTTCAGCAGCTGCCGCGCGGCAATCGACTTTGCCGTGCAAGGCAGCTGCGCTCCAGAAGCAGGGAATAAAGGTGAGTACGGGAGCCCAGGCGGGCAACAGCAGAGCAGCAGAGAGAACCAGTTCGGTCTCCGCTGCTCATTGGTGCAACTGGCTCGGCAGAACCGGACCAAACCAGTAGAATAGCACCCCCTGGTGCAGCCCTGATTGCATCTCTGTCTTCCCCCTCTCCCCCCAGAGCCCTGGCCTCGCTCCTCTGCTCCTGGCTGGACGGCTACCCCCAGGACTTCATGGGGCTGGAGCCCCACCTGCGGGAACAGCTGGTCAGCTGGCTTCACTGGGCCTGGGGAAGCAGCCCGGGGCCCGAGAAAAGCCTGCCGGATGCCCCCAGCAGCAGAGGCCCACCGGTGGTTGAGCGCGGACAAGAGGAGGGCCCCGGCTGAGATGGGGACCCCAATCCCCACTACATCCTGGAGCTGCAGGCAGAGGAGGTGGCTGTGCACCTCACGGCGCAGGACGGGGTGAGTGCAGAAGGCCGGTGTTAGGATATGTGCAGAGTAACCCTTGTATAACAAGGATATGCACATGGAAACGTTTATGAGAACAGTTATGAATAAATATACAGCCACACAGATTTAAATCAAGTTGTGTTAATGTTTACTTGAAGAAATAGCACAGTCCAATAAACAGTCCGTGTCATACACGTTTTTAACAGTCCAGAAATATCCAGTGATGAAGTCTTCTTACCGGTTTCACGTCTTTTACAGCAGACAAATATCAAACCATAATACAACAGATAACCTTCCATATCAACAGAATATCAAAATAAACAGGGTTAGTCAGTATCGGTCCGTAGTCAGTCAGTGTCAGTATCAAGAGAGATCATCAGTGAGAAAGAGAATTAAACCATGATCTATAGCTCCCTCTTATAGCAACTTGCAGCATAACCAACCAACCAGAACATAGTATAATACATTACAGTATTTTTCCTTAAAGCTACAAACGTATATATTTGTGGTTTATATATTGTCAACCCAACTACGTTGTGTACATATACGTAACAGCTGGGCCGGGACCTGCCTCCTCCCCTCCCAGCTGTGGGGTCTTCTCTCCCTGCTCCCCTGGCCACGGAGTTGGGGAAACAGTTTTGGGGAGCGCCCTGCCAATGGGAAATGGCTAATATGGGGTTCACACCTGGCTTATTTTTTCTCTGTGGAATAAATACCAAAAAGTTATTTTTTTCATGCAGCGCGCCACCTGGAGGTTGTGCACCGCCATTGCAGGCTCCTCAGAGGCCGCCTTTCGGCGGTGGTTTTAATAGTAGTTAGTAGCACTTACACTTTTATACCACTTCACGGTGCTTTACAGCCCTTTTTAAAAAGTATTTATTCAGCATTTTAACATTTAAAAACAAATTCCTGCACTTTACAATGTTACTATAGCAGCGTTTACATTGTAAATCATCTTCTATTAACATGTATTTGATTCTTCATCATTCTAGGCATTTTATACATATATACATTTTTATTTATTTTATTTACGCAAAAACCTTATTGTTTTATAGTTTTATAGTATTATATAGATCTTTTTTTAAAAAATTCATATTTATATGCCACCCTTCTCCGGAGACTCAGGCTTACAATTTTGGAGCACAACCCAATGCGCAGCAATAGCCTTCATTCCATTGTATCTGCCTGCTTATTACTAAGCGGCATTTTTACAAAGTCAACTTATTGCCCCCAACAATCTTGGGTCCTCAATTTACCTACCCGAGAGGATGGAAGGCTGAGTCAACCTTGAGCCTGGTGGGATTCGAGCCTGCACTAATTGCAGGCAGCTGGAATTAAGTGGTAGGCATTTAACAGCCTGCACCACCAAAGGCATTTGACGCCTTTGCGACCCATTCTTATCCATACATGCCAGACATCCCATATTTTATCATATTCTCCTCCTTTATCCGTCAATAATTTGTTAATCTATCCATCTCTGCACATTGATAGATCTTATTAATCCAGTCGGCCGGTACGCTCCCATAGGCAGGCCCTCCTGGGGGTGCCGTCGGCCAGACAATGACGGTTGGCGGTCCCCCGGGGGAGTGCCTTCTCTGTGGGGGCACCCACCCTTTGGAACCAACTACCCCTGGAGTCTGGCCCCTGACCTGCGGTCCTTCTGCCATGATCTAAAGACCTGGCTGTTTTCACAGGCCGGCCTGGATTGAGCGGGGTTGGGGTTTTTAATTTTGGGAGATTTTAATATTTTAGAGTTATTTGGATTAGGTAAATTTGGAATAAGTTTTATATTATGTATATGTTTTTGTGTAAGCCGCCCCGAGTCCCCCCAGAGATGGGGCAGCATATAACTCCAAATATAAATTAAATAAATAAATAAATAAATAAACCAATAAATAAATAAATAAATAATTGTGGCTTCTGAGGGAGTCGTAGCCTGCTTCCAATTTTGGGCGAAAGAAATTCTGGATGCCATTATGATATGGAGCTTTACAGCTCTTTCTAAGCGGTTTACAGAGTCAACATGCTGCCCCTCCCACAACAATCTGGGACCTCGTTTTACTGACCTTGGAAGGATGAAAGGCCGAGTCAACCTTGATGCAGTCAGGATCAAACTCCTAGCAGTGAGCAAAGTCAGCCTGCAATACTGCACTCTAATCCCTGCACCACCATAGTGTCCGTATTGTTGGTTTGGCTTTTTCATGTATCCCCCAAACAGCATTGTCAATTATTTCCCCTGTGGTTAAACTAGCAAAACATCCTGGAATTGCACTAGTAGCAGACAGTCTTTCTTTCCTATTTGTCTCTTCCTGTTGGATGACTGACATTTCCTCTCTGCGTTGAGACTGCTGTTACTATATTTGTGTTGGAAGCACCGACCAAGGGACTTTGGGGGTTGAAAAATTAGCCACCGACTTCAATGGTTCTTTCCTTACCTGGGACTCTCCCAAAGGTGCGGAGTTCCCAAGAGGCAACTGGCTTTTCTGGATGGATAAATGCTTCCATTCCCCTTCCATTCCTCATCCAAGAACCTTCTTCATCTTCGACAGGATAGTGGGGAATGGAAGGATTTATACTCCTTGCAGGCAGCTGGTCATTTGCGTCCTTTTAGAGGGTCGTTGAGGCCTATCTGTGTCCTCACCGGTACAAGTAGATGTGGAGGCTCCTAAGAACTTCTGAAAGGAGCTGCTGTAGACTGGAGATTGATTTAATTTAATAATTGGACTTGTATGCCGCCCCCTCTCTGAAAGGACTCGGGGCTGCTCACAACTAAAAATACAATCAATAAATACATTAAAAACAAATTAAACCTAACAAGTCCAAATAAAATCAGTTTAACCCCACCCCCAAGAGGTCAGTCCAGCCCAGCCTGTTCAAACAGCCAAGTTTTCAGATCGTGGCAGAAAGAGCGGAGATCCGGGCCAGCAGACCCAACAGGGAGTTGGTTCCACAAGGCGGGAGCCGCTACAGAATAGGCCCTTCCCTGGGGCACCGCCAGCTGACACTGTCTTGCGGACAGCACCCCGAGAAGTCCCAGTCTGTGTGCTCGAGGCGTCGACATTCGATGTCGGCAGGCGCTCCCACAGATACCCGGACCCAAGCCATGAAGGACTTTGAATGTTAATACCAACACCGTGAATCTCACCCGGAGGGCAACCGGCAACCAATGCAGCTCACTCAGGAGGGGCGTAACCTGGGAGTACCGGAAACTCCCATCACAACCAGCGGCGCATTCTGCACCGGCTGAAACCTCTGGATGGAATGCAAGGGCAGTCCTAAATAGAGAGCGTTGCAATAGTAGTGGGACGTGACAAGTGCATGAGTGACTGTGTGAAGGGCATCTCGGTCCAGGTAAGGGCGTAGCTGGCGAACCAGCCGAACCTGGGCAAAGACCCCCCTAGTCACGGCCCCACCTGTGCTTCCAAACCGAGCCGTGAATCCAGGAGGACCCCCAGGTTTCATGCCCTATCCACAGGGGCAACACCTCTCCCCTATGACCAAAGGTGGAATCTGTTGACTGGTCCGAGATGCCTGCGCTTTAGCCACTCCATCGTGAGCAGGATTGAGCTGTAGTTTGTTCATGTCCATCCAGATCTGTACCACATCCAGACAATGGGATATCACGGAGAGGGCATCACTGATTTCGTTTGGGGTGGAGATATACAACTGGGTATCATCAGTGTACTGTGTCCCTCCCCTCTGTTGAGAGACACCATCTACGTCAACATTGAACAGCCCTCTCCAAGTGAGACCTCCCAGTGGCCTCAACGACCCTCTAAAAAGGATGCAAATGACCAGCTGCCTACAAGAAGTATCAATCCTGCCTTTCCCCACCATCCAGTCAGAGCTGAAGAAGCTTCTTGAATGAGAAGCGAAACGTCTTCAAAAGAGAAACCAGAAAGTCCAGTTGCTTCTTGGGCCCCTCTTTCAAACCTCCCTGTCCAGATTGTGGACTTTGCTGCCTTCAAAAGGGCGGCTTTTGCTCTTTAAATGCAGACGAATCTGGTCCTGATGGGTTTGTTCTCTGTTGCGCCAGGCGTTTGGGAAGTGGCTGTTTCGTTTCTCTGGTGTTCGGATCTGAATGTGGCTCACTGCATTGTCCCGCATCTACCACGTTGCTCAGCTTCAGTCTGGGGGGTTTTGTCGTTGGGGTGGAGCAGCTGCTTCTGCCTTCGTGTGTTCTCGGGTTTGAAGTGGGCACCAGTGTTGTGTTGGTGGAAGATCCTCCTTTGCTTTTCCGGACACACCTGTGACGTGTGGAAGGACGACATTGCTTCGTTTATTGTTCTCGTCATTGTCTGTAAGGGAGGAACACTGGGCCACTTTAAGACTTGTGGACTTCAACTCCCAGAATTCTCCAGCCAGCTGGCTGGAGAATTCTGGGAGTTGAAGTCCTAAATCTTAAAGTAACCAAGTTAGAGACCTCTGCCCCAGAGGAATCTTTGGGGTCTGGTCAAAAAAAGTCAAGATAGCCATCCCAATGGTGTGATGGGAGAGAAGAGCTTCAGGAGAGGAGGAGTCCCTGAGTCCGGCCTCTGCTGGCCCCCCGCTAACTCTGACCATTAGCACTGGCCCTGTTCTTTCAGGGGCATTTGTTTCCTCCATGGGGACTAGGACCTTGGTTGAGCTCAATGAAAGCGAAGGTTACAATAGAGTCCTTTCCCCTGGTGCAGGGGTATCAAACTCAATTTCATTGAGGGCTGCCCAGAGGTGGGATTCAGCTGGTTCTGACCGGTTCTGGAGAACCGGTAGCGGAAATTTTGAGTAGTTCGGAGAACCGGCAAATCCCACCTCTGACTGGCCCCGCCAACCCCATCTATTATCTGCCTCTCGAGCAGTGGTGGGATTTGACCACCAACCAGGTGGTTCCGTCCCAGGCGGCTGATGGACCCAGAAGGGTTCCAGATGGCGCTTGGAGTGTTGCCTGTCTCCCTTACCCACAGCTCGGTCGAGGCCCTGGTGGATGCCTTGCAACAGGCTGCCTCAGAGGCCCTTGACCATGTTGTCCCTTTGCGGCCCCTGACCCGATGCAGATCTTGATTAGCTCCATGGTTTTCCGTGGGGCTCCAGGAGATGAAGCGCCGGAGGAGGGTCCTAGAGAGTAGTTGGAGGTCCAGTCGGTCCGAATCTGACCAATCCCAGTTAGAATCCTTCACGAGGACTTATCTGGGGGTGATGGGAGTGGCAAAGCATGCTTACTTCTCCTCTGTCATTGTGTCCGCAGAGAATTGCCTGGCCGCCCTGTTTAGGGTCACCCATTCCCTCCTTAACCAGGGGGCGAGGGAGGACCCTTTGAAAGGGCGGGCCGAGGAATTTAGTCAGCATCTGCTGGACAAGATCGCGCAGATCCAGGCCAGCCTGGACTCCGACTGGCTAGAGTCTGATGAGGGGGTAACGCTGGGTCTTGGGAATACTATCTGGGATGAGTTTGAGCCTGTGACTCCAGATGAAATGGACAGGATCATGCAGCGTCTGAGTGCCACCACCTGTTTGTTGGACCTGTGTCCCTCCTGACTGGTTTATGCCGCATGGGAGGTTACACGAGGCTGGCTCCAGGCAGTGGTCAATGCTTCGTTGAGTGAGGGATCCTTTCCTGCCTCCTTCTGCCTCCTTCAAGGAGGCAGGAAAGGATCCCTCACTCCTTAAGAAGCCTGCCTTGGACCCAGCCATTTGAATAACTTTCGTCCTGTCTCCAACCTTCGCTTTGTGGCGAAGGTTGTTGCAAGCATGGTGGCTCATCAGCTCCCAGAGTTCCTGGAGGAAGCTGATTACCTGGATCCATACCAATCAGGTTTCAGGCCCGGGTACAGCACGGAGATGGCATTGGTCGCACTGATGGATGATCCTCTGGAGGGCTCGTGACGGGATGTTCCTCTGTCCTAGTCATATTAGATCGCTCAGCGGCTTTTGATACCATCGACCATGGTACCTTATTGCGACACCTCGGGGGGTGGGGGGGGAGGCACCGTTTGCGGTGGTTCTCCTACCTCTCGGGTCATTTGCAATTGGTGGTAGCAGGAGGGCAGAGGTCGACCCCGAGGCCCCTCGCTTGCAGGGTTCCTCAGGGGTCGATCCTCTCTCCCCTCCTGTTCAACATCTATATGAAGCCGCTGGATGAGATCATCAGTGGTTTTGGGGTCATCAGTATGCTGATGATACCCAGCTTTTTATCTCCACCCCAAACCAACTCAGTGATGCCCTCACCGTGATGTCTCGTTGCCTGGAAGTGGTACGGATCTGGATGGGGAGGAACAGGCTCCAGCTCAATCCGGCCAAGACCGAGTGGCTGTGCATACCGGCATCTTGGAGAGGTGTTGCCCCCCCATGGATAGGGTGCGCAACTTCAGTTCCTTGCAGATAAAGTCGCTCAGATTCGGTCGGACTTGGACTCTGGCTGGGCAGAGTCCATTGAGGTGGTAGAGACAGGTCTTAGTCCAGTTATCTGGGATGAGTTTGTTCCTATTGGCCCTGATGATGTGGACAAGGCCCTGGGAGCAGTGAATGCCACCACCTGTTTATTGGACCCATGTCCCTCCTGGCTTGTTTCAGCAGGCGAGGAGATGCACAGCTGGCTCCAGGGGATCATAAATGCTTCTTTGGGTGAGGGGTGCTTTCCGCAGGCATTGAAGGAGGCTGTGGTTAGGCCCCTCCTCAAGAAGCCTTCCCTGGATCCAGCTGTTTTAAATAACTTTCGTCCTGTCTCCAACCTTCTCTTTTTGGGGAAGGTTGAGAAGGTGGTGGCGCTCCAGCTCCTTCAGGCCTTGAATGAAGCCGTTTATCTGGATCCCTTGCAGTCTGGTTTCAGGCCCAGGTACAGCACCGAGACGGCTTTGATCGCGCTAGTGGATGATCTCTGGTGGGCCCGGGACGGAGGGTCTCCCTCCATCCTGGTGCTTCTTGACCTCTCAGCGGCTTTCGATACCATCGATCATGGTATCCTTCTGAGTCGGCTCAGTGGGTTGGGAGTGAGAGGCACTGTTCTACGGTGGTTCTCCTCCTATCTATCTGGCTGGACTCAGTCAGTGTTGGTAGGGGGGCAGAGATCGAGCCCTAAGACCCTGCCATGTGGGGTCCCTCAGGATTCTATCCTCTTCCCCCTCCTATTTAATATCTACATGAAACCGCTGGGTGAGATCATCCGTCGACATGGGGTCAGGTATCATCAGTATGCTGATGATACAGTTATATCTGTCCCCGGTCAATCTAGTGATGCCGTGGAAGTGATGTCCCGGTGCTTGGAGGCTGTGAGGATCTGGATGGGGACCAATCAGCTCAGGCTCAACCCTGACAAGACCGAGTGGCTGTGGGTCCTGCCCCTCGGGCTTCAGTTGATTATCCAACTTTGGTACTGGGGGGAGAGAAATTACTCCCCTCAGAACGAGTTCACAATTTGGGGGTCCTTCTGGATCCACAGCTACAATTTGACCACCACCTTATGGCTGTGACCAGAGGGGCCTTTGCACAGGTTCGCCTGTTGCGCCAGTTGCTACCATTCCTGTACCGAGGGGCTCTACACATGGTCGCTCATGCCCTTATCACCTCTTGATTGGATTACTGCAATGCGCTCTACATGGGGCTGCCCTTGAAGAGCATTCGGAGACTTCAACTGGTGCAAAATGCGGCCGTGAGTGATTATGAGTCGCCTAAGCACTCCCATATAACACCTATCCTCCGCGAGCTGCATTGGTTACCGGTGGTCTTCCAGGTGCAATTCAAGGTGCTAGTAACAACTTTTAAAACCCTTCATGGCTTAGGAGCGGGATACCTTCGAGACCACCTACTGCTACCTTATGCCTCCCAGTGCCCGGTTAGATCCCACAGGGAGGGCTTTCTCCGGATACCGTCAGCCAGACAATGTTGGCTGGCGGGCCCATGGGCTAGGGCCTTCTCTGTAGTGGCACTGTCCCTCTGGAATATGCTCCCCGCAGAGATTAGAACCACCCCCAATCTACTTGCTTTCCGCAAAGCCGTTAAGACCTGGCTTTGTCGGAAGGCATGGAATTGAGACTCTGTTCTTCCCTCTTGTATGTTTGGATGATATGAATGTGATTTTTGGTTTTTACATTGTATAGGCTATGTTTTTAAATTTTGTTGTAGGTCGCCTCGAGTTCCCCTGATGGGGGAAGAGAGGTGGGATATAAATCTAATAAATAAATAAATAAATAAATAAATAATAAACTTGGGTGTCCTCCTGGACGCACAGCTCAGTTTGGAGGAGCAGGTGGGAGCCGTGACCAGGGGGCATTTGCCCAGCTTCGCCTGGTGCGCCAGTTGTGCCCCTATCTGGACTGAGATGCCTTGCACACGGTTACTCATGCACTCGTTACTTCCCGAGTCGACTACTGCAATGCTCTCTATATGGGGCTGCCCTTGTGGACCACGCGAAGGCTTCAACTGATGCAGAATGCGGCCGCACGGGTTGTGATGGGAGTATCCCGATACTCCCATATTACACCCCTCCTGCGCAAACTGCATCAGTTGCCAGTTGCCCTCCAGGTGAGATTCAAGGTGCTGGTACTTACCTATAAAGCCCTACATGGCTTGGGGCCAGGGTACTTGCGGGAACGTCTCTTGCCAGCATCGACTGCCCATCGCCCTCTGCGTTCCCACAGGCAGGGCCTCCTTGGGGTGCCGTCGGCCAGACAGTGTTGGCTGGTGACCCCCAGGGGTAGGGCCTTCTCTGTGGGAGCCCCCACCCTGTGGAATCAGTTGCCCCTGGAGCTGCGGTTAGCCCCTGACCTCCGCTCCTTCCGCCGCAGCCTGAAGACGTGGTTATTTGAATAAGCCGGCCTGGACTGAGGGGGTGGTGGTTTTTAGATGTTTTAAATGTTAATGTCTTTTGTGGGTTTTAGCTATTGTTTAGCTTGGGTTTAATAACTTTTAATTAATTTTAAATTTTGTATTGTGGGTTTTATAATGTGAGCCGCCCTGAGTCCTTCGGGAGATAGGGCAGCATACAAGTCCAATCAATCAATCAATTCAAAAAAATTTACTACTGGTTCTGTGAGCATGGCATGGCTTGGTGGGCATGGCAGGGGAAGGATATTGCAGAATCCCCCTTCCCTCCCCACCTCACTAACCTGCTTTCCAGCTCCGTTCTCCTGTACAGGGCAACCAAAGAAGACCCAGCCAATCAGCTGGGACTCAATGGGAGGCAGAGAAGAGATGGGGTTGGCGGGGCCAGTCAGAGGTGGGATTGGCTGGTTCTCCAAACTACTCAACATTTCCACTACGGATTCTCCAGAACTGGTCAGAACTGGCTGAATATTACTGCTCCTGAGTCCCAGCTGATTGGCTGGGTCTTCTTTAATTGCCCTGCACAGGAGAACGGAGCTGGAAAGCAGGTTAGTGGGGTGGGGAGGGAAGGGGAATTCTGCAGTATCCTTTCCCTGCCACGACCACCAAGCCACGTCCACAGAACCGGTAATAAAAAATTGTTTGAATCCCACCACTGGGGCCCTATCAGGGTTGTGTTTGACCTCAGGGGGCTGAGGAATGCGGCAAAGATGGGCGTAGCCAGGTTGATGTTATCAGGTGGCGGCCTGAGTGCTGAACCAGCGAAAATGGGCTCCCGAGCTCCGTTTGGCTGGCAGAGCACAGCCAGTCTTTCACTGTTTCCAGGGCAGCCTCATGGGCCAGATCTAAGCACCTCAGCATTCCAGAAAACCTCCACTCCGACCAATAACTCCGAGACAGACATCCTCTCAAAAGTTCTGTTTTAATTGGATAGTAAACTGGCACATCTGGGAAATCCCGAATCTGAAAGTTCTGGGCTTCCTTGCAATAAGTAAAAAACTACAAACCCACCCCCTGCACCCCCCTCATCGCATCACATGCCCCAATCACCATCCATCCCAACTTGAGACTTCCTCTCACTCAGGTGCACAAATAACATGACCTTGACTTAGAAAAAGAATGTTATTATTATGTCTAACTACTCCAAGAAATTCCCCCCTCCCACTTCCCCAGGCTCAAAATGTGGCAGCATGGGAGCATCTGGTTTCAATATGGCTTCCAAAGCTGACTCGTGATCGGGCCCACGGGCCTTGAGTTTGACCCCCCTGCCCTCCTGGTGTATTTGCTGTGTGGTTGCATGGTGTCTGTTTTGGAGTGGGGAGAGACACAATCGGTCTCTGGTGACCCCTCTCTGTCTGTTCCACCCCCAGGACCTCTTCCTACGCCTGGTGCCCCAGGAGTGCCTCGGCTCCGCCTGGTCTCAACGCGACAAGAAGGGCCACGAGGGCGACTGCCCCACCGTTCGGGCCACCGTGGCCCAGTTTAATCTCGTGGCCAACGCCGTCATCTTTTCCTGCCTGTGGGACACGGGGCTGCGTGCCGCCCAGCGGGCCCGGCTGCTGGAGAAGTGGATCTGCGTGGCCGAGGTGGGTCCCCACTTGGCCCTCCCCAGAAATGGCCTCCTGGATCAGGAAACATCCCACAACCTCTTCTCTTTCTCTCTCTCTCTGCTCCCCCTCTCAGGAGTGTCTCCTTCACCGCAACTTCTCCTCGCTCTACGCTGTGGTCTCCGCCCTGCAGTCCACACCTTTGCACCGGCTGAAGCGGACCTGGGAGGAGACTTCCAGGTGGGTGAGGAGGGGCCAAGAAGGAGCCTTCAGCTGCCCCTCCTCGCTGTCTGCCCCATGCTGAATGCCCGATCTGTGGGGCAGGAGGAAAACGGGCCCTGCCCTCTTGTCAGGGCATTGAAAGGGACCCCCCAGCCAAGATGGAGATGAGGGGCAAAGAAGGAGACCCCTGGTAGAAAGGGGGTGCTGCTTGTTGGGTATCATTCCCCCCCCCCCTTCAAGTGATTTTAAAGCAGGGTCTCCAACCATGGCAACTTTAAACCTGGCAGACTTCAACTCCCAGAATTCCAGGCTGGGGATTCTGGGAGTTGGCTTTGCTGGCTGGGGAATTCTGGGAGTTGAAGTCCGCCAGGCTTAAAAGGGCCAAGGTTGGAGACCCTGTTTTAAAGAGTGCTACAATACAGGTAGTCCTTGACTTACAACTGTTCGCTTAGTAACTACAAAGTTACAACGGCCCTGAAAAAAGTGACTTAAGAATTGCTTTCTATGCTTATCACCATTGCAGCATCTCCAGGGTCACGTGATCAAAATTCAGGAGCCCGGCAATGGCCACATCCTGTGTGTGTGTGTGTGTGTGAGAGAGAGAGAGAGAGAGAGAGAGAGAGAACTAACATCACAGCCAGCCCTCTGAGGTTAGATGTCTCTCTCCTCCTGAGAACGGAGCTGAAAAGCAGGTTAGGAATGTGGCTGCCTTGGAGGGTGTGTGGGTGTGTTAGGGATCTCTGTGTGTGTGTGTGTGTATGAGAGAGAGAGATGTGATCACTGGATCCCCATTTGGGATCTTCCTAGCTGGCTTCCTGACGAGCAAAGCCAATGGGGGAAGCCGGATTCATTTTACGCCCACATGATTCACTTAATGGCAGTGATTTCCTTAACGGTCACAAAATGGAGCATAATTCATTTAACGACTGGCTTGTTTAGCAGCAAAATGCTGTGCTCAGATCTGGTCATAAGTCAAGGAATACCTGCAACACAGAGCCCGTTTATGTGAGGAACTGTGTTTTAATGGATAACTCTGAACAAGCGCACCTAAAAAAAACCCAGAAACAGGGCCGGGAGAAGGGAATTCTGGGAAGTAGGTGCCATCCCAGGAAGGCCCAGATCTTCTGCCTCCGAGAACCGCCGTGGAGGATGGGCTCTGTGTCCCCAGGAGCCCCACTATTCAGCAAGGGGCCCATCATTGCAACCAGGAGCGTTTCTGGTCCAGCTCATCTCGGGGGTTTGGGGATGGGGTCTCCCCCCTCCTCAAGAAAATCAGCCATCTTCTCTGCTGGCAGGGAATCTGCCCGTTGCTACGAGGAGCTCAGCACCATTTGCTCGGAGCAGGATAACTACAGCCAAAGCCGGCAGCTCCTCTTCCAGGTAAGGCCCCATGGTGCTCTCCTCCCTGCTGCCTGGCCTGTGAGTTGGGGGTGCAACAGCTGCAGGGGCGGCACTGGAAATTTCCCCAGGAGATGCAGCTCCACTCTGGCACACTACAACAAACCGTGACTATTTGAACTTTCGTTGTTTGCTTGTGAGGTGTTTTGTTATCCAATTAGGTAACGTCATCAGTGCCAGTGAGTGTGGTGGGTTTGCTCCCCATTTACATCCTGTAGAATAGCTTGCCTTGCCGGTGTGGAAGGGAGTGTGATTTCCTCCTTGGTAGTTCCTTGGTATTGTTTTACCAGGGAGTGGAGTGCTGCCTTCGGATCTTGTGGAGGCTAGCAGCAGTGATGCAGAGGTCCCCAAGGAGCCTGTGCCCAGGGCGCGTGCGCGCAGAGCTGCTCGAAGGAGAGGGCAGCTGTAGCAGCACGGGCGACTTGGGAGTAAGGCTGCAAGGTGATGGCCCCTCCCTTAAGGGATAAAAGCCAGCCCTGAGAGGTGGGATTCTTTGCAGGAAGCAAAGAAGTTCTTGCACTTCAAGTCTCGTGGAAGTTCAGTCTATTCTGGTTTGTGTTTGGAGACTTTTGGCTTTGAATATTTCCTTGCAGTTTAATCTTGTGTTCCTGGCAGCCTTGCACAACCTTGCAAAATCACACAACCAGTGTGATTTCGTCCTTGGTAGTTCCTTGGTATTGTTTTATGTCGATGGTTTGTCTGGTATTAATCCCCATTTATCTGGGCGTTTCCAATAGAAGACAATCGCTTTGCCTCAAAAATGGACTATGGAGTCCTTGGTGCCCTCTGAGTTTGGTTGTTTGCTTGCAAACGTTTTGTTACCAGATTAGGTGACACCTCCAGTGCTAGTGAGTGTGGGGTTTGCTCTGTTTTTGCACAGCAGCTGGCCCTGCCAGCGTTGATGGGACTGGGATTTTCTCTTCAGTATGTCCTGGATTAGGGCATTGTTTTCTGCTTGGTTGTTTGTCTGGGCTTAATCCCTGCTTATCTGGGTGTTGGCCGATGACAAGGAGGAATTTCAGTCATTTTGTTTCGCTTTTTGGTTTCCAAGTAACTTTGTAACCAAATAACGACCCAACTTTTGTAAGAACATAATTCAGATGGATACAAGCATATCACAGCAACCCAGAACACCAGAAAAAGGAAACAGGCAGCCATTTTCCAACAAAACTGATGCTATGGCAACTTTATTAAAATATGCCTGACCACTCAACCCACTACAACACAACCAGCATAAGCTTGCCATACATTGAAAATATCTCAAGAAATAACTAAAGGACTATTACCACCACACAGCTTCTGTGCTGTCCAGCCAGTTATAGTTAATGGGAATTGGTATAGTTAGTTAGGAATTGAGAGCTATTCCCTTAAGGGAATGCATCATGGTAAGTGTAGTTAAAGTATCCTGGGAAATGTAGTCCATGTCATGTAGCCACATCTGTAATCCTGATTGGTCACTCACCTGACCCTTTGTTGGGATGGTGGGAGGTCCCTTCACTCTCACCTAGACCTCAGCTAGCATGCTGGCATCTCTAACCCTTGCTCATTCGATATGGGATGAAAGGCATGAAAGATTACTATCATTTTACACTATGATTTCAACTATGCAAAGAATTGGACATTAGATGCATCTCGACATAACTGTGAGTTACCTTGAGGATACCTAATATAATCCAATAAAAGAAACTTTGTATGGAAGAATTTGTAGAGTTATCTACCTGTCTTTATATTGAGCAAGTGAATCAAAGGACAGAATAGCTTCAGCATAATGCACAAACTATGGTGTAGGGCCATGTTGGCAAATCTATGCCACGCGTGCCGAAAGTGGCACGCAGAGCCATTTCCCCTGGCATGTGAGAGGTCGCCCAGAAGAACCCCACTGTGCATGCGTGCGTCGCCACCCGACAGCTGATTGTCAGGTATCTGGTGTGCATCCACAGGGGGTGGGGGGGATGCATGGGAGGCACGTGTGCATGCGCGGGGATGTGCTGCACATGAGGGAATTGTGCTCCCAGATGCATGGCACGCAAGGGGGAATTGCGTGCGCATGCACAGAGGTGCAGCATACAAGGGAATTGCACACATGCGCAAAGATGTGCACTGCACGAGGGGAATCGCACGCACATGCATAGACTCAGCGTGCGAGGGGAGGGTGCGTGCACATGTGCAGGGGGCATCGGGGGGGCAGCACGCATTGCCTTCTGGGTGCTGGCATGTGAGCGTGCGCAAGTGAGCACGTGCGCAATTATTGGCATGGGAGCTGAAAAAGTTTAGCCACCACTGGTGTAGGGTTTCCTGCCTAGGCAGGGGGGTGGACTAGAAGACCTCCAAGATCCTTTCCAACTCTGTTGTTCTATTTCTATTTTCTATTTCTAAACCCCTCCAAAACGTATTCAATGGTTCAAGAAATCCAGAAGCCCCAGAGGGGGAAAAAACAGGAGGCCTCTACAACATACGGTGGAATGACTGCAACAACTACGGCCTAAGACAGGGCTCTCCAAACCTGGCAACTTTAAGACTGGTGGGCTTCAACTCCCAGAATTCTCCAGCTGGCTCCAGTTGCCAAAGTTGGAGACCTTCTAGGGAAATTCTAGGGAATTCCGGCAAGATTGGCATTCAGACAAATCAGCTGCAAAGAGACGCAACACATTCGCTCGCCGTTTGACCAAGACCACAAGAAAGCTAAGAGGGGGAAGAAAAACAGCAGAAGAGATTCTGTCAGGCTACAGAACTTTTCCCATTCAATCCACTAGAATGAACTTCTGAAAACCAAATGTATCAAAGGAATCGTTTATGGAGATGAGACAATTCATGTACCGGAAGGGGGCTGGTTTCCTGTGCTGCCTGCACCCCACAGATGAGGCTTCATTTGTTTTACGTGGTCTAGTTTCTGACATGCGCAGTGCCCGTCCACCGCCCCCCTGCTGTGTGTAATGGGCAGCTGCCCATTACTGCTGCTGGTGTGACCTACATGCCTAAGGAAACGGCCACGCTCAGCACACAAACGTGCGTTTCTTGTGTGTGCGTGTATATGTATATATATTATATTATTTATTATTTATTTATGAGACTTATATGCCGCCCTATCTCCCGAAGGACTCAGGGCGGCTTACAAAATAAAAATAATCCAAATACAAATATACAAATATTAAAAAACTGTTAAACCTAAGGTCTCATAAATATGCCAATTAAAACTAGGCTAAAAATATTGTATTATATTATATTATAATATATTATATAATATTATATAATATTATATATAGAATACAACACGGTGCAGGCGTTCTGGCATTACAATTGTTATACATATATAAATGTTCACGATTTACAATCCTCTTGTTTGATACGTAATTTACTATTTATTCGAATCATCACAGCTACTTACGTTCTGACTGTCACTACGTTTTTGTTATGATTTGTCTGTTCAGCTCCTAAGCTAAGATTTACAGGCAGGTGCCTGCAAGCTAGCACATTTGTTATCTTGTCTCTATAATAATGAGATAAGACAGTCTTGTGATTTCCGCTTTACTGCGCATGTTTCAAAAGTTTTTACTTCACTTCCTGTAACTTCCTTTGTACTTTTTCCTATATGCTTTTGGTGTGAGATTAAGCCGCCGCTATGTAGTCCGTTTAGGTTTTGTTATTTTTATAAATAAAAGAATGTTTCTTAGATTACTTTCCGGGCTTTATTTAATCAAAGTTGACAGCCAAGAAAAGCACGGTGCATCACCTCTAATTAGCAGGGATCGATGGAAGAGATTTTTACTCCCTGACATAATGGTAGCAGAGGATGGGTTTTTTCAAAATTAATGATGTTTTTCTTTGCTAGTTGCTTTGATAACAAGCAGGCATTTTAAGCAATTAGTTCACAACATCCGAGGACCTTGTGTATAATTTGCAAGATGTCTCAAAAGAAAGGGAAAACAAAACGAAGGGCTCAGTTGGAGGAAGTTTTATCACTTTCTGACCTAACTAAGGAGGATGCTTGGAGAGCTTCATACAGCCAATTTGCAGTTTGGCAGTCACCCCCACTTGCTTCAGCAACGCATTTGGAAGAAGCTGCCATGAGAGGAGAACAAGAGATCAGGTCTGTAACTTCTGTTTATGATGCATGCTCCCAAGCTACTTCCCAGGATAGAGCTTGGTCTGAAAAAGCAAAAGCCCCAAGAATATGAAATACTTGGTGCAAAGCCTAAGGTTTTACAGTCAGCTGAGCATTTTTCACCCAAAGACAAAGGTGAAATTCATTATTCTCCAATGACTCCAGAGCAGACAATGCATCAGAAAATTGTGAATGATTATCTGCAGCAAATTGAAGTTTTTGAACAAAATATAAAGCTGGCCAGGGCCTTTGCATCATCCCTTCAGCCAGATTTGGGTGTTGTTCAAGTTTCTGAGCTCTCCATCTTGCCTTCTTCTTCGAAGTCAAGGGACCACCCACAAGTTGGTCACATGGGTGTGATGTCAGACCAATCAGAGCAGAGAGCTTTGCCTACATCACAGCTAACTGGAGATTTGTCTTGTGATTCTGACTCAGCAAGAGCTTCTGTGATTTTTAATGTTGTAGCACCATCTGTTGGCGAATTGCATGCAATACATGAATAATTATAAATTTTACAAAGATCTGTTTCAAAAATGATGGGCCAGTCAAATGTACAAGCTATTATATCTCCAGTCGTTGCTCCAGCTATGCAAATGCCTCCTGTGGTTTCCCAAATTGCACCAGCCCGGCTTCCTGATATAGCTGCTATTAAAATTCCTCAAATGAAGCAAATGCAAATGCAAATGCCAGCACCTGCAGCAGGCCAAATTAATGTTGCTCAAATACCAATGGCAGCTCAACAACAAGAAGTCCACATGCAGCCACAGGTTCGGCCAGCAATGGCACAGCCACAAATGCCTTTAGCAGGTCAACCGTGCCAGCACCAGCACCAGCTCCAGCGCCCCCTGGTGTCCAAGCACACATTGCTCAACCAGTGCAAGTTATACATATTCCTATTCAACAATTTATCACCCCACTGACTGGTGATTCAAAATTAAAGCGCTCAGGACAAAATTACAAGGCAGGGGTCAGTGAGGTTGACATTTTACTTCATAGAGAAGGTACCCACTGTATGGTGTTTAATCCTCCACCACAACCTTGGCCTCCTGAAATAAGAGACTTGGATACTAAAGCATGCACAACATTATTGATGTCAATGGACACTGAACTGCTGATTATTTTTTCACCTGATGCAACTGCCCAACAAATTTGGGCTCAATTAGAGGCATGTTACCGGCCTATTTCAATTGAATCTACATGTTTAATCTTAGCTGAATTTCATGGTTCGAGATTAAAACCAGGTGAAATTATTGGAGAACATTTAACTAAAATGAAAGGAAAGAGAAAAACACTTGCTGAACAAGGTTATGTTGTGGATGATTTTCAAATGATCAGTATTATTATTAACTCATTGAATTATGAATGGAAAGATGCCATTTCAAAGATTAATCAAGTGCCTATTGCTCAGTGCACAGTTGATCATGTATGCAGAATTTTAACCGAAGAAGAAGCACACATGCAAGCCATGCCACATTTGAGAGGACCATCTGCATCAAGAGCTCCAGCGAAGCGTCCCTTCCGAGGAACAGCCTTCGTTCCAAGGATGCCAAGATGCTACATGTGCAATCATGTGGGACATGCCACACGGGATTGTCGCCAACGATTTCCAGCACCTGCCAGGTACCAGGCCAGAGGAACAGATTCCAGAGGCAGGGGTAGAGGTGGAAGACAAGGTCATCACGGTCCCAGGCGTGATCTACAAGCTCCACACATCACATTGGCTTTAACCAACGATCCACAACCTTATCCAGAGTATGACAGACGACTACTCTGGACTTTAGACAGTGGAGCAGCAGTGCATGTTACCTACAGAAAAGATCTTTACACAGAGATGCACGAGCCTGAACCTGACATTGCGTGAACTGTACACTTTTTCAAATTACCCTGTTCAGGTCATGGGAAAAGGAACTGTTTATATTGAAGAGCTCAATGCAGTTATTCCTGATGTTTATTATATACCAACAGCAACCTGTAGTTTGCTTAGTCAGAGTCATTTGTCGAGAGTATCCAAGTACCAGGTTCACCATTTTGAAAAGCAAGTTATGTGGTTAAAGAGAATAATATTGTTGCTGAAACCATATTAATTGGTGGTGTTTATTACCTAAAGCCAAAGTCTAACTCGCAAGCACAGGCAAGTATACAATCTCTAAAAGAGGAGAGCACAGGTCCAGAGAGAGATGTTCCAGAGAGAGATCCTGTTGCTACTCCAAAGGCTTCTAAAGCCAATAAAAAGAAAAATAAGAAACAGGTTGTCCAAAGCAAGCCTGAGGTTCCTAATAGAAACATTGAGAATTCACTAACAGGTAAACCTTTGCATTCCAGGTGTATCCATAAGTGGCATAGAAGATTGGGGCACGCCAGTTTTCGTGTTCTTAGGAAAATGCCAGAATTTGCGAAAGGTTTGGATTTGAAGGGCTGTAAGGTGTTCTTGGATTGTGCTGTCTGCAAGAAAGCCAAATCCAAAGCAGCAGCTATTCCAAAACACACTACACACCTGTCAACACGCATTTTTGATTTGGTACATACTGACATAGTAGGTCCATTTGCACCAACACTTGGTGGTAAAAAATATTTCTTAACAATTGTTGATAATTATTCTAGATAAGGATTTGTATTTCCTATGAAAGAAAAATCAGAGACCTTGCAGATTTTTAAAGACTTTGCAACTTATGTCAATACCCAACACAACGTTCGCATCGCTAGAATTCAAAGTGATCGTGGTGCTGAATTCATGTCCCAGCGTTTTCAGGACTGGATGCATAAGAACGTAATTCTGCACCAGACATCAGCCCCTTACATTCCTGCGGAAAATTGGATGGCGGAACGGAGGAATGGCGTTCTACAAACCATGATGTGTTGTCTCCTAGAAGACGCTAATCTCAGTCTCCCATACTGGGGTGAAGCTATTAAATATGCAAATTACATTATTAACCGTGTCTGGAGTAGTGTAATAAATCAGGCACCTTTCTTCATGTTATATGGGTATAAACCCGATCTTAAAAACATCCACATTTTTGGTTCATACACTATGGTGAACATTCCCTTAGCTCAAAGAAAGAAAGGAGGTCCAGCAGCAAAAAGAATGAGATTCATGGGTATTGATGACAATTCAAAATGGAGCAAATTCGTTGACTCCAAACCTGTAATAGTAATTTCTCAGTCATTTAATTTTGAGGAAGATGCTGACTGGTCCAGGATTCACTCCAATGATCCTGGAGTTGATTTTCCTAGAGATGATGCTACTGATGCCATGCAGCCTGATGATCAAGATTCACAGGCAGATGTTCCATCAACTAGTTTTTCTCAACCAGATGTTCCGTCTTCGCAAGCCTTCGATCCTGAGGTTAGCAACTATGAAGAAGACGAGGACGAAACGGAAGAAGAACGGACCATTGTTCCGACACGTTCCGAGAGGGCCACGAAGGGGATCCCTCCAAAGCAATATTCGTGGCAATTGACAAAAGCATATTTACCTTTGATTTGTGCTGTTACACTTCCTCCTGACAAGTTCACACAAATTAAACATCTTCCTGATTCAGAGCAAGAGAAATGGTATGAGGCAATGCAAGCTGAAATGGACAGTCTAAAGAAACTCAAGATATTTACACCTGCAAGTCCTCCAGCAAATAAGAAAGTTATTGACACTAGATGGGTCTATAGAATTAAAAAGAAGCCAAATTGTGAGTCATTATGCAAGGCCAGACTTGGAGCTCAGGATTTTGCTCAATGTTATCCTGAGGACTACACAAATACGTACTCACCGACAGTTCGGACTGAGAGCGTAAAAATTGCTTTAGCCACTGCAACTATTCTTGGTTTATAAGTTTTCCAATTTGATGTTGAAACAGCTTCTCTACATGCTGACCTGGATGAAGAAATTTACGTCAAAAGTCCTCCAGGGTTCCGAAAGCAAGAAGGGGATACCTGGCTCTTAAACAAAAGTCTTTATGGTCTGAAACAGTCTGGTTTAATGTGGTACTTATGTCTTACTGACAAATTAAATTCAATGGGCTTTATTAAGTCCGAAACTGATGAATGCGTGTTCACAAAAAGATCTGAGAATATATATGAGATAATTCCTGTTTATGTTGATGATATTGTTTATATTGGTGCAAATAAGCAAATGAGTAAGAATTTTGCTAAAGCCTTGCAGAAATATTTTACGTTGAAATCTTTAGGTTACATTAACACTTATTTGGGTGTTCAGATTGACAAAACTCAGAAGGGGTTTAGTATGTCACAAGAGGATAAGATTGAACAACTTTTGCATCAATGCAATATGAAAGATGCCAAAACAGCTAGCATACCTATGCAAACAGAGTTCCATAATCTGGCACATGAACCAAGTCCTGATTTTGAAAATCAAACACTTTATTGTTCAGTCATTGGCTCATGGTTATACATTAGTAGTTGGACTAGACCCGACATTGCACTTAGTGTTAATCTTTTATCACGACACATAGGTAAGGCAAAACAGTTTCATTGGTTATGCATTAAGAAGTTGTTGAGATATCTAAAGCACACTAAAAATATGAATTTGTTGTTAGAACCGACACATACTGATTATGCAGAATTATGTTGTTATGCAGATTCTGATTGATAAGAAGTCACGTAAAAGTACTTCAGGTTATATGATGTTCTTAAATGGATGTCCTTTTTACTGGCATGTGCGTAAACAGAACTTCATTTCTTGTTCATCTACTGAAGCTGAATATGCTTGTGTTTCAGATGCATGTAATTCTCTAATGTGGTTTGATGCTTTAGTCACAGATATGTGGACACGCCCGATCCAGCCAATCACTGTGATGGAAGACAACGAATCTGTGGTTTATATTTCAGAAACACGTTTCACAGGTTCTAGGTCCAGACACATTGACATTTGTTATAAGAACATAAAGCAATTAGTTAAACAAGGTTTTGTTAAATTACAGTATGTGTCCACACACAATCAGATTGCTGACATGCTCAACAAACCACTTCCAGCTGCTCAGCACAAATATCTACGTGAGAAGATGTGTCTTACCTGATGTTAGCTCAACAGACAAAGAAGGGGATGTCACTACATTTTTTTTTATGATTTGTCTGTTCTGCTCCTAAGCTAAGATTTACAGGCAGGTGCCTGCTAGCTAGCACATTTGTTATCTTGTCTCTATAGTAATGAGATAAGACAGTCTTGTGATTTCTGCTTTACTGTGCATGTTTCAAAAGTTTTCACTTCCTGTAACTTCCATTTGTACTTTTTCCTATATGCTTTTGGTGTGAGATTAAGCTGCCGCTATGTAGTCCATTTAGGTTTTGTTATTTTTGTAAATAAAAGAATGTTTCTTAGATTACTTTTCGGGCTTTATTTAATCAAAGTTGACAGCCAAGAAAAGCACGGTGCATCACCTCTAATTAGCAGGGATCGATGGAAGAGATTTTTACTCCATGACACTGACCTTGCCTTCTCCTATGCAACCACTGATAGAATTTTTCCACACTTCATAGTACTCAGATTCCCCTTTGTTTTTTTAATTCTAGGGTTAATCTTTCCGATTCTGCGCAGGCCATAATTTTCCTTATTATCTCTGTTTCTGGTGGCATTCTTTCCTTCTTCCAGTATTGCACATGTATTATTCTCGCCGCCATCAACACATGTACTATTAGATAAATTAAATCTTTCTTATATCCTTTTGGTATTATTCCTAGGAGAAAAAAATCCATCTTAAATGGAATACACTCTCCCTACCCATTTGTTCCACCCGTGTCTCGATCAGTCTCCAATACTTGTTTTGCAGCATTGCAGGGTCACCACATGTGAAAACATGTGCCTGATCCCTCCTTGCACTTCCAACAATTTGGAGATAGACTTTTGAACATCTTGGAAAGCCTTGCTGGCAGAAGATGCCACCTGTAAAACATCTTATAAAGGTTCTCCTTGTATGCTGTGGCCAATGTTACACATTTGCGTTTCTTGGTGGGGAGAGAAGAGAGGCTGAGGTGGATAGAGAAAAGCAGCTTTGGAGGCTCCTGTGGTTCTTTGCATTTTGTTGTGGTTCGCCAGCAGCAGGTGAGGATGGCTGAGGTCTAAGAGAGCGAGGACTCAGATGAGGGGCCTGCGTGTGATGCAGGGATGGAGCCAGGACCCTCAGGGAGTGGACTGCTGCCTTCGGAGATTGGGGAGGCTGAAAGAAGTGATGCAGAGGCCCCTGAGGAGCCTGTGCCCAGTGCGTGTGCACGCAGGGCTGCTTGAAGGAAAGAGCAGCTGCAACAGCATGGGCGACTCAGGAGTAAGGCTGCAAGGTG
The DNA here is from genome assembly GCA_009733165.1 of Naja naja. Lineage (NCBI taxonomy): Eukaryota > Metazoa > Chordata > Lepidosauria > Squamata > Elapidae > Naja > Naja naja. The sequence continues at coordinate 171,515 of CM019149.1, forward strand.
ATGGTCCCTCCCTTAAGAGATAAAAGCCAACCTGAGAGACCAGGATTCTTTGCAGGAAGCAAAGAAGTTCTTGCACTTCAAGCCTTGTGGAAGTTCGGACTATCTTGGTGTTTGGAGACTCATTGTGTTTGAAATATTTCTTAGTAATTTTATCTAGTGTTCTTGGCAGCCTTGCACCACCTTGGCAAGGCTCGGTCTTATCAGAGACAATTAGTTTGAAACAGCCTTTTAACTGGGAAGGAACGGAATTCGTAAAGAATCATTAAAAGGTTTTGCTGTTACCTTTGTCTCGCGTTTGCTCGCTTGGAAACAGGTTTGGGTCAGAACACATTTAGATAAACGGGGCTTTAAAATCGGCATTTCTGTGGTTCCCGTATTCTGGAGGATCAGAAAATACGACTGCGGTATTCTCCTGACTTGGAAGTATTGATTGTTTGCATGTGCACCCCCCACCCCTGATATGAGTGCCTCCCACCATCCTTGGGTTTTCAACTCCCATCGTCCCCGGTTGCATCCTAGCAGGGGATGATGCGTCCCTCTGAGACCCTAGAAGGGGATTGGAAGCTTGGCTTGACGGTGGGTGGAAGCTGGATGTTTGCTGTGGTCCCCCCATTTCAGTGCTGGATTATGGGGGCTCCTGTAGGCCTTGGGGGCTATTGGTGGTGGTGGGTGTTTCCTCCCCCCTCCCAGCTCTTCCCCTTTTGCTCCCCCAGGAAGGTGGGCCTGGAGCAGCAGTGGGAGGGGCTGAACTCCCCCATCGCAAGCATCAGCGGAGGCTGCTGGACCAACGTCCAATGGTGAGGGGAGGGGTCTGCTCTCAAGGGGGCTGGTCATGGGGAGGGGACAGGGGCCCCATGGTCCTTAACCTCCGGGTGTCCCTGCAGGGCGTGATTCCCTACCTGGGCACCTTCCTGAAGGACCTGGTGATGCTGGATGCGGCCACTCCCACCCACCTGCAGGTGAGTCCGGGGAGAGCCAGGGGGGCTTTGCTGCTGCCCCTCCCCCTGCAAGGGGGCTTGGGTGGTAGAGGGAGGGGTCTGCAGGCCACGGGGTGTGTGGAAGCAATAAAGCTAGTGCATTTGTGCGAGGGTGAAGGTTGTGTGTGCACACAGATGGTTCTCAAGTTACGAACTTCCATTGATTGTTTGGAGATACGACGGCACTGCAAAAAGTGAATTAGGATTGGTTCTCACACTTACGACCAATGGTTCGCTTTGCAACTGCAGTGTTAAACAACTGTGACCAAAAAGGGTCCAACGAAGGGGACAGAATTCATTGAACAACTGCCTTGGTTAGTAAAGGAAATTTGGGGTTCCATTGTGGTATTAAGTCGAAGGAAACCTTTGTGTGTGTGTGTGTGTGTGTGTAGCATTGTGTCAGCCTCTTCCAAGGGGGCCTGCGGCAGCTTTCCCCCCCTGCTTGGTTGGTGCTGTGGATTATGGGAACAGAGAGGTGGCTGGCTTGGGGGAACAAGATCCGGAGGGTCTCAGCTTCCAAGAGTTTGGCCCTCCTTCGAATGGCTCTGCGGAGGCAGAAATTCAACTAGTGGACAGAGTTCTCTGGCTGAGGAACTCTGAGGAACTCTGGGAGTTGAAGTCCCCCAGTCTTAAAGGGGCCCAGGTTGTGGACCCCTGATATAGATCAAACAAGCCAATCTAATAAATTAGTAGCAAGAGGCCTGTATTCAGAACACTTCAGTGCACTCAGCACATGCTCAAGGGACCTCTTCTTCCCCATGCCCTTGGCTTTAGAGACTAGCTTTGCTGGCTGAGGAACTCTGGGAGTTGGAGTCTGTCACTGCGGGGGTTTTTGTTTGTCTGTTCAAGCTTCTAAGCTCATATTCTAGCAAGCAGGTGTCTGCTAGCCAGCACTGTGTTATCTTGTCTCCATAGTAATGAGATAAGAAAGTTTTGATTCACTGCGCATGGGTACAGAGTTTATACTTCACTTCCTTTGTAACTTCCATTATATTTCCCTTTGTTCTTTTTCTATATGCCTTGGTGGAGATTAGGTTGCAAACATGTAGCTCCGTTAGTTTTTCTTATTTTATAAATAAAACTGTTTTTAGATTACTTTCCGGGTCTCATTTTTATCATCATTGACAGCAGAGAAGAACACGGTTTATCACCTCTAATTAGCAGGGATGTTTGGGAAGAATTTTTACTCCCTGGCAAAAGGTTTTTCCAAGCCTTTGAAAATTGTAGCAGAGGAAGGCTTGACAGAGTCCACCAGTCTTAAAGGGACCCAGGTTGGAGACCCCTAGTGTAGGCGACACAGTTGCAGCTGACCAACTGAGCTGGTTGCCACCCGGCCCAAATCCTGTGTTTGTGTGTGTTTGTTGTGCAGGCGGTGGGGCTCAACAGTGATCGGTGCAGCTCCCTGTGGTGGGGGCAGCTTCCTATGTGCCTCACGGTCCTTCTCCAAAATGGGTGCCATCTTGGGGTGGGGGGCTTGGATGCGGATGGGCCTGGGAGGTGACCGGACACCTCTCGTCTCTCTCTCTCTGCAGACCAGCGGCTACATCAATTTTGAGAAGCACCGGAAGGTAAGTGTCGTGTGTGTGTGTGTGGGGTAGAGTAGGGGTTCCCCTTGGCCCCCTCCCCCCTTGGAAGGACCCTCTGTTCCTCCTCTCTCCTCCGCCTCCCCTGCAGGAGTTTGAGATCCTCACCCGGCTGCGCCTCCTGCAGGCCAAATGTCGCAACTACGCCTTGGCCCCCGACCGGCCCTCCAGCGATGGCTGCGATGCCTGCCCCCCTCAGCGAGGCCCAGAGGTGAGTGGGGGGGCTTTGGAGGGGGGTGGGCTGAGCCTAGACAATCTCCCCAGTTCTCCCCTCCTTTCCGATTCACCGCCTTCTCTCTCTCCCTTCCAGTTACCAGCTGTCCTGCACCATTGAGGCCCCCAGCGAGGAGGCTCCCCAAGCCCAGCAAGCCCACCTTGGTGATCACGCGCTGCACAGAGTAAGGACCGGGAGGGGGAGGGTCTCTGGGGGTCTCTGCCCCCCTCCCCAATTTCCCACTGACCCCCCTCTTTCTTCTCCAGCTTGATCACCTCTCTGGGAGTGAGTGCCCCCCTGCCCTGGGACAGGACTGGCTCCCCCAAGTCTCCCCCAACCGACTGGGCCCATCGGCTGCCTCCCCCACCGCCCTGGGGGGCTCCCCCCAACCAGTCCCGGTGAGTCAGGACTGCCCCTCCTTCCTCCGGACTCTCCCACTCTGCTCCTTCTGGGAGGGGGAGAGACTGACCCCCAAAGTGAAAAGATCTCGGAGTTAAGGGTGGCTGACCCAAGTTTCTAGTCCTCAGTATTATTTCAGAGCCAAGCCACGGAGAGGGCGGGGTTCTTCCTGTGATGGGGTCCTGTTGGGCCCCCCCATACTTGTTCTCCGAGATCTGATGGGCTCCAAAGGGCCCCTTCCCCTTCCTTCGTGGCCCCCTGCACGGAAGGGACTTTCCACTGTGAGTCCATCAACCTAGGCAAGGCCAACGGAGAGAGTGGAGGAGGAGAAAGAGAAGAGAAGAAGGAGGAAATGGGGAGGGGGAGGAAGGAGCAGGAGGAGGGGAAAAAGAGAAAGAGAAGGAAGACAAAGGAGGAGGAATGGAAGAGGAGGAAGGAGAAGGAAGAGGAAGGAGGAAGGAAAAGGAGGAAGGAGGAGAAAGCAGGGAGGAGGAGGAGGAAGATGGGAAGGATGAGGAAGGGAAAAGGAGGGGGAACAGGAGGGGTAGGAGGGGGAAGAGAAGAGGTGGAGGAAGAAAGAGGAGAAAGGAAGGAGGGAGGAAAAGAAAGGAGGAGGAAAGAGCAGAAGAAAGGAAGGAGGAAGGAAGGAAGGGAGGATGAAAAAGGAGGAAGAAGGTCCCCAACATGGATGGACCAGTGAACATGCATATTACACGGGTGGATGGGGCCCTCCTGGGTCCTCAGGGCCAGTTTCCTGCCAGGGATCCCTTTTTAGCAGGAGGACCCGTGACTCTCGGTGACCCCGGGCCCTTTCCCCAACCCCAGCACCAGTCCCCACTGCCTCACTTTCCTTCCCGCTCCTGCAGGGCAAGTGGCCCTCCGTCTCGGTCCTGGACACGTCGCCCCCATCCTCCCTGGGATGGCCTGGCTCCCCTCCCCGCCACGGGGCCGGCTTCATCAAGGGCCATCGGCGTCGCCTCCTGCGGGTCCGTCTACCCCAGGCCCCGACAGGGCCTCCCTCGGACTGCTGCATCATCCGGGTCAGCATGGCGCTGCAGAACGGCACCCTCTACAAGAGCATCCTGGTGAGGGGGGAGGGGGAGGGGGAGGATTTGGGGGGTTTCATACTTAATGATGGTTACAGCCTCCCCGTGGTCACCTGGTGAAAGTTCAGACGTTTGGCAAATGACTCGTCTTTATGATGGTCTCAGTGTCCCGAGTTCATGGGATCCCCTTTTGTGATCTCCCAACAAGCAAAAGTCAAGGGGGGAGCCAGACTCAACTTAACAACCGGCTTACTCACTCAATAACTGCAGTGATTCACTTGAGGGACGTGGCAAGGAAAGGTGTAAAACTGGGGCAAAATTCACTCGTCTCGCTTAGCAACAGGAACTTTGGCCTCGGTTATGGCCGTAAGTCAAAGACTACCAGTATTTATTAGTTTTATTAAATTGACAGGCCACCTGTCTCCCCGATAGGGTAGGTAGCTTACAAATGATAAAAAGATAAATAAATAAGCAATTATTTTTTTATAAAACACTAAGCAAACCACCATGTTTGTAGTTTAGCTCTCTGGGTTTCAATCAATCCTGGCTGAGTTCCACTTTTTAGCAAGCAGGGATGAGCTTTTTCTCTCACTAACCGGACCGCCATTCCACTTAGAGGTCCCTGCAAGGGCTGCGGATGCTGAACAGGACAGACCAAGCATGGGAAGGGTGCTGTTGTGGTTCGCCGGCAGCAGGTACGGACAACTGAGGACTCGGAGAGCGAGGACTCGGAGGAGGAGCCTGCATGTGATGCCGGGACTATCGGAGAGTGGGGTGCTGCCTTCGGAGATTGTGGGGGTTGCAGCAGTGAGGAAGAGGACCCCGAGGAGCCTGTGCCCAGTGCGCATGTGTGCAGGGCTGCTTGAGGGAAAGAGCAGCTAAAGCAGCAAGGGTGACTCACGAGTAAGGTTGGAAGGTGATGGCCTCTCCCATAAGGGATAAAAGCCAGCCTTCAGGGTTGGCTTCTCTGCAGGAAGCAAAGAAATTCTTTATGCTCAGAGTTCTCATCCTCCAGTTTGGTTTTTGGAAACTTCTGGCTTGGGATATTTATCTGCAATTAGTCTTTTGTTCTTGGCAGCCTTTTGCACCCTTGAATCTGTGACAATGAGTTTTGAATGACTCTTGGCTGTGAATGCACAGAATTCACAGCACCTCATTAAAAGAGGTTTGCTTTTATACCTACTTTGTGTTTGTTTGATTTGAACAAGGCTTGGGTCAGAACAGGTGCCGATCTCGCTTGGCAAGTGCTGGGTGACATTTCTGCCTGTGGGGGAGGCATCAACGGGGCTGGCGGCCGACCCCCTTTCTCCGTCTTCCTCCCCAGGTAACAAGCCAGGATAAGGCCCCCACCGTGGTGGCAAAGGTGCTGGAGAAACACAACCAGGACCAGAATCTGGCACACGACTACGAGCTGGTGCAGCTGTTGCCGGATGGCCGAGGTGAGGAGGGGGGGAAGGGCTGTTGGTGGGGCTGGAGGGACTGCCCCACAGGAGGGCTGGGATGTGTGTGTGAGAGAGTTGTGGCCACTAAGGAGCGTTTTTTGGAAGTCAACCTGGCATGCTGGGGTCCCGGCAGATCTGATTCCGGAAAGCGACATCTCTGCACACACGAGACCCCAAAGTCCTGCGTTCAAATTGAGATTTGAGAGGGGCAGCCTGCTGAGATCTGTGTGTGGTGGGGGAGGATTGCGGGGGGTTGCTGGGGAGGAGGGAAGTGGGGTGTCTTCCTCCTGGGGCCTCCCCCTTGATCCCCCCCTCTCTCCCGCAGAGCTGGTGTTCCCCCCCATGGCAAACGTCTTCTACGCCAGGAACGGCTTCAGCCTGGACTTCTGCTCGCCCAAGGGCCCACTGAGGAAGACCCCCTCCCACACCCACACCCAGGAGCCCCCGAGCCAGGGAGGTGGACATCAGCGCCACCTTCCCAAAGATCAAGGCCACCGGCCGCAAGATCGCCCGGCTCTTTTCTGAGGGGAGGAGCTCTGGAGGGGCCCACACAGCTCTCTTGGGGACCCCCAGGTCAGGACTGGGGCCTCCACCCAGGACACAAAGTTGGGTGGGGCCCTCAGCTGCACCCCAGGTTGTGTAAGAGTCTCGAGTCTCCGCTGCCCAGAGGCCCGAAGGCAGGAAGGACCGTGGGGCTGAGAGGGGCAGCCCTGGAAAAGGCCCTCAGGTGACTGAAGGGTGGGCGTGGCACAAAGGCAACACAGTCACATAAGCAAGAAGAGTCCCTTTCATACCTCCAACTTTGCCCCAATGTCCAGGTTACCTTCGCTGGAGAAAAACTCTCCCAAGAACAGTCTTTAAGTGGAGGAGATTCAGTCCAAAAACAAAGTACATATAAACTGTAACTAAAAATCCACACAAACCAGGCTGCAGGAATTAACTGGACAGGGCAGGAGAAGGAATTGCAGACTTCAAAGGACAACAAAACACACACAGGTGGGAAGATGCCAGGAACCCAGATGAGCCTTGAGAAACAAAGATAATTGATGATTTGCTTCCAGAAACTTTGCTGTGTGCAGCTTCCCTTTTTAAACATTGTGTACCCAGCTGCAGCTAATGAAGGGAATCAGGGCCCTTTCCTCCCCATAAGCCATGCAACCCACATTGCTCCCTTCTCCGTTCCTGCCTGCGTGCCGTAGGATGAAGAGGGGTGGGCCTGGGTCTTCCTCTGAACTCCCTCTCCCTTGCTCTACCTCTCCCCTGCTCTGCCCAGCTGAACTTTGCCCTTCCCCAGTTTCTTCCCCAGCCAAAGGAGCCACACTCCCACTCCCTGTCAGCTGCTCAGCCTCCCCCTCAGAGTCAGATTCCAACAGGGGCATGACAGCCTTCTTTGCTGCTTCTCTAAGGAGAGTCTCTCCTGGGTGTGTGTGTGCGTTTGTACACCTGCATGCCTCTTCAGCAGAGTCTTTGCTGAGATACATATATGGGGGAGGGGGGGCTGAGTTTATCCCCCCATCCCCCTTGATGGCTTCTCTGCCCTCCCAGCGTCTCTGAAAGGACCCATTTTCTGGTCCTCCTTCCCTGAGTGATGGGAGCTGGGTTGTTTTTTGGGGGGAGGGGTTTCATAAAGGTTATGCGGGAAGCTGCTGACCCGGGTGGGTCACCTCTCAAGAAAGGGGGGGTCCCAGGCTGGCTGGAGATCTCTGGATCCTCTGGGATCTTCCTGGATCCGGTGGCCTTGGCTAAGGGCAAGAGGGATTTCAGGTGGAGGGTCGCAGCCGTTGCTGTGAATGGGGGAGGGGGCTCTGCTGAGCAGGAGAGATTGGGGGAGGGCTCTGGGGAGACAGGCAAGCCTGGGCCAGACTAGATGGCTTCTACATCCCCCCTCAAAAGGAAGCCGGTGAGTCTCAGCAGGAAAAGGTCCAGCCATGAATTCTTCTCACCCACCAGCCAGGTTGAGTCTCCGTCTTTCGAAAGATGGCAGGAAAAGCCAGAAATTCTTCAGCTACAGAAAAAAACAAAATTCTTTTGCATCCGATACGCGGATTAACTCAGGAGGGCTTGGAGGGAGGAAGATGAGGAGGAAAATGAGAATATGAAATAAAATCTTTGGTGTAAATCTTTGTGGAGAATCTATGGGGAGAAACGGATCCTTTCAGCCTCCCCCCCAGGAAGGCCCCACACAGGGGGCAGGATGGGCAGGGCCCGAGGAGGGAGGCTCCGCCCCTTTCAGGCTGGGAGGGGCCAGATGATACTAGGTGGACTAGATGACCACAAGGTCCATTCCAACTCTGATTCTCTGTTCCTAATCTATATTCTGATGCCTCCCATCTCTCCTCTCCTGGGCTTCCAAGGGGTCGGAGTTCGGCCGTGGGGCTGCAAAGGGGCTTGACAAGAGGGAAATTGACCCAATTGACTTAATTAGGGGTTAATCAAGGGGAGGCCTCCTTCCTGCAGAGGCTTCGCATTAACCGGGAAGACGCGACCAGGGGAGGCAGCAAAGGAGCAGCGGAACATCGCCCGGCGCCTCCGGGAAGCGTCTCCGCCAAAGGACCCGGCGGTGGCTGCTCTGCCCGGAGACGGATGACGCGTCCAAAGGTCGCTTTTTCATTGGGTGGGCTCGATGTTCGACTATGGAAGTCAGAAATAGAATTCCGAGGTGCTGCCCCTCCCCCTTTTGCTCTCCCCTCCCTCTTCCCCCTCCCTCCCTCCTGCTGTGCGTGGGCAGCCTTTCCTCCTCCTGAGCCAAGACTGGGGGTGGGGCTTCCTCCTGCACCCGGGACCAAAGGGGGATCGTTCCGGGGAGGAGGATAAAGAGGGCTTGGAGACCCCCAATTGCCTCTCTTGCACCCTGAGCCCCAGGAAGGTGGGAAAGGCTAAAAGGCTTCTATTGCTGCCGTTTGCCTCGGGTGAGTCAAGGTTTTGGCTTTAACATTCAAAAGTCCTCCCCGACATGGGTCCACAATCTTTTAAGGGAGCTCTCCTACCGATATCGACCAACCGCCCTGTACGGGCACACAGGCAGGGCTACTCGGGGTCCCATCGGCAAGCCAATGTCGGCTGGAGGGTCCCCTGACAGCAGCCTACTCTCTGTTGCCCCACTTATGGAAGCAACTGCCTCTGACCTCCACCTGCCTCTCTGACCTCCGACCTTCCGGCCAGCATTTGAAGACCTGGCTATTTGACCAAGTCGGCTCTGTGATTACTTCCAGGGCATGGGACAGTTTCACTTTTAATTCGGTTTTATTGGACTTTATACTGATTTAATTTCTTTTTAATTATTTATTGTATTTGTATGCTTTAACTGTGAGCCTGAGTCTTCGAGATGGGGCGGCATATAAGTCCAATAAAATAAATAAATAAATAAAATGTAGAGGAGGGGGCAAGGACCAGGGAAGGTGAGACCCCCTGTTGCCCCCCTTTAGGGGTTCCTCTCCACTCTAACCGTGCCCCTCCCGCTGGACAAGGGGAAATGGGTTCCCACGAGGTCTTCCAAACGGCAGGAGCTGAGAAAGGGGGGAGGGGGAGAGTTTCAGGGAGGCGACCAGGCAAGGCTGAAAGAGGAAAAAGAGGGAAGTGAATCTTTTGAGGGAGGCGAGTTCGAGGAGGGCCTGAAGCTTTGCCCTGCTTGTCTTGGAGGAGTTTCAGCCTCTGAAGGTGCTTCCTGGTGGTCTCCCATCCTCAGGCTAAGCAGGCTGGTCCCTCTCAGCCAGGGGAGGCCATGGGAGGCTGGGCAGCTGCCGGCTGTTGAGGGCGGATGATGAAAGATCAGCTGATGGTTGGTGATACCAGATCAGGCCAAGGATCAGAGCCCCAACCCCCCAGCTGCAGCAGGCAGGCATCCCACAGAGCGCCTATCCTAGGATCCCCCTCCCCCCTTGCTCCCCCCCTCACCACAACTGTGTCTTTGGAGACACCCAGTCACATAACATGGGCCCCACATCCATCGCTCTCCTGATCAGAGCAGAACTTCTAGGCTCTTTTCATGCTTCCCCTCCCCCGCAAGATTGTGATTTCCTCTGAGTTCTTCCTGACACCCCCCCACACACACACACACACACACACAGCACTTCTCTCTCTCCTCCAACCATCAGCTGCAGAGGCTTTTGGGTTCCGCCTCAGCCTGTTGCTCCTCCTGAAGCGAACTGAGGAACTGGCCAGGATCCAGCAGGCAACAAGCCGGGATTCTTCACCAGGGCAGCTCAGGGATTGTCCTCCTCCCCCCTGGCTGAGTCTCCAGGTGGGCACTCCCTGGTCCCCTGGCCCACCAGTTTCATTCTCAAGGGATTTTTTCTTTCCTCCCACCTCCCACATGAGAGGAAAAGGGATAATAAGAATCTGGACTTCATTATTTCTGTAAGCCCCTCAGTCGCCTTTTGATAGCTGCTCCTGGGAAACACCAGCCACCCTAGTTTGAATCTCTACAAATGGCTGGTTCAGTTCCCCTGAGCAATGAAGCATCTATCACCAACAATGCCTTTTCTTTGTTAAGGAAATCTGGATTTTTTCTGTCATTGATACATTTGGTGTTGTCCATTCTCCAGGTTCTTGCATGCCTTCCAAGGGAGGTTTTGCTGACAGGAGCCCAAATCTTCCCCGTGTTTCAGACAATTCCTCCAACCACACCGACCGATTCTTCCTGTGGTGGCCCCAAGACCCCAGATGAGGAATTGGGAGGGGGAAATTCTGCCCTTAGAGATCTAGCTGAGTCCTGCAGAGCCAGTCTGGATGACCTCTGGAGGGGGCGAGGCTCAGTTGGAGGGCTACCTAAGGGCATCTAGGGATGCTGGGGAGAAGGGAGGGGTCTTCCACTCAGGGCTGCCCCATTGAACCCCCTCCCTCTTTCCCACAGAGCTGGTCTTCCCCTCCATGGCAAACGTCTTCTACACCAGATGGATTTATTGGAGATCATCTAGTCCAACCCCCTGCTTGGGCCTACACCATTTATACCATCGAGCAGGAGACTCTAGTCTATATCATTCAATCTGAGCCCCAAAGAGGGAGTGAGGAAGGGAGGCATTGGGTGCCAAAATGGGGCAGGATCTTCCTCCAGTTGTGAGGGAGAGAAACGGCTGAAATGGCCGGTGAGTGTAGGGGGTCTCAGGTGCCCCCAATGTCTCCCCCACAAGTGCTCAGGGAGGACCCTGCCTGCTGGCATTCTGCTCCAAAGGGGGCTTGGGGAAGCAGAGCAAGGGGCCTCTGAGCAGGAGGGGCTCCAGCCCTCCCTCCCTCGATCTGGCCCTCCCTCCTCAAAGTAGCCTGATGGTGGATCCAGAGGCATGAGGGAGGAGCCTCCTGTGGGGCAGGAAAGAGGAGGAGGAGGAGAGGAAGGAAGGATTCCAGGGTTTTCTTACATCTGAAGTTTATTATTTCAAAGCAAAGCGAAGGGAAGGGAAGTGATTCGGAGGAAGAATAATGTTGATGAAGCTGCTGTGGGTTCAAAGCCAGGAGAGATGAGGGGGCTAGAGTGACAGGTCGGCCCAGCATCCCAGGGGACAGTCTAGATGGTCTCCACCCTCCCTCCCAAGAAAGAGAGGCCCCAAAGGAAGCTGCCATCCTCCTCCTCCCCCCAACCTGCCACCTTCAGCCTCCATTTCTCAGAGGTTGCAAACAGGACAAAGAGTCATCAGCCGCTAAAGAAAAAATATCCTTTTGCATCGGAGAGCAGGATTAATCCATGAGGGCTGCAGAAAAAGAGATGGGGAAGAAAATCAGAATATAAAGAGAAACTTTTACTGTAAATAACATACTTTTCTTCCCTTTCAGCCCCCCAACCCCAAGGCAGACCCACACTGCAGGGGGGTGGTTGACAGGCAGGGACAGATAGAGGGAGAATCCGCCCATTTCAGGGAGGAAAAGGCTGGGAAGGACCAGGGATTCTCCCATTTCATCTCCAGGGATTCTGGGATTCTCCCTAATTTAATTAGAGGGTTAATCACAATGCAATGATAGAACAATACCTGAGATGCTGTGTTAATTATCAGCTAATCGAAGGAAAATCTCCTGCCATTTGCTGAAGTGGCCCACACATCAAGAGTGCATATTAACATGGGACTCGCCCCTTTTAAAATAGCCACGGGGTGGAATTTGTCCCCATGCCTGAACACCCTCAGGAACCCCCCTCCACAGGGACCCTAACAGGATGGGTGGGTTGCTTACAAAATATGGGGGGAGACATAAACCTGGGGTGCTCCTTCCCTTCCTTCCTTCCTTGCAATTCCCAAAACTTGGAAAAATTCTGGGCAAGATTTTAGTGTTTTTCTATGCTTTTGTTTTTGATTGCAATACTTTTTCAGGTCTCCATAAGGAAAAGCTGGCCAAAATCCAAAAATTTGCACTATCCACAGAAAGGAGATATTTTTAAAAATATTTTTAAAAACACCTATAACTTGTAGGAGGGGCTGAGATGAGGGAGGAAGAGAAGAAACTCACCTGCAGGAGGTTGGATGGGAATTGCTGGAAGGAGAAAAAGAGCCAATCAGGACCCCTCATGGGTTGGAGGACTCAGGGGTGGCCCTCCCCACTGATAGCCCATAATAGGTTGGATGATCTTCCCTTAATAGCCCCTCCAAGAACAGAAGTTCCCAAAGATATTCCCTCAAGGGGACCCTCTTGGCCACCTGCTGAGCTTGATGAGAGTCCTCCCCTGTATGGTCCCCTCCCCACAACCTCTCCTCCAGTCCCCCAGACTCACCTTTCTTGCTCTTCAGGTAGGAGAGGAGCCCCACAGCCAGGAAGGCTCCTATCATGGCCCCCATGATCCCCGTCCAGAGTTTGCTCCTGGCAGAGCTGGAGGAACGGGGCTCTGGGGAAGGAGAAGGAGCCTCACCTGAGCAGGAGGATCAGACCCACCTTCCCCATGAGGGGCCATTCCTGGCCCCCCACAGGAGGGTCCCTCCCTTCTCAGGGCAGGAGGAGGGAGGAGGGGCTTACCCCACTGGACGGTGATGGGGGCCTCCAGGCTGACGTGCCCCACCTGGCAAGTGTAGACGTCCCCCCGCTGGGGCTGGGTCTCATCACCTGCAGCTGGTAGGTCCAGTCTCCCGTTCTGGAGCTCCTCCCGAAGGCCACGCCCTCCTCCTCCAGCTGCCCGTTCTTCAGCCACTGGACCTCGATCTCCAGGGGGTAAAAGCCCGTGGCGGTGCAGAGGAGGATGGTGTTGGGGGAAGCAGGGTCCATCTTGGTGGGGGAGATGGTGACGGTGGGCTTGGCTGGAGGGAAGGAGGAGAAGGAGGCGCATGAGAGACACAGGAGGGCCCAGAACAGGAGACCAAGTTGGTTAGTTCAGGCCAGGATTCCTTTTCACTCCTGAAAATATTCTGTGTTTTGAGTCATCTTCCAAAGTAAATTGCAGCAAAAAGGAAGAATTCCCCAAATAGGCAAATCCAACAGGGATAAACGCTAGAAACGCCCAGAGGGGAAGGAACCTTCTGCCAGATGTGGTGGAGATGGAAAGAAATAAGGCAGAAGACGGGAAGGACAAACGCAACAGGATTTGGATGATTCTTGGGATCTCATGGAAAATGGAACCACACTTTTAATCAGGTATAATACCACATTTGTTTGTTTACTACATTTAGTTATTTATTAAATTTATTTGCCAAAGTGGCCCAACTAACCCAAAGTCTTACAGATCCTCTCCTAGCCATGACTGCCACCTGCTCTTTGGGAGTCCAGGAGAATCTCCAGAATTGGGAACTGAATAATATACAGAATAGAGGAAAATTCAGAAATGAATGGTAGAAAATGGAAACACAAAAAAAAAAGATGAATTATTAGAAAAGAAAGACTTAGGACAATGGTTAGAAGTGGAAAAGAGGGAGACCTACATGATGAGGTATATTTGTAGTAAACATATAATAGATTTTGGAGGAGATGGATTAAGAATTAGAATAAGAAGGAATTATTTAAATGTAATAGATAAGGAAAATAAGAATTTATAAGAGATTAATTAATTAAGATAGACAAAAGTTTATATAAGATCTAAATGATTAGTGGATAAAATATGGAAAAATGTTTTGTGAGCCTGATGGAAATAGATATCATCCAGAATGTAGGGATAATATTTTTAATGAATTTATATTTTGTTATTATTTATATATATATATATATGTAATGAGGTTACAATGTTACAAGTTTGATATTATTGGCTAAAA
>CM019149.1:186331-201486 GCA_009733165.1 Naja naja
TATTTTCCGACTCCTCCAGAAGAAGGAAGTTCATCTCAGAGGGTGGATTTTAGGACTGAGTCCCAGGGCTGATTTCTCCCGTGAATAAAATCCCTCCCTCCCACGATCCTCGCACTCAAAGCGTTGAGTCCCCTGGCAAACAGCCAAGGGCAGGAATGGAGAATCTGGCTCGTTCATAACATAAAATGTTTCTGAGATTTATTGAGCTTGAAGGTTTATTTCAAATCAAGGCAGAGATTTGGAAAGGTGGGAAAAGCTGCGTTTATTCGGAAACGATATTTCCCTTCAAAGGAAGTTTTGTACGACACACATCCAAGAGTTGGAGGAGTTGTGACAAAAACGCCTCAAGATTTCAGGGGGAAACTGCGGGAGGGTCCTTTGTCCTCGGCTGAGAATTGGGGAGGGGGACCGAGGAAGAGCCGCTGCTCAGACGGGGAACCTCCCTGAATTCTGGGCTTGGGCCGGAGGAGAAGGGGATCGGGGTCTTGGCTGGGCTCTGTCCCCCTCCCACCCTGGGGATTCTCTCTCCCTTGGGATCTCACAGCAGATCCCGGAGCGGAGCAGCGTCTCCAGGATCCCCCTCAGCTGACAGACGCCGAAGCCGGAGAAGGTGGATCAGCCTGGGAGGGAAAATGGGATCGTCCGAAGCCTCCGAGCGGGATCCGACTGGAAGGGATCAGGAGGATTTCCTGGCCGGGAGAACCGATGGATCAATGGAGCAGCCCTCCCCCCACCTGCAACTGGGGCTCCGTCCCTGGGTCTCTCCCAGAAGAGGCTGGACGGCCGTTTGTCCGGGTGGGATAAGGGCTCCTGCCTCGGCCAGGGGGCTGGACTAGAAGACCTCTAAGGTCCCTTCCAGCCTCTGAGCCTCCCTCTCCCCGTCGGCCCTCCCCCCAGAAGCCCTCCGCCCCCCAGCCCCTCCTGCATGGAGCTGGCATGAAAGACCCCCTAGAATGCAGCCCCCAAGACTGAAATCCCCTCCCACTTTCTCCGCTTCTCTCTGCGCGGAACTATCTCCTGCATCGGCTGAAGTCAAGGAGGCTCTGCCCGGAGACCGATGACGCTCCAACAAGGAGAGATTCTCATTGGTCCTCCTGCTCTTTCTGGACCCACCCAGTTCCGTAGTTAGAAAACTCCTCCTTCCCCAGTTCAGACCCTCCGATTCCTCCTGTGGGGCTGGGAGCCTCCGCGTCCTTCTCTCCTCTCTTTGGGGGCGTTTGTCGGGCAGCATCCATGGCTTTTGCTGGGCTCCCCCTGATGCTGCTGGTGGGGGCTGGGCCGGATCCCCGAGGCAGGGGGAAGGAGACCCCCAGTAAGGAGGGGGCTGGGCAGGGAGGAGGGTTGAGGAGGGGGCTGGGAAGGACCCCCAGGAGGGGGAAGGAAGCTGATGGGTCTCCAGAGCCTCCAACAGCCTCGATCTCTCGTGGTCTCTCTCCCTTCCTCCCAAATCCCCCAGGAGGACAGAGAGGGACCCCTCCCTGTTCCCCGATTGTAACTGAGGTGGGGGTCAGCCAGGCCCTCTCTCCCCCCCAATTGTCTGGGTCGGAGTGGGCTGCCTGGAAAGAGGAAGGAAAAAAAGCAAAAGCAAAAGCTGAGGCATTTTCAGCCCTGAAGCCACAGAAGGAAAAAAGGCTTTGGAGCCAAAGTGTTTTGTCTGCAGAAACTTCAGTTTTCTTCGAATCTCAGATTTGGGGCTTTGAAGGTCAGGCAAGAGGGAGCTTCGGTCTCTTCTGGGGAGCCCTGGATTTGGGGGAGGACAAACCCCCATAATCCCCTGCTCTATGGGAGCTGGAGGAGGAGGAACGGAGGAGGAGGAGGTTGGGGCTCTGAGTTGCTCCTCCAGAACTGGCTCCCCTTTGGTGAGGGGGCTGGAGACCCTCCCTTTGAGAGGCTCTTGGGGGAGGCTGCAGGGGTCTTTTGGGAGGGGAAAGGAAACAGGTGGGATCCCGGACAGTCACCCAAAGGGAGGGAGTTGGGCTGAAGATTGGGGGCATAGAGAAGTGGGGGAATCCAGGAAGGTGGGGTTGAAGGGCTGGGAGACCTCAAGAGGGTGAGTCTAGATGTCCTCCTTGTGCCCCTCCCCGTATTCTCCGCCCCCGCAAAGGAAGAGAGAGCAGGAGGTGTGGCTATTACCTTCCCTCCAGCCCCCCCCATCGTTCCTCCCCCTGGAGATCCAACGTTCCCTGCAGAGAGATCTGCTCGACCAGTGGAGCCTCTGCCTGCCCTCTTCCTCCCGGGGAGGGATGGAGGGGTCCCTAAGAGGCCCCTCCCCTCCCCTCCTTTCTTCCCTCCCCCCTCCAGACACCCCCCAAGTCTGCCTCCCGCTGAGAGTGAGACAGTCCCCCCTCCCTCCTCCAGGTGGCGCCTTCCTCCAGTCTCTCAAAGGAAGGTCCCCGCCACCCTCCCTTCTTCCTGGGAGCCTCCTCCTCTACTAGTGGCTGGGAGCGATGGGCCCTGGAGTCCCTCCTGACGGCCTTCCTCCTCCTTCCCCCTCAGCCCATTTCCTGCACCAGGCGAAGGCCGAGTGTCTCTTCCTGAACGGGACGCAGCGGGTGCGGTACCTGCAGCGCTACTTCTACGACCGGCAGGAGATGTCGCTTCGACAGCGACCTCGGGAAGTTCGTGGCCGTCACGGCGTTGGGGGAGGCGAGTGCGGACTATTGGAACAGAGATGAGCGCTGGATGCAGGACCAGAAGGCCGCAGTGGATCGTTTCTGCCGGAACAACTACGAGATCGGCAGCTACGAGGCGGCCAAGAGGGAGGAGCGAACGATCGGCCGTAGAAGTGAGTCCTGGGGGGGGAGGGGCTCTTCTTCCCTGGGCGGGGAGGCCGGGACCCCCCTTTCCTTTCCTGGCCTTCACTGGGGATTCTCCTCCCGGGTGAAGGTTCAGCCTCCTTCTTCCTTCTTCCTCTCAGAGCTCCGGAATCTCCCGCTTCTCCCCGGGATCCCAACTCTCCTCCTGTCCGGGATCTGGGATCCCTTTGATCCCCCCCAGGAAATCCACCCAAATATATGACTTTTTTTGGTGGGGAGGAATCCAGCCAGGTCTCTCTCTCCCTCCCTCCTGCTCAATGCAGGCAGTCCTCCACTTAACAACAGTTCACTTAGTGACCGTTCAAAGACCGAAGAGAAAACAATGACTTCTGACCCTTTTTCACCCTTATGACCTTTGCAGCCTCCCGGGTCCCCTGATCCCCTTTTGCCACCTTCCATGGGGAACCTGGATTCACTTAACGACCCTGTTACTCATTTAACAACTGCAGGGATTCACTTAATGACTGGGGCAAGAAAGGTCATAAAATGGGGCAAAATTCCTTGAAAAATGCCTCACTTAGCGACAGAGATTCTGGGCTCAATTGTGGTCGTAAGTCGAGGACTACACTGTATATTCATCTATTTCTTTCTCTCCCTGATTCCTTTTTATCCTCTTCAGGAACCGCCTGTTTCCCTCCCTCTTTCCAGCCAGAAGCCCCTCCCTCTCTTTCTTTCTTGTTTTGCAAAAGTTGTTTTATATTTTAATCATTTAAATATATCTTTGTGAGGACAGTGAGGTTCCAGGTGTTTTACACTTTAAATCAATCCTGTCCATAATCACAAATACAACTTTCCAGCATCACATCATTATCATATTTTCTTCTTTAAATTCTCATTACTTCATATCAGCCTTTTTATTTTTGTTCATTCTCTATCTTCCTTAATCATATATTCAACATGTTTACAGTTTATTCATTTCATTTCATTTATCATTCAAAGTTTCCTCTTAATTTATAGCTATCCCAAAATACATTTTCCATCTTATTTTCTTTTAGCCAATATTGTCATATTTACAGCAATATATCCTCATTACCTTATACAAATAGAAATAGAAATAGAATATCTTTAGAAATAGAATACCTTTATTGTCATTGCATTCAAAATACAATGAAATTTGAAAGCTACTCCAGCACAGTGCCCCAAACACCACATCACAATCATACTACACAGTATTTGAAAAGTAAAATAATAAAAGTAATAATAATAATAATTAAAAATCTAGTCTAAAACCTATTTAAAACATATATTAAGTTAGTTTAAAAATGCCACTTTATACATAGAACTAAATCACAAATGTCCTGTTTGATTCAAGACAATTATTGCCTTGGAAAAGAAACTGTTTCTCAGTCTATTAGTCCTCATTTTAAGACACCTATAACGTCTCCCTGATTTGAAATATGAAGGACCAGGAGATATATATATAAATATAACAGAATACAACAGATATAAAAGAATATTTAATTCATTAATTCATTAAAAATTTCTCTGTCTTCCTTGATCATATTTTCAACATGTTTATACTTCTCATTTTTAGGCAAATACATTTTCCATCTTATTTTCTTTTAGCCAATATTGTCAAACTTATAGCAATATATCTTCATTACCTTATACAAGTAGATAATAGAATATTTCATGAAAGATATACTAATCATTCTTGTGCTCAGCATGTTTACAGTTTCATACCATTCATTAAGCATTCAAAATTTCATCTTAATTTATATTATCCCCTATTATGTCCCCCATTATTACACTTGCCACTGTTGCATATATTTTATTTTCTACATATTCCCTTCCCTCTAACGTCTCATTTTTATTCAAATAACTTTTCTTTTAGCCAATAATATCAAACTTGTAACATTGTAACCTCATTACCTATATATATATATATATAAATAACAAAATATAGAATTCATTAAAAATATTATCCTACTACATGGATGATATCTATTCTCTGTCAGGCTCCACAAAACATTTTTCCATATTTTATCCACTAATCATTTAGATCTTACATAAACATTTGTCTATCTTAATTAATTAATCTATTATAAATTCTTATTTTCATATCTATTACATTTAAATAATTCCTTCTTATTCTAATTCTTAATCCCATCTCCTCAAAATCTATTATATATGTTTTTTTTATACAAATATTCATCATGGAGTCTCCCTCTTTTCCACTTCTAACCATTGTCTCTAAGTCTTTCTTTTCTATTAATTCATCTTTTTTTTGCTTGTTTACCATTTTCTATCATTCATTTCTGAATTTTCCTCTATATTCTGTATATTCAGTTCCCAATTCTGGAGATTCTCCTGGACTCCCAAAGAGCAGGTGGCAGTCATGGCTAGGAGAGGGTCTGTAAGACTTTGGGTTAGTTGGGCCACTTTGGCAAATAAATTTAATAAATAACTAAATGTACTAAACAAACAAATGTGGTATTATACCTGATTAAAAGTGTGGTTCCATTTTCCATGAGATCCCAAGAATCATCCAAATCCTGCTGCGTTTGTCCTTCCCGTCTTCTGCCTTATTTCTTTCCATCTCCACCACATCTGGCAGAAGGTTCCTTTCACCTCTGGGCGTTTCTAGCGTTTATCCCTGTTGGATTTGCCTATTTGGGGAATTCTTCCTTTTTGCTGCAATTTACTTTGGAAGATGACTCAAAACACAGAATATTTTCAGGAGTGAAAAGGGATCCTGGCCTGAACTAACCAACTTGGTCTCCTGTTCTGGGCCCTCCTGTGTCTCTCATGCGCCTCCTTCTCCTCCTTCCATCCAGCCAAGCCCACCGTCACCATCTCCCCCACCAAGATGGACCCTGCTTCCCCCAACACCATCCTCCTCTGCACCGCCACGGGCTTTTACCCCCTGGAGATCGAGGTCCAGTGGCTGAAGAACGGGCAGCTGGAGGAGGAGGGCGTGGCCTTCGGGGAGGAGCTCCAGAACGGAGACTGGACCTACCAGCTGCAGGTGATGCTGGAGACCCAGCCCCAGCGGGGGGACGTCTACACTTGCCAGGTGGGGCACGTCAGCCTGGAGGCCCCCATCACCGTCCAGTGGGGTAAGCCCCTCCCCTCCCTCCCCTCCTGCCCTGAGAAGGGGGAGAGACCCTCCCTGTGGGGGAGCCGGAATGGCCCCTCCTGGGGGAAGGTGGGCCTGATCCTCCTGCTCAGGTGAGGCTCCTTCTCCTTCCCCAGAGCCCCGTTCCTCCAGCTCTGCCAGGAGCAAACTCTGGACGGGGATCATGGGGGCCGTGATAGGAGTGGCCTTCCTGGCTGTGGGGCTCTTCTCCTACCTGAAGAGCAAGAAAGGTGAGTCTGGGGGCTGGAGGAGAGGTTGTGGGGAGGGGACCATCAGGGAGGACTCTCATCAAGCTCAGCAGGTGGCCAAGAGGGTCCCCTGAGGGAATATTTGGGAACTTCTGTTCTTGGAGGGGTTATTAAGGGAAGATCATGCAACCTATTATGGGCTATCAGTGGGGAGGGCCACCCCCTGAGTCCTCCAACCCATGAGGGGTCCTGATTGGCTCTTTTTCTCCTTCCAGCAATTCCCATCCAACCTCCTGCAGGTGAGTTTCTTCTCTTCCTCCCTCATCTCAGCCCCTCCTACAAGTTATAGGTGTTCTTTTTATATTTTTAAAATATCTCCTTTCTGTGGATAGAGCAAATTTTTGGATTTTGGGCAGCTTTTCCTTATGGAGACCTGAAAAAGTATTGCAATCAAAAACAAAAGCATAGAAAAACCCTAAAATCTTGCCCAGAATTTTTCCAAGTTTTGGGGAATTGCAAAATGGAAGTGAAGGAGCACCCCAGGTTTAAGTCCCCCCCCCATATTTTGTAAGCAACCCACCCATCCTGTTAGGGTCCCTGTGGAGGGGGGTTCCTGAGGGTATTCAGGCATGGGGACAAATTCCACCCCTGTGGCTATTTTAAAAGGCGAGTCCCATGTTAATATGCACTGCGGTATTGTGGGCCACTTCAGCAAATGGCAGGAGATTTTCCCAGCTAGATTGCTGATAATTAACACAGCATCTCAGGTATTGTTCTATCTTTGCATTGTGATTAACCCTCTAATTTAATTAGGGAGAATCCCAGAATCCCCTGGAGATGAAATGGGGAGGAATCCCTGGTCCTTCCCAGCCTTTTCCTCCCTGAAATGGGCGGATTCTCCCTCTATCTGTCCCTGCCTGTCAACCACCCCCCTGCAGTGTGGGTCTGCCTTGGGGTTGGGGGGGCTGAAAGGGAAGAAAAGTATGTTATTTACAGTAAAAGTGTCTCTTTATATTCTGATTTTCTTCCCCATCTCTTTTTCTGCAGCCCTCATGGATTAATCCTGCTCTCCGATGCAAAAGGATATTTTTTCTTTAGCGGCTGATGACTCTTTGTCCTGTTTGCAACCTCTGAGAAATGGAGGCTGAAGGTGGCAGGTTGGGGGGAGGAGGAGGATGGCAGCTTCCTTTGGGGGCCTCTCTTTCTTGGGAGGGAGGGGTGGAGACCATCTAGACTGTCCCCTGGGATGCTGGGCCGACCTGTCACTCTAGCCCCCTCATCTCTCCTGGCTTTGAACCCACAGCAGCTTCATCAACATTATTCTTCCTACGAATCACTTCCCTTCCCTTCGCTTTGCTTTGAAATAATAAACTTCAGATGTAAGAAAACCCTGGAATCCTTCCTTCCTCTTCCTCCTCCTCTTCCTCTTTCCTGCCCCCACAGGAGGCTCCTCCCTCCGCTGCCTCTGGATCCACCATCCAGGCTACTTTGAGGAGGGAGGGCAGATCCGGGGAGGGGAGGGGCTGGACCCTCCTGCTCAGAGGCCCCCTTGCTCTGCTTCCCTCAAGCCCCCTTTGGAGGAGCAGAATGCCAGCAGGCAGGGTCCTCCCTGAGCACTTGTGGGGAGACATTGGGGGCACCTGAGACCCCCCTACACTCACCCGGCCATTTCAGCCGTTTCTCTCCCTCACAACTGGAGGAAGATCCTGCCCCATTTTGGCACCCAATGCCTCCTTCCCTCCCTCCCTCTTTGGGGCTCAGATTCGAATGGTATAGACTAGAGTCTCCTGCTCGATGGTATAAATGGTGTAGGCCCAAGCAGGGGGTTGGACTAGATGATCTCCAATAAATCCATCTGGTGTAGAAGACGTTTGCCATGGAGGGGAAGACCAGCTCTGTGGGAAAGAGGGAGGGGGTTCAATGGGGCAGCCCTGAGTGGAAGACCCTCCCTTCTCCCCAGCATCCCTAGATGCCCTTAGGTAGCCCTCCACTGAGCCTCCCCCTCCAGAGGTCATCCAGACTGGCTCTGCAGGACTCCAGCTAGATCTCTAAGGGCAGAATTTCCCCCTCCCAATTCCTCATCTGGGGTCTTGGGGCCACCACAGGAAGAATCGGTCGGTGTGGTTGGAGGAATTGTCTGAAACACGGGAAGATTTGGGCTCCTGTCAGCAAAACCTCCCTTGGAAGGCAGCATGCAAGAACCTGGAGAAGGGACAACACCAAATGTATCAATGACAGAAGAAAATCCAGATTTCCTTAACAAAGAAAAGGCATTGTTGGTGATAGACGCTTCATTGCTCAGGGGAACTGAACCAGCCATTTGTAGAGAATCAAACTAGGGTGGCTGGTGTTTCCCAGGAGCAGCTATCAAAGAGGCGACTGAGGGGCTTACAGAAATAATGAAGTCCAGATTCTTATTATCCTTTTCCCTTTCATGTGGGGGGAGGAATGAAAAAGTCCCTGGAAACTGGTGGGCCAGAGGACCAAGGGCTGCCCCACCTGGAGACTCAGCCATGGGGCGGAGGAGGACAATCCCTGAGCTGCCCTGGTGAAGAATCCTGGCTTGTTGCCTGCTGGATCCTGGCCAGTTCCTCAGTTCCGCTTCGGAGGAGCCCAACGCTTCAGGCTGGGGAAGCGGAACCCAAGCGCCTCTGCAGCTGATGGGGTTGGAGAGAGAAGTGCTGCTCTGTGTGTGTGTGTGTGTGTGGGGGTGTCAGGAAGAACTCAGAGGAAATCACAATCTTGTGGGGAGGGAAGCATGAAAAGAGCCTAGAAGTTCTGCTCTGATCAGGAGAGCGATGGATCTGGGGCCCATGTTATGTGACTGGGTGTCTCCAAAGACACAGTTGTGGTGAGGGGGAGCAAGGGAGGGATCCCAGGATAGGCTCTGTGGGATGCCTGCCTGCTACAGCTGGGGGGGTTGGGGCTCTGATCCCTGGCCTGATCTGGCATCACCAACCATCAGATGATCTTTCATCATCCGCCCTCAACAGCCGGCAGCTGCCCAGCCTCCCATGGCCTCCCCTGGCTGAGAGGGACCAGCCTGCTTAGCCTGAGGATGGGAGACCACCAGGAAGCACCTGCAGAGGCTGAAACTCCTCCAAGACAAGAGCAAGCTTCAGGCCTCCTCGAACTCGCCTCCCTCAAAGATTCACTTCCCTCTTTTCCTCTTTCAGCCTTGCCTGGTCCTCTCCCTGAAACTCTCCCCCCTTTCTCAGCTCCTGCCGTTTGGAAGACCTCGTGGGAACCCATTCCCCTTGTCCAGAGGAGGGACGGTTAGAGTGGAGAGGAACCCTAAAGGGGGCAACAGGGGTCTCACCTTCCCTGGTCCTTGCCCCTCCTCTACATTTATTTATTTATTTATTTTATTGATTCATATGCCGCCCCATCTTCAAGACTCGGGGGCCCACAGTTACATACAAATACATAAATAATTAAAGAAATTAAATCAGTATAAAGTCCAATAAAACCGAATTAAAATTGAAACTGTCCCATGCCCCCGGTGGTAATCACAGGCCCATCTGGTCAAATAGCCAGGTCTTCAATCAGGGCGAAGGCAGGAGGTGGGCCAGGTGGAGGTCCAGAGGCAGTTGCTTCCATAAGTCGGGGCAGCCACAGAGTAGGCTCGCCAGTCAGGGGACCGCCAGCTGACATTGGTTTGCCGACTGGGACCCCGAGTAGCCTCCCCTGCCTGTGTGCCTACAGGGCGGTTGGTCCATCGGTAGGAGAGCCCCCAACTTGGACCCATGTCGGGTAGGACTTTGAATGTTAAAGCCAAAACCTGAACCACCTGAGCGCAAACGGCAACCAAGCAAAGCCTTTTAGCCTTTCCCACCTTCCTGGGGCTCAGGGTGCAAGAGGAGGCAATTGGGGTCTCAAGCCCCTTTATCCTCCTCCTCCCCGGGAACGATCCCCCCCTTTACTGCTGGTCCCGGGTGCAGGAGGAAGCCCCACCCCCAGTCTTGGCTCAGGAGGAGGAAAGGCTGCCCACGCACAGCAGGAGGGAGGAGGGAGGAGAGGGAGGAGCAAAAGGGGGAGGGCACCGGAATTCTATTTCTGACTTCCATAGTCGAACATCGAGCCCACCCAATGAAAAAGCGACCTTTGGACGCGTCATCCGTCTCCGGGCAGAGCAGCCACCGCCGGGTCCTTTGGCGGAGACGCTTCCCGGAGGCGCCGGGCGATGTTCCGCTGCTCCTTTGCTGCCTCCCCCTGGTCGCCCCGTCTTCCCGGTTAATGCGAAGCCTCTGCAGGGAGGGAGGCCTCCCCCCTTGATTAACCCCCTAATTAAGTCCATTAGGGTCAATTTCCTCTTGTCAAGCCCCCCTTTGCAGCCCCACGGCCGAACTCCGACCCCCCTGGAAGCCCCAGGAGAGGAGATGGGGAGGCATCAGAATATAGATTAGTAAGAGAAAATCAGAGACGGGAGGGACCTTGTAGGTCATCTAGTCCAACCTAGTATCATCTGGCCCTCCCAGCCTGAAAGGGCGGAGCCTCCTCCCTCCGGGCCCTGCCATCAACTGCCCCCCTGCAGTGTGGGCCTTCCTGGGGGGGAGGGGCTGAAAGGGATCCGTTTCTCCCCATAGATTCTCCACAAAGATTTACACCAAAGATTTTATTTCATATTCTCATTTTCCTCCTCATCTTCCTCCCTCCAAGCCCTCCTGAGTTAATCCGGGTATCGGATGCAAAAGGATTTTGTTTTTTTCTGTAGCTGAAGAATTTCTGGCTTTTCCTGCCATCTTTCGAAAGACGGAGACTCAACCTGGCCGGTGGGTGAGAAGAATCGCGGCTGGACCTTCTCCTGCTGAGACTCACCGGCTTCCTTTTGAGGGGGGATGTAGAGGCCATCTAGTCTGGCCCAGGCTTGCCTGTCTCCCCAGAGCCCCCCCAATCTCTCCTGCTCAGCAGAGCCCCCTCCCCCATTCACAGCAACGGCTGCGACCCTCCACCTGAAATCCCTCTTGCCCTTAGCCAAGGCCACCGGATCCAGGAAGATCCCAGAGGATCCAGGGATCTCCAGCCAGCCTGGGACCCCCCCTTTCTTGAGAGGTGACCCACCCTGGTCAGCAGCTTCCCCGGCAACCTTTATGAAACCCCTCCCCCCAAAAAACAACCCAGCTCCCATCACTCAGGGAAGGAGGACCAGAAAATGGGTCCTTTCAGAGATGCTGGGAGGGCAGAGAAGCCATCAAGGGGATGGGGGATAAACTCAGCCCCTCCCCATATTTGTATCTCAGCAAAGGCTCTGCTGAAGAGGCATGCAGGTGTACAAGCACACACACACAGGAGAGACTCTCCTTAGAGAAGCAGCAAAGAAGGCTGTCATGCCCCTGTTGGAATCTGACTCTGAGGGGAGGCTGAGCAGCTGACAGGGAGTGGGAGTGTGGCTCCATTGGCTGGGGAAGAACTGGGGGGCAAAGTCCAGCTGGGCAGAGCAGGGGAGAGCTAGAGCAAGGGAGTGGGAATTCGGAGGAAGACCCAGGCCCACCCGCTCTTCATCCTAGGGCACGCAGGGAGGAAGGGAGAAGGGAGCAACATGAGTTGCATGGCTTACGGGGGAGGAAAGGGCCCTGATTCCCTTCATTAGCTGCAGCTGGGTACACAGTGTTTAAAAAGGGAGTCTGCGCACAGCAAAGTTATTGGAAGCAAATCGTCAATTATCTTTGTTTCTCGAGGCTCATCTGGGTTCCTGGCATCTTCCCAACTGTGTGTGTTTTGTTGTCCTTTGAAGTCTGCAATTCCTTCTCCTGCCCTGTCCAGTCAATTCCTGCAGCCTGGTTTGTGTGGATTTTTAGTTACAGTTTATATGTACTTTGTTTTCGGACTGAATTTCCTCCACTTAAAGACTGTTCTTGGGAGAGTTTTTTCTCCAGCCGAAGGTAACCTGGACATTGGGGGCAAAGTTGGAGGTATGAAAGGGACTCTTCTTGCTTATGTGACTGTGTTGCCTTTGTGCCACGCCCCACCCTTCAGTCACCTGAGGGGCCTTTTCCAGGGCTGCCCCTTTCAGCCCCACGGTCCTTCCTGCCTTCGGAGCCTCTGGGCAGCGGAGACTCCGAGACTCTTACACAACCTGGGGTGCAGCTGAGGGCCCTGCCCAACTTTGTGTCCTGGGTGGAGGCCCCAGTCCTGACCTGGGGGTCCCCAAGAGAGCCGTGTGAGTCCCCTCCTCCAGAGCTCCTCCCCCTCAGAAAAGAGCCCGGGCGATCTTGCGGCCGGTGGACTTGATCTTTGGGAAGGTGGCACTGATGTCCACCTCCCTGGCTCGGGGGCTCCTGGGTGGGGGTGTGGGAGGGGGCATCTTCCTCGGTGGGCCCTTGGGCCGGAGCAGGAAGTCCAGGCTGAAGCCATTCCTGGCATAGAAGACGTTTGCCATGGGGGGGAACACCAGCTCTGTGGGAGAGAGAGGGGGGATCAAGGGGGAGGCCCCAGGAGGAAGACACCCCACTTCCCTCCTCCCCAGCAACCCCCCCTGCAATCCTCCCCCCACCACACACCAGATCTCAGCAGGCTGCCCCTCTCAAATCTCAATTTGAACGCAGGACTTTGGGGTCTCGTGTGTGCAGAGATTTCGCTCTCCGGAATCAGATCTGCCGGGACCCCAGCATGCCAGGTTGACTTCCAAAAAATGCTCCTTAGTGGCCACAACACTCTCAGACACACATCCCAGCCCTCCTGTGGGGCAGTCCTGCCAGCCCCACCAACAGCCCTTCCCCCCCTTCCTCACCTCGGCCATCCGGCAACAGCTGCACCAGCTCGTAGTCGTGTGCCAGATTCTGGTCCTGGTTGTGTTTCTCCAGCACCTTTGCCACCACGGTGGGGGCCTTATCCTGGCTTGTTACCTGGGGAGGAAGACGGAGAAAGGGGGTCGGCCGGCCAGCCCTGTTGATGCCTCCCCCACAGGCAGAAATGTCACTCAGCACTTGCCAAGTGAGATCGGCACCTGTTCTGACCCAAACCTTGTTCAAATCAAACAAACACGAAGTAGGTATAAAAGCAAACCTCTTTTAATGAGGTGCTGTGAATTCTGTGCATTCACAGCCAAGAGTCATTCAAAACTCATTGTCACAGATTCAAGGGTGCAAAAGGCTGCCAAGAACAAAAGACTAATTGCAGATAAATATCCAAGCCAGAAGTTTCCAAAACCAAACTGGAGGATGAGAACTCTGAGCATAAAGAACTTCTTTGCTTCCTGCAGAGAAGCCAACCCTGAAGGCTGGCTTTTATCCCTTATGGGAGAGGCCATCACCTTCCAACCTTACTGTGAGTCACCCTTGCTGCTTTAGCTGCTCTTTCCCTCAAGCAGCCCCACACATGCGCACTGGGCACAGGCTCCTCGGGGTCCTCTTCCTCACTGCTGCAACCCCCACAATCTCCGAGGCAGCACCCCACTCTCCGATAGTCCCGGCATCACATGCAGGCTCCTCCTCCGAGTCCTCGCTCTCCGAGTCCTCAGCTGTCCGTACCTGCTGCCGGCGAACCACAACAGCACCCTTCCCATGCTTGGTCTGTCCTGTTCAGCATCCGCAGCCCTTGCAGGGACCTCTAAGTGGAATGGCGGTCCGGTTAGTCGGAGAAAAAGCTCATCCCTGCTTGCTAAAAAGTGGAACTCAGCCAGGATTGATTGAAACCCAGAGAGCTAAACTACAAACATGGTGGTTTGCTTAGTGTTTTATAAAAAAATAATTGCTTATTTATTTATCTTTTTATCATTTGTAAGCTACCTACCCTATCGGGGAGACAGGTGGCCTGTCAATTTAATAAAACTAATAAATACTGGTAGTTTTTGACTTACGGCCATAACCGAGGCCAAAGTTCCTGTTGCTAAGCGAGACGAGTGAATTTTGCCCCAGTTTTACACCTTTCCTTGCCACGTCCCTCAAGTGAATCACTGCAGTTATTGAGTGAGTAAGCCGGTTGTTAAGTTGAGTCTGGCTCCCCCCTTGACTTTTGCTTGTTGGGAGATCACAAAGGGGATCCCATGAACTCGGGACACTGGACCTCATAAAGACGAGTCAGTTGCCAAACGTCTGAACTTTCACCGGGTGACCACGGGGAGGCTGTAACCGTCGTTAAGTATGAAACCCCCAAATCCTCCCCTCCCCTCCCCTCACCAGGATGCTCTTGTAGAGGTGCCGTTCTGCGCCATGCTGACCGGATGATGCAGCAGTCCGAGGGGGCGCCCTGTCGGGGCCTGGGGGTAGACGGACCCGCAGGAGGCGAACCGTGGCCCTTGATGAAGCGGCCCCGTGGCGGGAGGGAGCCAGGCCATCCCCGGGGGAGGATGGGGGCGACGTGTCCAGGACCGAGACGGAGGGCCACTTGCCCTGCGGGAGACGGGAAGGGAAGTGAGGCAGTGGGGACCGGTGCTGGGGTGGGGAAGGGCCCGTGGGGTCACCGGAGAGTCACCGGGGTCCTCCTGCCTAAAAAAGGGACCCCTGGCAGGAAACTGGCCCTGAGGACCCAGGAGGGCCCCATCCACCCGTGTAATATGCATGTTCACTGGTCCATCCATGTTGGGGACCTTCTTCCTCCTTTTTCATCCTCCCTTCCTTCCTTCCCCTTCCTTTCTTCTGCTCTTTCCTCCTCCTCTTCTTTTCCTCCCTCCTTCCTTTCTCCTCTTTCTTCCTCCACCTCTTCTCCTTCCCCTCTACCCCTCCTGTTCCCCTCCCCTTCCTCATCCTTCCCATCTTCCTCCTCCTCCTCCCTGCTTTCTCCTCTACCTGTTCTCTTCCTCCTTCCTCTTCCTTCTCCTTCCTCCTCTTCCATTCCTCCTCCTTTGTCTTCCTTCTCTTTCTCTTTTTCCCCTCCTCCTGCTCCTTCCTCCCCCTCCCCATTTCCTCCTTCTTCTCTTCTCTTTCTCCTCTCTTTCTCCTCCTCCACTCTCTCCGTTGGCCTTGCCTGGTTGAACTCACAGTGGAAAAGTCCCTTCCGTGCAGGGCCTGAAGGAAGGAAGGGCCCCCTTGGGCCATCAGATCTCAGAGAACAAGTTTGGGGGCCCAGCAGGACCCATCTGGGAAGAACCCCGCCCTCTGTGGCTTGGCTCTGAAATAATACTGAGGACTAGAA
>CM019149.1:202486-243717 GCA_009733165.1 Naja naja
TCCTTCTCCGAAATGGGTGCCATCTTGGGGTGGGGGGGGCTTGGATGCGGATGGGCCTGGGAGGTGACCGACACCTCTCGTCTCTCTCTGCAGACCAGCGGCTACATCAATTTTGAGAAGCACCGGAAGGTAAGTGTTGTGTGTGTGTGTGTGGGGTAGAGTAGGTCCCCTTGGCCCCTCCCCTTGGAAGGACCCCCTGTTCCTCCTCTCTCCTCCGCCTCCCCTGCAGGAGTTTGAGATCCTCACCCGGCTGCTCCTCCCAGGCCAAATGCACCACGCCTTGGCCCCCGACTGGGCCCTCCAGCGATGGCTGCGCATGCCTGCCCCCTCAGCGAGGCCCAGAGGTGAGTGGGGGGGCTTTGGAGGGGGGTGGGCTGAGCCTAGACAATCTCCCCAGTTCTCCCCTCCTTTCCGATTCACCGCCTTCTCTCTCTCCCTTCCAGTTACCAGCTGTCCTGCACCATTGAGGCCCCCAGCGAGGGAGGGGCTCCCCCCAAGCCCAGCAAGCCCACCTTGGTGATCACGCGCTGCACAGAGTAAGGACCGGGAGGGGGAGGGTCTCTGGGTTCCCTGCCCCTCCCCAATTTCCCACTGACCCCCCTCTTTCTTCTCCAGCTTGATCACCTCTCTGGGAGTGAGTGCCCCCCTGCCCTGGGACAGGACTGGCTCCCCCCCAGTCTCGCCCAACCGACTGGGCCCATCGGCTGCCTCCCCCACCGCCCTGGGGGGCTCCCCCCAACCAGTCCCAGTGAGTCAGGACTGCCCCTCCTTCCTCCGGACTCTCCCACTCTGCTTCTTCTGGGAGGGGGAGAGACTGACCCCCAAAGTGAAAAGATCTCGGAGTTAAGGGTGGCTGACCCAAGTTTCTAGTCCTCAGTATTATTTCAGAGCCAAGCCACGGAGAGGGCGGGGTTCTTCCTGTGATGGGGTCCTGTTGGGCCCCCCATACTTGTTCTCGAGATCTGATGGGCTCCAAAGGGCCCCTTCCCCTTCCTTCGTGGCCCCCTGCACGGAAGGGACTTTCCACTGTGAGTCCATCAACCTAGGCAAGGCCAACGGAGAGAGTGGAGGAGGAGAAAGAGAGGAGAAAGAGAAGAGAAGAAGGAGGAAATGGGGAGGGGGAGGAAGGAGCAGGAGGAGGGGAAAAAGAGAAAGAGAAGGAAGACAAAGGAGGGGATGGAAGAGAGGAAGGAAGGAAGAGGAAGGAGGGAAGAGAAAGTAGGGAGGAGGAGGAGGAGGAGGAAGATGGGAAGGAGGAGGGGAACAGGAGGGGGTAGGAGGGGGAAGAGAAGAGGTGGAGGAAGAAAGAGGAGAAAGGAAGGAGGGAGGAAAAGAAAGAGGAGGAGGAAAGAGCAGAAGAAAGGAAGGGGGAAGGAAGGAAGGGAGGATGAAAAAGGAGGAAGAAGGTCCCCAACATGGATGGACCAGTGAACATGCATATTACACGGGTGGATGGGGCCCTCCTGGGTCCTCAGGGCCAGTTTCTGCCAGGGTCCTTTTAGGCAGGAGGACCCCGGTGACTCTCCGGTGACCCCACGGGGCCCTTTCCCCGACCCCAGCACCGGTCCCCACTGCCTCACTTCCCTTCCCGTCTCCCGCAGGGCAAGTGGCCCTCCGTCTCGGTCCTGGACACGTCGCCCCCATCCTCCCCCGGGGATGGCCTGGCTCCCCTCCCCGCTACAGGGGCCGGCTTCATCAAGGGCCACCGGCGTTCGGCCTCCTGCGGGTCCGTCTACCCCCAGGCCCCCGACAAGGGGGGCGCCTCCCCCTCGGACTGCTGCATCATCCGGGTCAGCATGGCGCTGCAGAACGGCACCCTCTACAAGAGCATCCTGGTGAGGGGGGAGGGGGAGGGGGAGGATTTGGGGGTTTCATACTTACCGACGGTTACAGCCTCCCCGTGGTCACCTGGTGAAAGTTCAGATGTTTGGCAACTGACTCGTCTTTATGAGGGTCGCAGTGTCCCGAGTTCATGGGATCCCCTTTTGTGATCTCCCAACAAGCAAAAGTCAAGGGGGGAGCCAGACTCAACTTAACAACTGGCTTACTCACTCAATAACTGCAGTGATTCACTTGAGGGACGTGGCAAGGAAAGGTGTAAAACTGGGGCAAAATTCACTCGTCTCGCTTAGCAACAGGAACTTTGGCCTCGGTTATGGCCGTAAGTCAAAACTACCAGTATTTATTAGTTTTATTAAATTGACAGGCCACCTGTCTCCCCGATAGGGTAGGCAGCTTACAAATGAAAAAGATAAATAAATAAGCAATTATTTTTTTATAAAACACTAAGCAAACCGCCATGTTTGTAGTTTAGCTCTCTGGGTTTCAATCAATCCTGGCTGAGTTCCACTTTTTAGCAAGCAGGGATGAGCTTTTTCTCCGACTAACCGGACCGCCATTCCACTTAGAGGTCCCTGCAAGGGCTGCGGATGCTGAACAGGGCAGACCAAGCATGGGAAGGGTGCTGGTGTGGTTCGCCGGCAGCAGGTGCGGACAGCTGAGGCCTCGGAGAGCGAGGACTCGGACGAGGGGCCTCCGTGTGATGCAGGGATGGGGCCAGGACTATCGGAGAGTGGGGTGCTGCCTTTGGAGATTGGGGGGGTTGCAGCAGTGAGGAAGAGGACCCCGAGGAGCCTGTGCCCAGTGCGCATGTGTGCAGGGCTGCTTGAGGGAAAGAGCAGCTAAAGCAGCAAGGGTGACTCACGAGTAAGGTTGGAAGGTGATGGCCTCTCCCATAAGGGATAAAAGCCAGCCTTCAGGGTTGGCTTCTCTGCAGGAAGCAAAGAAGTTCTTTATGCTCAGAGTTCTCATCCTCCAGTTTGGTTTTTGGAAACTTCTGGCTTGGGATATTTATCTGCAATTAGTCTTTTGTTCTTGGCAGCCTTTTGCAACCTTGAATCTGTGACAATGAGTTTTGAATGACTCTTGGCTGTGAATGCACAGAATTCACAGCGCCTCATTAAAAGAGGTTTGCTTTTATACCTACTTCGTGTTTGTTTGATTTGAACAAGGTTTGGGTCAGAACAGGTGCCGATCTCACTTGGCAAGTGCTGAGTGACATTTCTGCCTGTGGGGGAGGCATCAATGGGGCTGGCCGGCCGACCCCCTTTCTCCGTCTTCCTCCCCAGGTAACAAGCCAGGATAAGTCCCCCACCGTGGTGGCAAAGGTGCTGGAGAAACACAACCAGGACCAGAATCTGGCACACGACTACGAGCTGGTGCAGCTGTTGCCGGATGGCCGAGGTGAGGGGGGGGGAAGGGCTGTTGGTGGGGCTGGCCGGGCTGCCCCACAGGAGGGCTGGGATGAGTGTCTGAGAGTGTTGTGGCCACTACAGAGCATTTTTTGGAAGTCAACCTGGCATTCTGGGGTCCCAGCAGATCTGATTCCGGAAACCTATATCTCTGCACACACGAGACCCCAAAGTCCTGCGTTCAAATTGAGATTTGAGAGGGGCAGCCTGCTGAGGCCTGGTGTGTGGTGGTGGGAGGATTGCAGGGGGGGTTGCTGGGGAGGAGGGAAGTGGGGTGTCTTCCTCCTGGGGCCTCCCCCTTGATCCCCCCCTCTCTCTCCTGCAGAGCTGGTGTTCCCCCCCATGGCAAACGTCTTCTACGCCAGGAACGGCTTCAGCCTGGACTTCCTGCTCCGGCCCAAGGGCCCACCGAGGAAGACCCCTCCTCCCACACCCCCACCCAGGAGCCCCCGAGCCAGGGAGGTGGACATCAGTGCCACCTTCCCAAAGATCAAGTCCACCGCCGCAAGATCCCGGCTCTTTTCTGAGGGGGAGGAGCTCTGGAAGGGGGACCCACACGGCTCTCTTGGGGACCCCCAGGTCAGGACTGGGGCCTCCACCCAGGACACGAAGTTGGGCAGGGCCCTCAGCTGCACCCCAGGTTGTGTAAGAGTCTCGAGTCTCCGCTGCCCAGAGGCTCCGAAGGCAGGAAGGACCGGGGGGGCTGAAAGGGGCAGCCCTGGAAAAGGCCCCTCAGGTGACTGAAGGGTGGGGCGTGGCACAAAGGCAACACAGTCACATAAGCAAGAAGAGTCCCTTTCATACCTCCAACTTTGCCCCCAATGTCCAGGTTACCTTCGGCTGGAGAAAAAACTCTCCCAAGAACAGTCTTTAAGTGGAGGAAATTCAGTCCGAAAACAAAGTACATATAAACTGTAACTAAAAATCCACACAAACCAGGCTGCAGGAATTAACTGGACAGGGCAGGAGAAGGAATTGCAGACTTCAAAGGACAACAAAACACACACAGGTGGGAAGATGCCAGGAACCCAGATGAGCCTCGAGAAACAAAGATAATTGACGATTTGCTTCCAGAAACTTTGCTGTGTGCAGCTTCCCTTTTTAAACACTGTGTACCCAG
Organism: Naja naja; assembly: GCA_009733165.1. Taxonomy (NCBI): domain Eukaryota; kingdom Metazoa; phylum Chordata; class Lepidosauria; order Squamata; family Elapidae; genus Naja; species Naja naja. The sequence goes on from CM019149.1 coordinate 206,858, forward strand.
CTGCAGCTAATGAAGGGAATCAGGGCCCTTTCCTCCCCCGTAAGCCATGCAACTCATGTTGCTCCCTTCTCCCTTCCTCCCTGCGTGCCCTAGGATGAAGAGCGGGTGGGCCTGGGTCTTCCTCCGAATTCCCACTCCCTTGCTCTAGCTCTCCCCTGCTCTGCCCAGCTGGACTTTGCCCCTCCCCAGATTCTTCCCCAGCCAATGGAGCCACACTCTCACTCCCTGTCAGCTGCTCAGCCTCCCCCTCAGAGTCAGATTCCGACAGGGGCATGACAGCCTTCTTTGCTGCTTCTCTAAGGAGAGTCTCTCCTGTGTGTGTGTGTGCGTGTGTACACCTGCATGCCTCTTCAGCAGAGCCTTTGCTGAGATACAAATATGGGGAAGGGGGGGCTGAGTTTATCCCCCCATCCCCTTGATGGCTTCTCTGCCCTCCCAGCATCTCTGAAAGGACCCATTTTCTGGTCCTCCTTCCCTGAGTGATGGGAGCTGGGTTGTTTTTGGGGGAGGGGTTTCATAAAGGTTGTGGGGAAGCTGCTGACCAGGGTGGGTCACCTCTCAAGAAAGGGGGGGTCCCAGGCTGGCTGGAGATCCCTGGATCCTCTGGGATCTTCCTGGATCCGGTGGCCTTGGCTAAGGGCAAGAGGGATTTCAGGTGGAGGGTCGCAGCCGTTGCTGTGAATGGGGGAGGGGGCTCTGCTGAGCAGGAGAGATTGGGGGGGCCCTCTGGGAGACTGGCAAGCCTGGGCCAGACTAGATGGCCTCTACCTCCCTCCTCAAAAGGAAGCCGGTGAGTCTCAGCAGGAGAAGGTCCAGCCATGAATTCTTCTCACCCACCGGCCAGGTTGAGTCTCCGTCTTTCGAAAGATGGCAGGAAAAGCCAGAAATTCTTCAGCTACAGAAAAAAACAAAATCCTTTTGCATCCGATACCCGGATTAACTCAGGAGGGCTTGGAGGGAGGAAGATGAGGAGGAAAATGAGAATATGAAATAAAATCTTTGGTGTAAATCTTTGTGGAGAATCTATGGGGAAAACGGATCCCTTTCAGCCCCTCCCCCCAGGAAGGCCCACACTGCAGGGGGCAGTTGATGGGCAGGGCCCGGAGGGAGGGAGGCTCCGCCCCTTTCAGGCTGGGAGGGGCCAGATGATACTAGGTTGGACTAGATGACCTACAAGGTCCCTTCCGACTCTGATTTTCTGTTACTAATCTATATTCTGATGCCTCCCCATCTCCTCTCCTGCGGCTTCCAAGGGGGGTCGGAGTTCGGCCGTGGGGCTGCAAAGGGGGGCTTGACAAGGGGGAAATTGACCCTAATTGACTTAATTGCGGGGTTAATCAAAGGGGGAGGCCTCCCTCCCTCCCTTTCTCCAGAGGCTTCGCATTAACCGGGAAGACGGGGCGACCAGGGGGAGGCAGCAAAGGAGCAGCGGAACATCGCCCGGCGCCTCCGGGAAGCGTCTCCGCCAAAGGACCCGGCGGTGGCTGCTCTGCCCGGAGACGGATGACGCGTCCAAAGGTCGCTTTTTCATTGGGTGGGCTCGATGTTCGACTTTCGGGAAGTCAGAAATAGAATTTCCCCCTCTCTGCCCCTCCCCGCTCTTGCTGTGCGTGGGCAGCCTTTCCTCCTCCTGAGCCTAGACTGGGGGTGGGGCTTCCTCCTGCACCCGGGACCGACATTAAAGGCGGGATCGCTCCTAGGGGGGAGGAGGATAAAGAGGGCTTGGAGACCAATTGCCTCCCTTGAGCCCTGAGCTTCAGGAATGTGGGATAGGCCAAAAGGCTTCTGTATTTAGAGGAGGGGGAAGGACCAGGGAAGGTGAGACCCCCTTGTTGCCCCCCTTTAGGGGTTCCTCTACACTCTAACCTTGTCCCCTCCCCCTGGACAAGGGGAATTGGGTTCCCACGAGATCTTCCAAACGGCAGGAGCTGAGAAAGGGGGGAGGGGGAGTTTCAGGGAGACGACCAGGAAAGGCTGAAAGAGGAAAAAGAGGGAAGTGAATCTTTTGAGGGAGGTGAGTTCGAGGAGGGCCTGAAGCTTCTTGTCCTGGAGGAGTTTCAGCCTCTGCAGCAGCCCAGATGCTTCCTGGTGGTCTTCCATCCACAGGCTAAGCAGGCTGGTCCCTCTCAGCCAGGGGAGGCCATGGGAGGCTGGGCAGCTGCCGGCTGTTGAGGGCATATGATGAAAGATCAGCTGATGGTTGGTGATGCCAGATGAGGCCAGGGCTCAGAGCCCCAACCCTCCCCCAGCTGCAGCAGGCAGGCATCCCACAGATCCCTATCCTGGGATACCCCTCCCCCCTTGCTCCCCCCTTACTTCCCCCCTCCTCACAATTGTGTCTTTGGAGACACCCAGTCACATAACATGGGCCCCAGATCAATCGCTCTCCTGATCAGAGCAGAACTTCTAGGCTCTTTTCATGCTTCCCCTCCCCCGCAAGATTGTGATTTCCTCTGAGTTCCTCCTGACACCCCCACATACACACACACACACACAAACACACACACAAAGTTTCTTCCTCCAACCCACATCAGCTGCAGAGGCGCTTGGGTTCCGCTTCCCCAGCCTGAAGCGTTGGGCTCCTCCGAAGCGGAACTGAGGAAATGGCCAGGATCCAGCAGGCAACAAGCCAGGATTCTTCGCCGGGTCCTTGCGCCTCCGGGAAGCGTCTCCGCCAAAGGACCCGGCGGTGGCTGCTCTGCCCGGAGACGGATGACGCGTCCAAAGGTCGCTTTTTCATTGGGTGAGCCCGATGTTCTACTTTCTAGAAGTCCTCCCTGAAAGACAGCTGGGTGGGCTCTCAGATGTGACGATTTATAATGTCTGGCCTTGTCCACCTGGCAATATATAATAGTGAACCTAGTACAGACTTGTAAAGTGTCTTTTGTTTGAATTCTGGGCTCTCATTATACATGTTCTTGAGAAAGTCTGTCTGCATGGGGTGTCACAAGGTTTAGCCTCTGTCATGTTGCATCTGTCGATTAGATCTACTATTTTATCTTGCTGAGAAAGCACAAACCCCTTCTCAGTCTTAGTGAATTGCACCCCTAAAAACTTGTCAATTCGGCCTAGGGGCTTCAGTGTAAACTCCTTGCCCAATTGCTCAGAGAAGATTTTGCACCTACTCTCTGACTTGCAGATGTATAATATGTCATCCGCATAAATCAAAACAGTTTCCTTGATCCCCTCTTGCTCTCTAATGAATACACATTCATCAGCTGATGAGGCCGAAAAATCCATCTGTCTTAGACACTTGGTGAGACATTCGTACCATCTCCTTCCTGATTGTTTCAGACCATATAGGCTTTTGTTTAGTAACCAAATTTCACCTTTCCTTTGGTCTAAGCCCTGGGGAGCTCTGACATATAACTCTTTATCTAATTTGGCATGCAGGTAGGCTGTCTGTATGTCAAACTGGTGTACACTCTCCCCATGTATGGCAGCTATAGTAAGCGCAGCCTTAACGCTTCTGGGCACAGTTGGTGAGAAAGTTTCAACATAGTCATCAGGGAATCGCTGTGAGAATCCCTGTGCAACTAACCTTGCCTTATATATGAAGTTACCGTCCTCAAGCGGTTTCTTCTTGTACACCCACCTTGTGCCAATCACCTTTTTGTCTTTAGGTAGTTTAGTGGGTGTAAACACCTCCAGCCTCTTGAGGCTATCCATTTCTGAATCCATTGCATTATGCCAATTGTCTTGTTCCCTCTGTGGTAGCATTAATATATCCTCATACCTTTGAGGTGTCACCGATACCTGATTCACATAGGTAATGAAATCCTCATACCTCTTGGGTATTATATTCCTAGTGGATCGAACTGGCCTACTAGTTGGTTCTTCATCAGTATCAGAATTATCTGGTGAGCTGTCCTCCTCATCGCTACTGTCATACCTTTTGAGTTTGGAGTGCCCCTTCTTCCAGGGTATCCCCTTCTTTTCTTTGAGGATCCCCTTTAGGGGCTTGGAGGGCATTTGCTCTCCCTTGTCCTCTGAGCCAGATGTGTCACCATCGCTAGATGGACTTTCTGATACATCCGTCTCTTGACTGGCCAGATTCTGAGGAGGAGCGTGAGTTAGAATCTCATTTGCATGAATTCTACTCCAATTTGTGCTTTTGTGAAAAGCGGCTGATCTGGAAATGACAACTCTGTTGTTTGTGTCAATGAACCTGTGTACCTTAGAGCCTGGTTCATAGCCAACAAATCTTAGTCTGACTGACACCTTTTTCCCCTTTCTCCTGAGTTCCTTAGGGACATGTACGTCTGCCATCACCCCAAAAACGTGGAGGTGTTTTAGACTTGGCTTACATCCGTACACCATCTCATATGGGGTTTTCTGCACTACACTGGACCATATTCTATTGAGGGTATAGTTTGCATACAGAACAGCCTCTGCCCAGTAAACAAATTTGAGATTAGCGTCCTCCAGAACACATCTCATCATGGCTTGCAATACACCATTTCTCCTCTCTACAACCCCGTTCTGGAAGGCGGAAAAAGGGGCTGTTCTCATATGGATTATGCCCCTTTCTTTCATCCAGTTAGAGAACTGAGTAGAATTAAATTCAGTTCCTCTGTCAGTCAAGATCCTTTGTATCTTGACCTTGTGTTGATTCTCTATCAAACTGTGGAACTCTTTAAATTTGGAGAAAGCCTGATCCTTGGATTTGAGGAGATAAACAAAACCATATCTACTGTAGTCGTCAACAATGGTTAGGAAATACTGGTTCTTACCAAGTGAGGGCTTCAAAGGGCCCACCAAGTCCATATGTACAAGCTGAAATTTGCATTCAGATTGTCTCTCTGATTTTCTGGGTGCTGGTTTTACTTTTGACTTTGCACTCCTGCAGATGGAGCAGTCCATAAAAACATTACAATCCTTAATGTTTAACCCTCTGGAGTATTCAGACATTTTCTGTACGATAGGGAAACTAATGTGACCAAGCCTACGGTGCATGAGATGAGCGCACTCATCATGGAGTGGTTTCCCAATAGAAACAGTGTTGACGTCCCTTGCCTGCTCATCACTGTGTTTCAGGTTAAATCTGACGCCCTTAGTACCTTCCTTGTTACCTGTGTAACTGTCATTGCCCCCCTTCTTTCCTCTGTAGCCCTTGGTCTTGACTTCTGGTTCTGGTTGGGATTCATCACCTGAGTCATCTGCATCAATCGTGTTGCTGGCCCCTGAATCTTCAGTCCTTATGACAGGAGAATAATATGACAGGTTATTTATTTTAATACCTTTCCAACCGTGTGACCATTATTGGTCACTATGGCACCTCCCTTGGTAAACAGCACCTCTATGTTAGAGTCCTCACTGAGTTTCAGGGTACTAAGTAGGTTATGTTCTAATGCAGGGACATATAATATGCCACTGACTTCCCCAAGCCCAGGGATATACACATTACCTATACCTACAACTTTTGTTTTGATACCATTAGCTACCTTGACACAACAATCATGTTTATGGAGTTCTGTGAATAAGCTCTTGTCGCTTACCATGTGCCTGCTTGCCCCACTGTCTAATAGCCATAGCTGTTCACGTTGCCTTTTGGTAAGCCTAGGATAATTGATTTCTACTATATTTGCAAAATTATTTTCCAGGTTAAATCTGTCCCCTCTAATCCTATTTTCATTTCTGGGTCCTATCCCCCTTCTCTGAATTGAGGGGCTACGTTGAGGTCTCCTCTGAGGTGTGAGCGACCTTCTATTGTATCTGTTGCCAGAGGGCATTCTTTGCCTTCCCCTCATACCAGTGTTGCGTGGGCAGTCTCTTTTGTAGTGCCCCCTGGAACCACAACCGAAACATTCCCCAACAGCATTTACCCCATCTGAGCTGTTGGGCCTCCTAGTGATTCTTCTCCCTGTGGAAGGTTGCTCTGTCTTTTCTTAGATTGTCCTCTGCAATCAGTTTACCTGACAGAACTTCCAGGGACATTCCATCATAACTGGAATTGTCTAGCTGGGATACAAAATTGTTCCAGCTAGGGTCCAGTGAATTTATAATTATACTGATTAAACTATGTTCTGGTACTTGTTCCCCCCTCAATATTAATTCTTCCCTCATTTTACTGAGCTCACAAAGATGTTCACTCATGTCCACCCCTGCCCTCAATTTAGCAGAGTGGAACTCCCTGGAGATCCTGGCAGTAGTATTGGAATTCCTGGAATAAAACAAATTAAATAACTTTTTCCATATCTCAAAGACAGTCAGATTATGAGGAATATTTGCATACAGCACAGGATCAAGACTTGATAATAATAAACAATAAACCTTGTGGTGTAGCAGGTCAGTTTCCAGTGGCCAAGGCTTAGGAGGGGGTTCCAACAACAAATGCAAAGCATTCTCTTTCATAAACAGCACCTGAATTGCTTTGGACCACTCTAATAGACTTTTCCCTGTAGCTGACAGCTTTTTAAAATCGAGCGGCAAAAGGTTTGTATTTGCTTGCATTGAAAAGGCTTGCGGCAGCTGTCCATGGTGCTGAATATTTGGGAATTGACAGTACGGGAGAGGTATAATCGGCAAAACCGAAGGTTCCCTTATTTGAAGTTGCCCTCCCGGTGGGAGGGTTGAAGATCCGAACTGAGCATGAACGAAGCTCATTTCGTGCCGAACTTCGCCAGGGAAGGAGCTCTCCGGCCGAGCTCCGGAGGTAGGCCTCGGGCCCCTTCCAGCAGCTCCGGCCCTAGTCATTGAGCTGCTAGGAAGGCCCGGGAAGGCTGAAGACATTGCAGGAATCGCCAGAACAGATAAGTATCGAGCATGATTGGGAGAGTCGTCTGGGAGGGCTGCTCTCGTCGGGAGGTTAGGGGAAGGTTGGGACTTTGCCTCCAGGGCTGCAGCTAGCGTCCTGAAGGCATTTTTGACCTCGGCATCGGTGGGCGACGTCGGGCTTGGTGGTGGTCGGGCCGCCGTGACCGGATTGGTCACCTGCGCGAGGGCCTGCGTGGCTTGAACTGAGGGCATGCTCGGCGCGGCTGGGTCCAGCGGCACCGCTGCTGCCAGTGGGGCCAACCTCCAGGTTGGCAGGCCGCTTTGGATCACCGCAGTGGTAGGCACTGCCAGATTGGTGATCCCTGTTTCTTCGCCCGATGAGCATTTTGGGCAGTGAGTGGCCATTGGGGAGATAGGCGGTGCCAGTCTTTCGGTCACCGCAGCGCCAGTTGCTGCCAGGTGGGTGACCTCAGTGCTAGGGCTCGCTTGCTCTAGCAAGCTATAGGGAACCGGCGTGGGGATGGGTGGTGCCATTTTAACTTGGTCAGTTTGAATTTGCCGCTGACCAGGCACCATGTTTTCGCGTGGGAAATTTGATCGGGGGGGCTGGTAGCTTTCAGCCCGTGCGCTGTTGGTGGCAAAAGGGGTTCTGGGGCAGGACTGGATGGCTCTTACCGCTTTGGTGCCTTCCTGGGTCATCGGCCTGTCCCTGACCGTTGCCACCGATGCCAGTCTATGCAGGAGGTTGATGAGATCGGTGACTGGTTCTCCACTTGTGGTTTCCAAACCGAACATCTGCAGAATAGCTGATCTCATCTCTTCCTTCTCCTCCAGGTTGAGCGGTGAGGTGGGAAGTGTCTTGCTTCTGTCCTCTGGCTCCTCGGTGTTGAAGGATGGTAGGTGCCCAGTCACGGCCGCGAGAGGGTCTGGGGGGGGTAGAGATTGCATGGCCCATTGCGCCATCTGCTTCTTTCCCCCCCCCAAGCCTGAGATGCTTCAGCCGATGCTGCTTCAGCCTTGGCTTCTTCGAGTCGATGCTGGAGTGCCATCTGCCTGGTTTTGGCTCGGGTCAGCACTTGGTCCTCCCACGTTGACTTCAAACTGGGCATCCAGATAACCCACTACGTGGAGAAGGTACAAACCATCCTCTGCTACCAGTAGTTAATGGATTTTTAGGTTAAATATGGATGGTTCGTTGCCTTTCTCTGCTGTGAAGTTATCAGGAAAAGGTCTGAGCCCAGTGAATCCAATACAAAGTTCTTTATTGTTGTAAACAAATCACAAAAGGCAATAAAAGAAATTAAAAATATATACCAATAGTCAGTGTCCATTTGTTTCTTCTCTGAGTCTTTTCTTTCCCCTAGTAACAGTCACCTATGTGACTGGAGTCCCAAAAGTCCTCCTCGTGGCGTGAGCTAGAGTCCTTCCAGCTGCATGGCCCCAAGCAGCTGGAACATCTGTAATGGTGGAACTGGCTGGATGCCACGAGGCAAGCCCTTTAAATATACCTGAGCCAGGTGAGGTGGGGCTTAACAAAGCCTGGGAAATCCTAAATCACAGCTGTGCTGTGATTGGCCCATCTGATACGAAAGGCTAAAAGGCTTCTGTATTTAGAGGAGGGGGCAAGGACCAGGGAAGGTGAGACCCCCTGTTGCCCCCCTTTAGGGGTTCCTCTCCACTCTAACCTTGTCCCCTCCCTCTGGACAAGGGGAATTGGGTTCCCACGAGGTCTTCCAAACGGCAGGAGCTGAAAAAGGGGGGAGGGGGAGAGTTTCAGGGAGGCGACCAGGCAAGGCTGAAAGAGGAAAAAGAGGGAAGTGAATCTTTTGAGGGAGGCGAGTTCGAGGAGGGCCTGAAGCTTTGCCTTGCTTGTCTTGGAGGAGTTTCAGCCTCTGAAGGTGCTTCCTGGTGGTCTCCCATCCTCAGGCTAAGGAGGCTGGTCCCTCTCAGCCAGGGGAGGCCATGGGAGGCTGGGCAGCTGCCGGCTGTTGAGGGCATATGATGAAAGATCAGCTGATGGTTGGTGATGCCAGATGAGGCCAGGGCTCAGAGCCCCAACCCTCCCCCAGCTGCAGCAGGCAGGCATCCCACAGATCCCTATCCTGGGATACCCCTCCCCCCTTGCTCCCTCCTCACTTCCCCCCTCCTCACAATTGTGTCTTTGGAGACACCCAGTCATATAACATGGGCCCCAGATCAATCGCTCTCCTGATCAGATCAGAACTTCTAGGCTCTTTTCATGCTTCCCCTCCCCCGCAAGATTGTGATTTCCTCTGACTTCTTCCTGACACCCCCCCCACACACACACACACAGAGCAGCACTTCTCTCTCCAACCCCCAGCAGCTGCAGAGGCGCTTGGGTTCCGCTTCCCCAGCCTGAAGCGTTGGGCTCCTCCGAAGCGGAACTGAGCAACTGGCCAGGATCCAGCATGCAACAAGCCGGGATTCTTCACCAGGGCAGCTCAGGGATTGTCCTCCTCTGCCCCATGGCTGAGTCTCCAGGTAGGGCAGCCCCTTGGTCCTCTGGCCCACCGGAAGTTTCCAGGGATTTTTTCGTTCCTCCCCACATGAAAAGGGAAAAGGGATAATAAGAATCTGGACTTCATTATTTCTGTAAGCCCCTCAGTCGCCTCTTTGATAGCTGCTCCTGGGAAACATCCAACCACCCTAGTTTGACTCTCTACAAATGGCTGGTTCAGTTCCCCTGAGCAATGAAGCATCTATCACCAACAATGCCTTTTCTTTGTTAAGGAAATCTGGATTTGTTTTTCTGTCATTGATACATTTGGTGTTGTCCCTTCTACAAGTTCTCGCACGCTGTCTTCCAAAGGGAGGTTTTGCTGACAGGAGCCCAAATCTTCCCCGTGTTTCAGACAATTCCTCCAACCACACCGACCGATTCTTCCTGTTGTGGCCCCAAGACCCCAGATGAGGAATTGGGAGGGGGAAATTCTGCCCTTAGAGATCTAGCTGGAGTCCTGCAGAGCCAGTCTGGATGACCTCTGGAGGGGCAGAGGCTCAGTTGGAGGGCTACCTAAGGGCATCTAGGGATGCTGGGGAGAAGGGAGGGGTCTTCCACTCAGGGCTGTCCCATTGAACCCCCTCCCTCTTTCCCACAGAGCTGGTCTTCCCCTCCGTGGCAAATGTCTTCTACACCAGATGGATTTATTGGAGATCATCTAGTCCAACCCCCTGCTTGGGCCTACACCATTTATACCATCGAGCAGGAGACTCTAGTCTATACCATTCGAATCTGAGCCCCAAAGAGGGAGGGAGGGAGGCATTGGGTGCCAAAATGGGGCAGGATCTTCCTCCAGTTGTGAGGGAGAGAAACGGCTGAAATGGCTGGGTGAGTGTAGGGGGGTCTCAGGTGCCCCCAATGTCTCCCCACAAGTGCTCAGGGAGGACCCTGCCTGCTGGCATTCTGCTCCTCCAAAGGGGGCTTGAGGGGAAGCAGAGCAAGGGGGCCTCTGAGCAGGAGGGAGTCCAGCCTCCCTCCCGGATCTGCCCTCCCTCCTCAAAGTAGCCTGGATGGTGGATCCAGAGGCAGCAGAGGGAGGAGCCTCCTGTGGGGGCAGGAAAGAGGAGGAGGAGGAGGAGGAAGGAAGGAAGGATTCCAGGGTTTTCTTACATCTGAAGTTTATTATTTCAAAGCAAAGTGAAGGGAAGGGAAGTGATTCGTAGGAAGAATAATGTTGATGAAGCTGCTGTGGGTTCAAAGCCAGGAGAGATGAGGGGGCTAGAGGGACAGGTCGGCCCAGCATCCCAGGGGACAGTCTAGATGGTCTCCACCCCTCCCTCCCAAGAAAGAGAGGCCCCCAAAGGAAGCTGCCATCCTCCTCCTCCCCCCAACCTGCCACCTTCAGCCTCCATTTCTCAGAGGTTGCAAACAGGACAAAGAGTCATCAGCCGCTAAAGAAAAAATATCCTTTTGCATCGGAGAGCAGGATTAATCCATGAGGGCTGCAGAAAATAGATGGGGAAGAAAATCAGAATATAAAGAGAAACTTTTAGTGCAAAAAACATATTTTTCTTCCCTTTCAGCCCCCCTCAACCCCAAGGCAGGCCCACACTGCAGGGGGGTGGTTGACAGGCAGGGACAGATAGAGGGAGAATCCGCCCATTTCAGGGAGGAAAAGGCTGGGAAGGACCAGGGATTCCTCCCCATTTCATCTCCAGGGGATTCTGGAATTCTCCCTAATTTAATTAGAGGGTTAATCAAGAGGGGAGACCCCCTCCCCCTCCCTCCCTGCAGATGTTCCAGATGAAGAAAGAAGATGGGGCCAGAAATTGTGTGAATTCCCACAAGGAGAAGGGGGGTCAGGAAGAACAGCCTGTCAAGGTTCCAACTAATGAACCCAAAGGAGTCTCCATGGGGTGCCAAGAAGGATCATCTGGGACTGGGGGGGTCCAGTTCATGGCAAAGTTTTGGAGGGAGTTCCTGAAGTTGATAGGGTCATCATTCTCAAGGGCTTAGCTCCACCTTCCATCCGAGTACGGACGGAGCTGCAGAACGAGCAACGCAATGATAGAACAATACCTGAGATGCTGTGTTAATTATCAGCAATCTAGCTGGGAAAATCTCCTGCCATTTGCTGAAGTGGCCCACAATACCACAGTGCATATTAACATGGGACTCGCCCTTTTAAAATAGCCACGGGTGGAATTTGTCCCCATGCCTGAATACCCTCAGGAACCCCCCTCCACAGGGACCCTAACAGGATGGGTGGGTTGCTTTCAAAATATGGGGGACTTAAACCTGGGGTGCTCCTTCCCTTCTCCTCCTTCCCTTCCCCAGAACTTGGAAAAATTCTGGGAAAGACTTTAGCTTGTGTGTGCAATATCCTTGACTCAGCTTACAATCTTGTCCAATAGCAATAGCCTTCATTCCATTGTATATGCCTGCTTATTTGCATTTTACAAAGTCAGCTTATTGCCCCAACAATCTTGGGTCCTCAGAGGATGGGAGGCTGAGTCAACCTTGAGCCTGGGATTAGCCTGATTAGCTGCTTGCTTTTTGATTGCTTTTGATTGCGATACTTTTTCAGGTCTCTGTAAGGAAAAGCTGCCCAAAATCCCAAAATTTGCTCTATCCACAGAAAGGAGATATTTTTAAAAATACTAAAAAGAACACCTATAACTTGTAGGAGGGGCTGAGATGAGGGAGGAAGAGAAGAAACTCACCTGCAGGAGGTTGGATGGGAATTGCTGGAAGGAGAAAAAGAGCCAATCAGGACCTTTCATGGCTTGGAGTACTCAGGGGTGGCCCTCCCCACTGATAGCCCATAATAGGTTGGATGATCTTCCCTTAATAGCCCCTCCAAGAACAGAAGTTCCCAAAGACCCTCTTGGCCACCTGCTGAGCTTGATGAGAGGCCTCCCTGATGGTCCCTCCCCACAACCTCTCCTCCAGCCCCCCCAGACTCACCTTTCTTGCTCTTCAGGTAGGAGAAGAGCCCCACAGCCAGGAAGGCCACTCCTATCACGGCCCCCATGATCCCTGTCCAGAGTTTGCTCCTGGCAGAGCTGGAGGAACGGGGCTCTGGGGAAGGAGAAGGAGCCTCACCTGAGCAGGAGGATCAGGCCCACCTTCCCCCAGGAGGGGCCATTCTGGCTCCTCCCACAGGGAGGGTCTCTCCCCCTTCTCAGGGCAGGAGGGGAGGGGCTTACCCCACTGGACGGTGATGGGGGCCTCCAGGCTGACGTGCCCCACCTGGCATGTGTAGACGTCCCCCCGCTGGGGCTGGGTCTCCAGCATCACCTGCAGCTGGTAGGTCCAGTCTCCGTTCTGGAGCTCCTCCCCGAAGGCCACGCCCTCCTCCTCCAGCTGCCCATTCTTCAGCCACTGGACCTCGATCTCCAGGGGGTAAAAGCCCGTGGCGGTGCAGAGGAGGATGGTGTTGGGGGAAGCAGGGTCCATCTTGGTGGGGGAGATGGTGACGGTGGGCTTGGCTGGAGGGAAGGAGGAGAAGGAGGCATGAGAGGCAACAGGAGGGCCCAGAACAGGAGACCAAGTTGGTTAGTTCAGGCCAGGATCCTTTTCACTCCTGAAAATATTCTGTGTTTTAAGTCATCTTCCAAAGTAAATTGCAGCAGGAAATTAAAAGGGATCCTGAAAGAGGGAAAAGTGAAATCCTTCCTGATTGGGATCAGTTGCAGTCTTCTAAAAGGAAGAATTCCCCAAATAGGCAAATCCGACAGGGATAAACGCTAGAAACGCCCAGAGGTGGAAGGAACCTTCTGCCAGATGTGGTGGAGATGGAAAGAAATAAGGCAGAAGATGGGAAGGACAAACGCAGCAGGATTTGGAAGATTCTTGGGATCTCATGGAAAATGGAACCACACTTTTAATCAGGTGTAATACCACATTTGTTTGTTTGTTTAGTACATTTAGTTATTTATTAAATTTATTTGCCAAAGTGGCCCAACTAACCCAAAGTCTTACAGACCCTCTCCTAGCCATGACTGCCACCTGCTCTTTGGGAGTCCAGGAGAATCTCCAGAATTGGGAACTGAATATACAAAATATAGAGGAAAATTCAGAAATGGTGATGGTAGCAGAAGAAGAAGAAAGAACAAAGACGGGGGAGGAGTTAGAAGAAAGAGAAACCAGTGAAATGGATCAAAAGGAACAACAAATAACACAAGAAGAAAAAAGGAGCTGAATATGAGATATTAATGATGGATATAATAAATAAGAGGGGGGATATTGAGACTGGAATGCTGATTAATGAAATGGTTAGGGAATTAGGAGATCAAAGAGGGAGGGGAAACTTTGAGAAATGGGAGAGAAAATATCAGAAAATGATGATAAATGGAGGAAGGATTAAGGGAAAAAGCCAAAGGATGATAGAAAATGATTTTAAAAAAACCAGACAAATTATAAAAGAAAGACTTAGAGACAATGGTGAGAAGTGGAAAAGAGGGAGACTCCACATGATGAGGTATATTTGTAGTAAAACATATATAATAGATTTTGAGGAGATGGGATTAAGAATTAGAATAAGAAGGAATTATTTAAATGTAATAGATATGAAAACAAGAATTTATACTAGATTAATTAAGATAGACAAATGTTTATGTAAGATCTAAATGATTAGTAGATAAAATGTGCAAAAGGTGTTTTGTGGAGCCTGAGAGAAAATAGATATAACCATGTAGTAGGATAATATTTTCAATGAATTATATATTTTGTTATTTATATATATATATATATAAGGTAATGAGGTTACAATGTTACAAGTTTGATATTATTGGCTAAAAGAAAAGTTATTTGAATAAAAATGAGACGTTAGAGGGAAGGGAATATGTAGAAAATAAAATATATGCAACAGTGGCAAGTGTAATAATGGGTGGACATAATAGGGGATAATATAAATTAAGATGAAATTTTGAATGCTTAATGAATGGTATGAAACTGTAAACATGCTGAGCACAAGAAGGATTAGTATATCTTTCATGAAATATTCTATTATCTACTTGTATAAGGTAATGAAGATATATTGCTATAAGTTTGACAATATTGGCTAAAAGAAAATAAGATGGAAAATGTATTTGCCTAAAAATGAGAAGTATAAACATGTTGAAAATATGATCAAGCAAGAGACATTTTTAATAAATTAATGAATTAAATATTCTGTTATATCTGTTATATTCTGTTATATTTATATATATATATCTCCTGGTCCTTCATATTTCGAATCAGGGAGACGTTATAGGTGTCTTAAAATGAGGACTAATAGACTGAGAAACAGTTTCTTTTCCAAGGCAATAATTGTCTTGAATCAAACAGTACATTTGTGATTTAGTTCTATGTATAAAGTGGCATTTTTAAAACTATCTAACTTAATATAAGTTTTAAATAGGTTTTAGACTAGGTTTTTTATTATTATTATTACTTTAATTATTTTACTTTTTAAATACTGTGTAGTATGATTGTGATGTGGTGTTTGGGGCACTGTGCTGGAGTAGCTTTCAAATTTCATTGTATTTTGAATGCAAAGACAATAAAGGTATTCTATTTCTATTTCAATAAAGGTATTCTATTTCTATTTCTATTTGTATAAGGTAATGAGGATATATTGCTGTAAATCTGACAATATTGGCTAAAAGAAAATAAGATGGAAAATGTATTTTGGGATAGCTATAAATTAAGAGGAAACTTTGAATGATAAATGAAATGAAATGAATAAACTGTAAACATGTTGAATATATGATTAAGGAAGATAGAGAATGAAGAAAAATAAAAAGGCTGATATGAAGTAACTTATGAGAATTTAAAGAAGAAAATATGATAATAGATAATGATGTGATGCTGGAAAGTTGTATTTGTGATTATGGACAGGATTCATTTAAAGTGTAAAACACCTGGAACCTCACTGTCCTCGCAAAGATATATTCAAATAATTAAAATATAAAACAACTTTTGCAAAACAAGAAAGAAAGAGAGGGAGGGGCTTCTGGCTGGAAAGAGGGAGGGAAACAGGCGGTTCCTGAAGAGGATAAAAAGGAATCAGGGAGAGAAAGAAATAGGTGAATATATAGTGTAGTCCTCGATTTACGACCACAATTGAGCCCAGAATCTCTGTTGCTAAGCGAGGCATTTGTTCAAGGAGCTTTACCTAATTTTATGACCTTTGTTGCCCCAGTCATTAAGTGAATCCCTGCAGTTGTTAAATGAGTAACGGGGTTGTTAAGTAAATCTGACTTCCCCATGGAAGGTCGCAAAAGGGGATCACTGACCCTGGGACGCTGCGACTGTCGTAAGAATGAGTCAGTGGCCAAGCACCTGGATTTGGCTCAGGGGACCCTGGGAGGCTGCAAAGGTCGTAAGGGTGAAAAAGGGTCAGAAGTCATTGTATTCACTTCAGTCTTTCAACGGTCACTAAGCGAACTGTTGTAAGTGGAGGACTGCCTGCATTGAGCAGGAGGGAGGGAGGGAGGGAGACCTGGCTGGGTTCCCCTCCCCCCACCAAAAAGAAAGTCATATCTTGGTTGGTTTCCTGGGGGGATCAAAGGGATCCCAGATCCCGGACAGGAGGAGAGTTGGGATCCTGGGGAGAAGAGGGAGATTCTGTAGCTCTGAGAGGGCAGAAGGAAGAAGGAGGCTGAACCGTCACCCGGGAGGAGAATCCCCAGTGAAGGCCAGGAAAGGAAAGGGGGGTCCCGGCCTCCCCACCCAGGGAAGAAGAGCCCCTCCCCCCCCAGGACTCACTTCTACGCCCGATCGCTCGCTCCTCCCTCTTGGCCGCCTCGTAATTGCCCACCTCGTAGCCCAGTCGGCAGAAGCGATCCACACAGGCCTTCTGGTACTGCAGGATCTGCTCATTTCTGTTCCAATAGTCCGCATCCGCCTCCCCCAACGCCGTGACGGCCACGTGCTTCCCGAGGTCGCTGTCGAAGAGGACGATCTCCTGCCGGTCGTAGATGTACCTGTACAGGAACCGCACCCGCTGCATCCCGTTCAGGAAGAGACACTCGAACTTCCACTGGGCCAGGAAATGGGCTGCGAGGGGAGGAAGGCCGTCAGGAGGGACTCCAGGGCCCATCGCTCCCAGCCACTAGTAGAGGAGGAGGCTCCCCACGAAGAGGGGAGGGTGGCGGGGGACCTTCCTTTGAGAGACTGGAGGAAGGCGCCCCCTGGAGGAGGGAGGGGGGACTGTCTCACTCTCAGGGGGAGGCAGACTTGAGGGGTGTCTGGAGGGGGGAAGAAAGAGGGGGAGGGGAGGAGCCTCCTTAAGGGACCCCCCCTCCATCCCTTCCCCGGGAGGAAAAGGGCAGGCAGAAGCTCCACTGGTCGAGCTGATCTTCTCTCTGCAGGGAACGTTGGATCTCCAGGGGGAGGAACGATGGGGGTGGCTGGAGGGAAGGTAATAGCCACACCTCCTGCTCTCTCTTCCTTTGGGGGGCCGGAGAATACGGGGAGGGGCACAAGGAGGACATCTAGACTCACCCTCTTGAGGTCTCCCTGCACTTCAACCCCCACCTTCCCTGGATTCCCCCCCAAACTTCTCTTCTTCCCCGAATCTTCAGCCCAGCTCCCTCCCTTTGGAGGACTGTAGGGGACCCTACCTGTTTCCTTTCCCCCTCCCCAAAAAGGCCCCCTGCAGCCCCCTTAAGAGCCTCTCAAAGGGAGGGTCTTCAGCCCCCCCTCACCAAAGGGGACCCACTTCTGGAGGAGCAACTCAGAGCCCCCAACCTCCCCCTCCCTCCGTTCCCCCCTCCCCCTCCAGCTCCCGATGGAGCAGTGGGGGATTATGGGGGGTGGGGGGTTCTTGGTCTCCTCCCCAAATCCAGGGGCTCCCCCAGAAGAGACCGAAACTCCCCTCTTGCCTGACCTCCAAAGCCTCAAATTTGAGATTAGGAGGAAAAACCGAAGTTTCTGCAGAAGACAAAACACTTTGGCTCCAAAGCCTCTTTTTCCTTCTGTGGCTTCAGGGCTGAAAATGCCTCAGTTTCCCTCTTTCGCTTTTCCTTCCCTTCCTCTTTCCAGGCAGCCCCTCAGACCCAGACAATTGGGGAGAGGGGCCCAGCTGCGACCCCCACCTCAGCTACAATCGGGGAACAGGGGAGGGGTCCCTCGCCATCCTCCTGGGGGGGCAATGCAGATAGGGATGGGAGAGGAGACCACGCAGAAATCGAGGCTGTGGGAGGCTCTGGACACCCATCAGCTTCCTTCCCCCTCTTGTGGATCCTTCCCAGCCCCCTCCCCCCAGCACCTCCTCCCCCACCCAGCCCCCTCCTTACTGGGGGTCTCCTTCCCCCCTTCGCTTCCGGGGATCCGGCCCAGCGCCCCACCAGCAGCATCAGGGGAGCCCAGCAAAAGCCATGGATGCTGCCCGACAAACGCCCCCAAAGAGAGGAGAGAAGGACGCGGAGGCTCCCAGCCCCACAGGAGGAATCGGAGGGTCTGAACTGGGGAAGGAGGAGTTTTCCTCTAACTCGGAACTGGGTGGGTCCAGAAAGAGCAGGAGGACCAATGAGAATCCTCCCTTGTTGGAGTCATCGGTCTCCGGGCAGAGCCTCCCTTGACTTCAGCCGATGCAGGAGATAGTTCCGCGCAGAGAGAAGCGGAGAAAGTGGGAGGGGATCTTTTCAGTCTTGGGGGCTGCATTCTAGGGGTCTTTCATGGCGGCTCAATGCAGGAGGGGCTGGGGGTGCGGAGGGCTTCGGTGGGGGAGGGCCGACGGGGAGAGGGAGGCTCAGAGGCTGGAAGGGACCTTGGAGGTCTTCTAGTCCAGCCCCCTGGCCGAGGCAGGAGCCCTTATCCCACCCCGGACAAACGGCCGTCCAGCCTCTTCTGGGAGACCCTCCAGGGACGGAGCCCCCCAGTTCCAGGTCGGGGAGGGGCTGCTCCATTGATCCATCGGTTCTCCCGGCCAGGAAATCCCTCCTGATCCCTTCCAGGTTGGATCCCCCTCGGAGGCTTCGGAGGATCCCATTTTCCCTCCCAGGCTGATCCACCTTCTCCGGGCTTCGCCTTCTGTCAGCTGAGGGGCGATCCCTGGAGACGTTGCTCCGCTCCGGGATCTGCTTCTGAGATCCCAAGGGAGCGAGGGAGATCCCCAGGGTGGGAGGGGGACCCAGAGCCCAGCCAAGATCCCGATCCCCGCTTCTCTTCCGGCCCAAGCCCAGAATTCAGGGAGGTTCCCCGTCTGAGCAGCGGCTCTTCCTCGGTCCCTGTTGGGGTTTTTTAGAGTTAGAGGTGGGTGGTTCGTTACCTTTCTCTACTGTGAAGTTATCAGGAAAAAGTCTGAGCCCAGTGGATCCAATCCAAAGTTATTTATTGTTGTAAACAAGTACAAAAACAATAAAAATAGTTAAAAGGTATATCATTGTCTATTTGTTCCTTCTTGGAGTCTTTTCCTTTCTTCTTGTGGCAGTCAGCTATGTGACTGGAGTCCCAAAGATCCTCCTCGTGGCTTGAGGCAGGATCCTTCCAGCTGCATGATCCCAGGCAGCTGGAACCTGTATAATGGTGGAACTGGAACTGGAACTGGCTAGAAGCCACTTGGTTAGCTCCTTAAATAGTCCAGAGTCAGGAGAGGTGGAGCTTGGTAAAGCCGGGGGACCTCAATCACAGCTGTGCTGTGATTGGTCCATTCAGTTCTTTTGTTTAGCTGAGGAGGGGGCCAGGAGAAAGAGCACAGCCACCTCATGGAAAATTCCTTTTCCACAATCCCCTTCTCTGTGCCTTTCTAATGGCACATATCAAAATCTAACACAACAACATCATATTCTTTACATATGGATACATAATACAGCAACAGGTACATATTATATAACCAGGGGTATTTTTTCCAACAGGTACTGGTGCTGGTCCCGGGGCAAAGGTTTAGTGAAAACATCTGCGACTTGTTCCCTTGTTTCAGTGAAAACAGTCTCAATAAATCCCATTTTTGATAACTGCCTGACATGTTTACACTTAATGTCAATGTGGCGTGACCTTTGTCCCACAGCTTCAGCCTTTGATATGTCAATGGCTGCCCTGTTATCCTCATGGATAGTAATAGGGTATACAGGTTCTTCCCCCAGGTTCTTTAATAATTCATCAAACCATATCAAATTGTTTGAGGTCTTAGACAGGCACACATATTCGCTTCGCTGTAGAGGTGGCTATTAGTTTTTGTTTACCCGAATACCAATGAATAGGGCTACCATTCAAGAATACGATATACCCTGAGGTACTCTTCCTGGACTTACTGTCTCCTGCCCAATCTGCGTCTGAGTAGCAATAGAGGTCTGGCTTCTCAGATGTATAAGGTTCCAATAACAGTGAATAATCAATAGTGCCCTTTAGATACCTGAGAACCCTTTTGATTCCACTCCAGTGAAACTGAGTGGGGTTCTCTGAGTGCCTGGACAAGACATTCACAGTCAGACTAATGTCTGGCCTTGTCCAACTGGCAATGTATAATAGTGAACCTAGCACAGACTTGTAAAGTGTCTTCTGCTCGAATTCTGGGCTTTCATTATACATATTCTTGAGGAAATCTGTCTGCATGGGGGTCTCACAAGGTTTAGCCTCTGTCATGCTACATCTTTCGAGCAGATCTACTATCTTATCCTGCTGAGAAAGTGCAAACCCCTTCTCAGTTTTTGTGAATTGCACCCCTAAAAATTTATCAATTCGACCTAAGGGTTTTAGTGTAAACTCCTTGCCCAATTGCTCAGAGAAGATTTTGTATTTACTCTCTGACTTGCAGATGTATAGTATGTCATCTACATAAATCAAAACAGTTTCCTTGATCCCCTTCTGTTCTCTAATGAACACACACTCATCAGCTGATGAGGCCAAAAATCCATCTGTCTTAGACATTTTGTGAGACACTCACCATCTCCTTCCTGATTGTTTCAAACCATATAGGCTTTTATTCAGTAACCAAATTCCACCTTCCCTTTGGTCTAATCCCTGGGGAGCTCTAACATATAACTCTTTATCTAATTTGGCATGTAGGTAGGCTGTCTGTATGTCAAATTGATGTACACTTTCCCCATGTATGGTAGCTATAGTAAGCGCAGCTTTAACTCTCTCTGGGCGCACAGTTGGTGAAAAAGTTTCAACATAGTCATCAGGGAATCGTTGTGAGAATCCCTGTGCAACTAACCTTGCCTTGTATATGAAGTTACCGTCCTCAAGCGGTTTCTTTTTGTACACCCACCTTGTGCCAATCACCTTTTTGTCCTTGGGTAGCTTAGAGGGTGTAAACACTTCTAACTTCCTGAGGCTATCCATCTCTGAATCCATTGCCTTATACCAATTGTCTTGCTCCCTCTGTGGTAGTGCTAATATGTCCTCATACCTTTGAGGTGTAACTGATACTTGATTTACATAGGTAATGAAATCCTCATACCTTTTGGTTTTGTATTCCTGGTGGATCTGACTGGCCTACTGGTTGGTTCCTCATGAGTATCAGAACTGTCTGATGTGTTATCCTCCTCATTACTATTATCATATCTTTTAAGTTTGGAGTGTCCCTCCTTCCAGGGTACCCCTTTCTTTCCTTGAGGATCCCCTTTAGGGGCTTGGAGGCACTTGCTCTCCCTTGTCCTCTGAGTCATCTGTCTCTTGACTGGTCAGATCCTGAGAAGGTGTGTGAGTCATTAGCGTGAATTCTGCTCCAATCTGTGCTTTAAAGCGGCTGACCTGGAAATTACAACTCTGTTGTTGGTGTCAATGAACCTGTGTGCTTTAGAGCCTGGTTCGTACCCAACAAACCTTAGTCTGACTGACACCTTTTCCCCTTTCTCCTGAGTTCCTTAGGTATATGTACGTCTGCCATCACCCCAAAAACGTGGAGGTGCTTTAAGCTTGGCTTATATCCGTACACCATCTCATATGGGGTTTTGTGTACTACGCTGGACCATATCCTATTTAGTGTATAGTTAGCATAGAGAACAGCCTCTCCCCAGTAAACAAATTTGAGATTAGCGTCCTCTAGGACACATCTCATCATGGCCTGTAATACACCATTCCTCCGTTCTGCCACCCCGTTCTGAAAGGCAGAAAAAGGGGCTGTTTTCATGTGGATTATGCCCTTTTCCTTCAACCAGTTAGAGAACTGAGTTGAGTTGAATTCAGTTCCCCTGTCAGTTAATATTCTTTGTATCCTGACCTTGTGCTGATTCTCTATCAGACTGTGGAACTCTTTAAATTTGGAAAAGGCCTGGTCCTTGGATTTGAGTAGATAAACAAAACCATGATTGCGCATGTCCAAGATGGAGGACGAACGCTGAGACGGCTCCCGGGGGATCTGTGTTTGTTTGGCAAGGGGGTGCCGATGGGGACTTCCTGGATGCCCCTTTCCCCACCTGGATTTTGTGGGAGAGTCCGGGTGCGGAGCTGGGCGGATTGCGAGTCAGCTGGGTGGTCGGCGAGTCGCCGTTTGGGCTTTTGAACTCGCCGACTTCACCCCTGGCTGGAGATGGCGGCTGCCGGCGGCTTTGGGCTGGAGACCTCGGCGGCCTGGCGGCTTCTCCGGCGGCTTTTCTGGTGGCTCTCCTTGTGGCTGCGGCAGCTGAGATGGCTTTTCTGGCAGCTGCGGCTGCTGCAGGGATGTGCCTGCGGTGTTGCTGGAGGGGCAAGTCGAGCGGTGGGGATGTGGACCCCCCCTGTCTTTTCGTTGGCGGCGGCAGCTGGAGCAGTGGGGGCAGCGATCTTGGCTGCCTTGATGGAGGCTCCAGCTGTGGATTTCGTCGGTTGGAATGGCTGTGATATCGATGGCAGAGGCTGCGGAGAAGAGGGAGGCAGCGGCCGTTCAAGGAAGGATTCCGGCCGTGATGGTGAGCTCTGCGGCCTTGGTGGCCTGACTGTTTGCGAGGCCGCAAAGGCTGCACCGGCTGGAATCATGGTACAAGTGGTGGCAAGTCTGGAGGCTGCCACTGTGGACTCCTGGGCCAACCAGCGAGCCCCTGGATTGTTTGGGGGGCGTCTGTGGTGGTCCAGGCCTAGACCCTTGAACGTTGTTGCAGCTTTTCCTCTTCCAGTGGCTGGACTGAACTTAACCAGGAATCCTGGTCCCATTGGGTTCTATCAGGTTCCTGGTTTTATTGGATGTTGGCTGGGTCGGGTGGGCTGTGATTTGCCTAGCGGGGGATGGAACAGACATTCCCCTGCGGTTGGCTATTTTCTGTGGCCCTGGACCCTGCCTTCGGTGAGGAGCCTGATGCTTAGGCTCCTCTGGATCTCCCACCTATCGAATCGAATTGGATGGTGCTATGCTGGTTCACTACTGCCGTCTTATGCAAACTCGACCGCCTGCCCCCCCCCTATTTCTACGGACTTTTGTGGAGGTATCCATCTTCTCTTCCAATGGCCACGGTCCTTAATCATCATCTGGACCTCTCCCTTTACCAGGACTCTGATTGGACAGGTCCCATTGTTGTGTGAGGACGATGGAGGACTATCCTCTACTGTGAGAGAGTAGAGGATTTAACATCGGACCCTACAGTTTTTGAGTTGTTTGGTTTGCCGCAGTGAGAGAGCGGCTGCCATTTATTACCATCTCCGGCCCCTGAGCGGGTGTGAGACCGTTTATGAGACTGGAACTCTTGATTACTGTTGCCTGTACCCTTCTTTCTCCATTGGATATGCAATGCCATACACCCGGAACTGTGGGCACTCAGGACTGCGCCCTTGTCCTTGAGTTGGCCCAGTGGACTGTCGACAGCTTACCTTGATGCGGATCCTGGGATCGAGAGGTGGCATGCTGCAATCAATGGGCCAAATTCTAAATTAAGGGTTAAGGGTCGAATCTTAAAATTTTTAATTGTTGTTTTAAAGGGTTAGGGAGGGGTGGGGGTGGAGGGTCATTTGCAGCCCGGGGAGTGGCAGGAGTGTGTGGGGGTTGGGGGCGGCGGGGCTCCAGGCCCGGGATGGGGCATGATTCCCAGGGTGGTGGGATTGGAAGAGGACGAGGCATAGGGCCATATCAGGTTAGGAGGCAGCACCCGACACTTAAGGCGGTTGCGCTCCGACCCTATGACCTCCTCCCGAGGGGCAATGGAATTAGGATCCCTGGGCTTAGGTTGGTGTATTTTAATGCCAGGTCTGTGGCTAATAAGTCCTCCCTCCTCCGGGAGACCATTGAGGAGGAGGCTGCGGACCTGGCCTGCATCACTGAGACCTGGTTGGGCCCAGAGGGGTGTCCCTCTGGTTGATTTATGCCCACCAGGTTTTGGGTTTTGCACCGCCACGGGCCCAGGGTAGGGGTGGTGGGGTGGCCGTGGTTATTCGGGAGACCTTGTTTCGAGGGAGGTCTCTGTTGCAGAGATAGGCGGAGTGAGATTCTCCTCCTGAGGTGGGGGCCTAATGGGCGGGTGGGCTTGCTGCTAGCATACCTTTCCCCAGCTGTGTGGCAGCAGCCCTGCCTGGGCTTCTCGATCTCCTCTCGGGTGGCGGTGGAGCTCCCGGACCTTATGGTCCTGGGGACTTCAACCTGCCTTCCCTGGGGGTCGGGTTTGGCCCAGGAATTCATGGCTTCTATGGAGGCCATGGGCCTGACAATTGATTCAAGGCCCTACTCATGGAGGAAATACTCTTGACCTAGTTTTTGTCTCTGAACAGTGGCGGAGTGACAGAGGGCAGGTCACTATTACGACTTTGCCTGTTCCATGGTCTGATCACTATCTCCTACGGCTGGTCTTCCAACAGGCCGTCCCCACTGCTGGGATGAGGAGCCACTTAGATGGTTCTGCCCCAGGCCTGATGGACCCTGAGAGGTTCCAGGCAGAACTGGGGTTTTTCCTTCTTCCCTTGCCCACAGCTCTGCGAGGATCTGGCAATAGCCTGGCAACGGGCTGCGTCAGAGCCCTCGACAGGGTTGTCCCCATCGTCCCCCGCGCGTGGATCCCGTTTGCCCCTTGGTATACTGAGGAGCTCCGGAGGATGAAGCCGTCGAAGGGTTTAGAGAGCAGGTGGAGGTCTACCCGTTCCCAGTCCGACCGAGCCCAGCTAAGAGCCTTTATTAGGACTTACCTGGTAGCTATGAGAGAGGCGAAGATCTTATCTCTCCACTCTCATAGCGTCCGCGAATATCGCCCGGCGCCCTGTTTGGGTTACTCGTTCCCTCCTTCATTCAGAGGGGGCGGGCCGTTGCGACCCATGCGGGTAAGGCTGAGGCATTTGTTCAATATCTGTCGGATAAGATTGCTCAGATTCGGGGAGGTTGTCCTCCGATTGCAGTGGTCTGAGGAAGGGGTGCAGGGAGTCTGGCTATTGTTATCTGGGATGAGTTCGATCCGGTTTCGAGGATGAAGTGGACAGGATCATGGCTAATGAGTTCCACCACATGTTTGTTGGACCGTGTCCCTCCTGGCTGGCTTATGCCGCCAGGGAGGTCACGCGGTTGGCTCGGCAGTTATCAACGCTTCCTTAAGGGAGGGTGTCTTTCCCACCGCCTTGAAAGAGGCGGTGGTGAGACCTCCTGAAGAAGCCTGCCCTGGACCCGACTGTGTTAGACAACTTTCGTCCAGTCTCCAACCTTCGCTTTTGGCTAAGGTTGTTGAGAGTGTGGTGGCTCAGCAGGTTCCGCTTTTCCTGGATGAAGCGGACTACCTAGATCCGTATCAATCGGCTTCCGACCCGGGTACAGCACGGAGACGGCATTGGTCGCGCTGATGGATGATCTCTGGAGGGCTCGGGATAGGGTTTTTCCTCTGTCCTGGTCCTATTAGACCTCTCAGCGGCTTTGATACCATCGACCATGGTATCCTTTTGCCGCCTTGAGGGGTTGGGAGTGGGGGCACCGTTCTTGGTGGTTCTCTCCTACCTCTCTCGCGTGCGAATCGGTGTGGCGGGGGGTCAGGTCCCCCTAGGGTGCTCTCTTGTGGGGTCCCTCAGGGTCGGTCCTTTCCCTTTTGTTTAACATCTACATGAAGCCGCTGGGTGAGATCATCCGTGGTTTTGGGGTGAAATTCCATCAGTACGCTGATGATACTCAGCTGTACATTTCCACCCCAGACCAGATCAGTGATGCCCTCTCCTGATGACTCGGTGTTTGGATGCGATGCGAACTGGATGGCGGGAACATGCTTCGACTCAACCCGGCCAAGACTGAGTGGCTGTGCATATCGGCCCGGCCCAGTCTAGATTATCCATCTTTGGCCATAGGGGGAGTGTTACCCCTGTGGATAGGGCGGAATCTGGGGGTCCTCCTGGATGTGCGGCTCGGTTGGAGGATCAGGTGGGGGCCGTTGCCAGGGGCCTTTGCCCAGCTCCGCCTTGTTCGACAACTGCCCTTTTCTGGACGGGGCGCCCTGCACACGGTCACTCATGCCCTTGTTACCTCTAGGCTCGACTACTGCAGCTCTCTATTTGGGACTGCCCTTGCATACCATCCGGAGATTGCAGCTGGTGCAGAATCTTGTGGCGCGGGTGGTGATGGGAGTTACCCGGTTCTCCCATACGACCCCCTCCTGCGCGGCCTGCATTGGTTGCGGTTGCGCTCGGGTGAGATTCAAGGTTTTGGTGTTAACATACAAAGTCCTTCACATGACATGGGTCCTCAATACTTAAGGGGCGTCTTCTTCCAATATCAAATACCGGTGCCCTGTGCGAGCCCATAGGCAAGGACTCCTCGGGGTCCCGTCAGGGCCAATGCCGGCTGGCGGTTCCCCGATGACGAGCCTTTTCTGTCGCTGCCCCTGACCTCTGGAATCAACTGCCTCTGGAGCTCCGCCTGGCCCTGACCTCCGCACCTTTGCCGTGAGTTAAAGACCTGGTTGTTTGACCAACCGGGCTGTGACCCCTGGGGAGGGATGGTTTTAAGGTTTTATAATGTTTGGACTTATAATCTAATTTAATCATTTTTAAGTATTTATTGTTCCTGTTTTAGTTGTAAGCCGCCCCGAGTCTTCGGAGATGGGGCGGCATATAAGTTCAAATAAATAAATATCTACTGTAGTTGTCAACAATGGTCAGGAAATATTGGTTCTTACCAAGTGAGGGCTTCAAAGGGCCCACCAAGTCCATATGTACAAGCTGAAATTTGCATTCAGATTGTCTCTCTGATTTTCTGGGTGCTGATTTTACTTTTGACTTTGCACTCCTGCAGATGGAGCAGTCCATAAAAACATTACAATCCTTAATGTTTAACCCTCTGGAGTATTCAGACATTTTCTGTACGATAGGGAAACTAATGTGACCAAGCCTACGGTGCATGAGATGGCGCTCATCATGGAGTGGTTTCCCAATAGAAACAGTGTTGACGTCCCTTGCCTGCTCATCACTGTGTTTCAGGTTAAATCTGACGCCCTTAGTACCTTCCTTGTTACCTGTGTAACTGTCATTGCCCCCCTTCTTTCCTCTGTAGCCCTTGGTCTTGACTTCTGGTTCTGGTTGGGATTCATCACCTGAGTCATCTGCATCAATCGTGTTGCTGGCCCCTGAATCTTCAGTCCTTATGACAGGAGAATAATATGACAGGTTATTTATTTTTAATACCTTTCCAACCGTGTGACCATTATTGGTCACTATGGCACCTCCCTTGGTAAACAGCACCTCTATGTTAGAGTCCTCACTGAGTTTCAGGGTACTAAGTAGGTTATGTTCTAATGCAGGGACATATAATATGCCACTGACTTCCCCAAGCCCAGGGATATACACATTACCTATACCTACAACTTTTGTTTTGATACCATTAGCTACCTTGACACAACAATCATGTTTATGGAGTTCTGTGAATAAGCTCTTGTCGCTTACCATGTGCCTGCTTGCCCCACTGTCTAATAGCCATAGCTGTTCACGTTGCCTTTTGGTAAGCCTAGGATAATTGATTTCTACTATATTTGCAAAATTATTTTCCAGGTTAAATCTGTCCCCTCTAATCCTATTTTCATTTCTGGGTCCTATCCCCCTTCTCTGAATTGAGGGGCTACGTTGAGGTCTCCTCTGAGGTGTGAGCGACCTCCTATTGTATCTGTTGCCAGAGGGCATTCTTTGCCTTCCCCTTATACCAGTGTTGCGTGGGCAGTCTCTTTTATAGTGCCCCCTGGAACCACAACCGAAACATTCCCCAACAGCATTTACCCCATCTGAGCTGTTGGGCCTCCTAGTGATTCTTCTCTCCCTGTGGAAGGTTGCTCTGTCTTTTCTTAGATTGTCCTCTGCAATCAGTTTACCTGACAGAACTTCCAGGGACATTCCATCATAACTGGAATTGTCTAGCTGGGATACAAAATTGTTCCAGCTAGGGTCCAGTGAATTTATAATTATACTGATTAAACTATGTTCTGGTACTTGCTCCCCCCTCAATATTAATTCTTCCCTCATTTTACTGAGCTCACAAAGATGTTCACTCATGTCCACCCCTGCCCTCAATTTAGCAGAGTGGAACTCCCTGGAGATCCTGGCAGTAGTATTGGAATTCCTGGAATAAAACAAATTAAATAACTTTTTCCATATCTCAAAGACAGTCAGATTATGAGGAATATTTGCATACAGCACAGGATTAAGACTTGATAATAATAAACAATAAACCTTGTGGTGTAGCAGGTCAGTTTCCAGTGGCCAAGGCTTAGGAGGGGGTTCCAACAACAAATGCAAAGCATTCTCTTTCATAAACAGCGCCTGAATTGCTTTGGACCACTCTAATAGACTTTTCCCTGTAGCTGACAGCTTTTTAAAATCGAGCGGCAAAAGGTTTGTATTTGCTTGCATTGAAAAGGCTTGCGGCAGCTGTCCATGGTGCTGAATATTTGGGAATTGACAGTACGGGAGAGGTATAATCGGCGCAAAACCGAAGGTTCCCTTATTTGGAAGTTGCCCCTCCCCGGTGGGAGGGGTTGAAGATCCGAACTGAGCATGAACGAAGCTCATTTCGCGCCGAACTTCGCCAGGTAAGGAGCTCTCCGGCCGAGCTCCAGAGGTAGGCCTCGGGCCTGTTCCAGCAGCTCCGGCCACAGTCGTTGAGCTGCTAGGAAGGCCCAGGAAGGCTGAAGATGTCACAGGAAGTGCCGGAACAGATAAGTATCAGGCCGCGATTGTCGGCGAGTCGTCTGGGAGGGCCGCTCTCATCGGAAGGTTAAGGGAAGGTTGGGACTTTGCCTCCAGGGCTGCAGTTAGCGTCCTGAAGGCATTTTTGACCTCGGCATCGGTGTGCGAGGTCGGGCTTGGTGGTGGTCAGACTGCTGTGACCGGATTGGTCGCCTGGGCGAGGGCCTGCATGGCTTGAAGTGAGGGCATGCTCGGCGCGGCTGGGTCCAGCGGCACTGCTGCCAGTGGGGCCAACTCCAGGTTGGCAGGCCGCTGGATCACCGTGGTAGGCACTGCCAGATTGGTGATCCCTGTTTCTTCACCTGATGAGCATTTCGGGCAATGAGTGGCCATTGGGGAGATAGGCGGTGCCAGTCTTTCGGTCACCGCAGCAGCCAGTCGCTGCCAGGTGGGTGACCTCAGTGTTAGGCCCGCTTGCTCTAGCAAGCTATAGGAACCGCGTGGGGAGCGCGTGCCATTTTAACTTGGTCAGTTTGAATGCCGCTGACCGCACCATGTTTGCCGGGAAATTTGATCGGGGGCTGGTAGCTTTCAGCCCGTGTGCTGTTGGTGGCAAAGGGGTTCTGGGGCAGGACTGGATGGCTCTTACCAGCTTTGGTGCCTTCCTGGGTCATCGGCCTGTCCCTGACCTTGCCACCGTGCCAGTCTATGCAGGAGGTTGATGAGATCGTGACTGGTTCTCCACTTGTGGTTTCCAAACCGAACATCTGGAGAATAGCTGATCTCATCTCTTCCTTCTCCTCCAGGCTGAGCTGAGGTGGGAAGTGTCTTGCTTCTGTCCTCTGGCTCCTCAGTGTTGAAGGATGGTAGGTGCCCACGGCCGCGAGAGGGTCTGTGGGGAGGTAGAGATTGCAGGGCCCATTGTGCCATCTGCTTCTTGCCCCCCAAGTCTGAGATGCTTCAGCTGATGCTGTTTCAGCCCTGGCTTCTGGTCGATGCTGGAGTGCCATCTGCCTGGTTTTGGCTCAGGTCAGCACTTGGTCCTCCCATGTTGACTTCAAACTGGGCATCCAGATAACCCACTACGTGAGAAGGTACAAACCATCCTCTGCTACCAGTTGTTAGGAATTTTAGGCTAAATATGGATGGTTCTGCCTTTCTCTACTGTGAGGTTATCAGGAAAAAGTCTGAGCCCAGTGAATCCAATACAAAGTTCTTTAGAGTCACCAAAGTCCTTCTCATGGCATGAGTAGAGTCTGGAGTCTCTAGAGTCTGCTTGGGGCTATGCAGCTGGAACATCAATAATGGTGGAACTGGCTGGATGCCATGAGGCTGCCCCTTTAAATATACCGAGCAGGTGAGGTGGGGCTTAACAAAGCCCAGGAAATCCTAAATCACAGCTGTACTGTGATTGGCCCATTTGATACCTTTACTTGGAGGAGGGGCCAGAAGAAAGAGCACAGCAATCTCATGGAAAATTCCTTTTCCACAGAAACCCCTCAAAGATAAATTTGCACCACCAAATCTTACTGTACCTCATTGTTGCAGTTCTGCCTGTTGCTGCTGTGTGCATTGCTGCAGCTGTCTGTAAGAGTGAAAGTAGCGGTGGCAGGGGCGACAGTAACATGTGATGGGTCCTTCTGTGGTCCCTCCCGGTGACAGCCAGGGCTTTGGCACCTCTTCTTTCCTCAGAGGTGCAGTGTTTGCCTCCCTTCACACTCCTTGTGGAGGGACATACACATCCCCGTCATCCCCAACACCACTACATTTGCTCTCAGTTCTCGGCTTCTTCCATGGGCACTCTTAAAGTCAACCTTTAAGTGGTCCTGGGACATCCACCGCCTGCCGATGCCCGCCCTCCTGGAGCATGCTTCTCTTCCTTCTCTTCTCTTGACAGATGCTCTTCCAGCCCAGCCTGCTTGGCCAGCAAGCAGGTGACCACATGTCCCAGGGCTTCTTGCCACCCTTGTCGTGAGATGCCTGCAGCTGCTGCATGCTTTTTCTGGTGTGGCTGCATTCCAGCAGCCACACTGAAAGAAGCATGCCCTGTTCTATGTGCCGGGCCACAAGTCTGAGCAGCTGGCGCATAGAACAAGGCAGCGCCGGACTGTTGGAGAAGTGGAGTAAAGCCAGAGATTAGTAGTTGCCTCTTTTGCAGCAGAAATCCTCCCTAAATCAGCTGGCTGGTCTCCTCTTTCTCCTCCTGTTTGTTTTGTATGGCCGAGGAGGAGACCAGCCAGCCAAAGGGGCAGCTGCTGGAGGCGACTCTTTTTTGGTCTCCAGCCACCTCTTTCAGGCAGAAATCCTCCCCCAACCAGCTGGCTGGTCTCCTCCTCCTCGGCCATACAGAACAAATAGGCAGAGAAGGAGGAGACCAGCCAGCCGATTCGGGGAGGATTTCTGTGCTGTGAAAGAGGCAGCTACTGATCTCCGGCTTTGCTCCACTTCTCCAGTGGTCTGGTGCAGCCCTGTTCTATCCAGCAACTGCTCGGACTTGCCAGGCCCAGCACATAGAACAGGGAGTGCTTTTTTTGGTGTGGCTGCCGCACAGCAAAAGGCATGCAGCAGCTGCAGGCATCTTGCGACAAGGGGGACAAGAAGACCCGGGACATCCACGCACCCACCTGCTGGCTGGCTGGGCCAAGCTGGGCTGAAAGAGGCGTGTCCACTGGGAGAAGGAAGAAAACGTGCTCTGGGAGGGCGGGCAGGTGGGCCGATGTCCCGGGGCTGCTGCACATGCGCACTGCATATGTAGTGGCTGCACACGCAGTGCCCATGTACAGCAGCCCTGGTACATCTGCCCAAGCTGCGCCACAGCTGCCACATGGTAGGGAAACTAGGAGAGTGACCTGGGCAAGTGAGTGATTGGGCAACTGGTCGGGGGTGTGGCCAGCCAGGGGTCGCTATCGGTTCAGCGACCCACACCAAATCACCACTACCGGTTCACCTAAACCGGTGTGAACCAGTTGAATACCACCTCCGACTTTTATGATATGCACAAATATTTTAAAATCTTCAGTCACTAACAAAATGGCTTTTTCTATGTTGTTTATTTCAATATAAGCAATATAGTGCACATCTCTCTGTTAAAATGCAGACTTTCATATACTTTCCAAAAGAATGAAGTGCATAACAAAATTTAGAAAATTAGAAATATTGGCACTTAATTTATTTATTTTTTATTCATATTTATATCCCGCCCTTCTCTGGAGACTCAGGGCGGCTTACAATTTTTGGAGCACAACCCAATGCGCTCAGCAATAGCCTTCATTCCATTGTATATGCCTGCTTATTACTAAGCGGCATTTTTACAAAGCCAGCTTATTGCTCCCAACAATCTTGGGTCCTCAATTTACCTACCCCGAGAGGATGGAAGGCTGAGTCAACCTTAAGTTCAGGTAATGTCAACATTGACAATTTTTAGTTCAGGTACCATACTATAAATAAATAATAAATAAATTTAGCTCAGATAGTGCAAAGTAGGTAAGTTCATATTAATAGAATACTTTATTGGCCAACGATTGGGTAGACACACAAGGAATTTGTTTCTGATGCATAAGCTCTCAGTGTACATGCAAAAGAACAAAGTAATAATGATCATAATATCAAAGTAATAATCATCATAATAATGATACCAATAAGAGAAGGTAATGCAACAGATGAGAAGGATAAAAGTAATGCATCCATACTACATGGATAAATCTACTTAGACATAAGACAGTACTGTGGGAAAACATGAACCCAACAATTTTCTTCTGTCCTAGCATTACTCTTCGGCCCTTACAGATCTTACAGTGCAACCTTCAGATAAATTCCAAAAATTTTGCCAACAGATGCCACAAGATCCTTGAAAATACACAGCTGCTTTAAAGACTTGCAAATGAGTACATCTTAAGTCCTTTTAAAAACTGAATTCTTCCTGGTTTAAGAAGTAAATGCAAGAGACTGTGATCACCAATAGTTCCTTTATAAATGTACCATTGGTGATATTTATTATTTTATTTATTTATTATTTTACTTATGAGACTTATATGCCACCCTATCTCCCTGAGGACTCAGGGCGGCTTACAGTGATAAAAACAATAATACAAATATTAAAAACTATTAAACCCAAAGTCTCATAAAACCATTCTTAAGTATTGAAGAGATTGCTCTCATTATCAAGAGTTGTAGAAGTTTTAAAGATTGCTCCTATTCACAAAGCCTCAACTATTGCAGAGATAAATGCAGGAATATTTCCCTATATTGCATATGTATCTAGTCCAAAATGTAGATTGGACTAGAGATAAAGGCTGATCGCTTAAGGTCTGTTGGATTGTTGCACATTATTGAGAATGAAATGGGATGCAAGCAGCAAGTAGATATTAAACACACTAGCAAACCAAAAGAGCTCTGACCAGAAATATATTGTTCTCTTTTTCCAGTATGAAAAGAAAATATATTTTTGCCTATAATTATTTCTATATTTACAGAGATGCACAAAACACATACATTAATATTATAGTAACAAATATTACTTTTCTCCATAAAATAAGCTAAAAATGAAAATAAAAAGAATGATAACTTGGAAGCACAATAGAAATGCTCTTTTATCTATTCATTAGACTATGAGTACAGGTAGTTCTCAGTAAACAATGGAAATTGGGACCAAAATTTTATATTGCTAAGAAATGTAATCATAAAGCATGACATTATGATTGCATCATTTAGCATTGTCAATTCCAGTACTCCCTGTTAACATCATTAATGGAGTGCCGATGGCTTACTTACAGGTCAGCAGATGGCAATTGGCTGCCACCAAAGAGGAGAGGGTGCACAGGTCCATATGAGATATGGTCTAAACACAATAGGATTGGGGATGGCTGCTACCAGGTAGGGGTACAAGTTTACTGGAATTATTTGATCTGTTTCCTACTGGATTCCCCATGGACTTATCTTGTGGGAAGCCAGCATAGAAAGTCACAAATGACAATTACATGATCCCAGGACACTGCAATCATCATAACTGCACCCAGGTAGTGATCATATGACTGCAGTGTGCTGGGACAGCAGAACTTTGAGCAGCAGGTCAGGATTATCAAATGGTCATGAAAGGAGCAGTCGTTAAACTAGAACTACCTTTATACAGTATGGAAGGTTGAAAAGCGGACTTCACTGATAGAGTATTTGTAGCTCAGGGATAAAACATGGGGTTCTTAGTGCTCTCCAAGTTTGATTGTTTTCTTGTTACCTAAATTAGGTAACATCATTAGTGCTAGTAGTGGGGTTTTCCTTCATTCTATATTCTTGTGATTGTCCTGGCAGTGGGAATGGTCTTGGTGGTTCTTTCATTGGGCTGTTTACTGTTAGCTTGTTTGGCAATTCCTTGATTGGGTTATTGTTTGCTTCTTGGTTGTTGATCTAATCTTGGTGTTAATCTCTGCTCATCTGAGTATTGCTTGCTGTTGAGGAGGTGCTTATCTTTTTGATTTGTGAGAGTGCCAG
The DNA here is from genome assembly GCA_009733165.1 of Naja naja. NCBI lineage: Eukaryota > Metazoa > Chordata > Lepidosauria > Squamata > Elapidae > Naja > Naja naja. Next base: position 240,492 of record CM019149.1, read on the forward strand.
GTTTCCTGGAAGCAAACAGTAACCCAATCAAGGAACTGCCAAACAAGCTAACAGTAAGCAGCCCAACAAAAGAACTACTAAGATCATTCCCACCAACACTGACAGGGCAAGTCACTAGAACATGGGTCTCCAACCGTGGCAACTTTAAGCCTGGAAGACTTCAACTTCCAGAATTCCCCAGCCACCTTTGCTTTCTGGGAGTTGAAGTCCTCTAGACTTAAAGTTGCTAAGGTTGGAGACCCTGCACTAGAATTTAAAATGAGAGCAACTCCACTCCCTAGCAGCACTGATGTTGTTACCTTCTTTGGGTAATAAAATGACTGCAAAAGACAACTATGCTTGGAGAGTACCAAGGGCCCATCAAGTGAACTTCAATTGGTCATGGGGAGATGTGTTACCCCCATGGAAAGGGTGCACAATTTAGGTGTCCTCCTGGATGCACAGCTCAATTTGGAAGATCATGTCAGAGCTGTGGCCAGGGGCATTGCACAAGTTCACCTTGTGCCAGTTGCACCCCTATCTGGACCGAGATGCCTTGATGGATACTCATGCGCTCGTTACCTCCCGTGTAGACTACTGCAATGCTCTCTACATGGGGCTGTCCTGGAGGACTACGCTGAGGCTTCAACTGGTGCAAAATGCAGCCAGGGTTGTGATGGGAATGTCCCAATACTCCCATGTTACACCCCTCCTGCATGAGCTGCACTGGCTGCCGGTTGCCCTCCGAGTGAGATTCAAGGTGCTAGTAATCATCTATAAAGCCCTTCATGGCTTAGGTCTGGGGTACTTGGGAGCACCTGCTGCCAGCAACCATTTCCCATTGCCTTGTGCGCTCCCACAGGCAGGGTCTCCTCAGGGTGCTGTCGGCCAGTCAATGTCAGCTGGCGACCCCCCAGGGGGAGAACCTTCTCTGTGGGTGCACCTGCCCTCTGGAACCAACTACCCGTGGAGCTTTGGGTGGCTCCTGACCTTCGATCCTTCCGTCGTGACCTGAAGTCTTGGCTTTTTCGATCAGCCAACCTGGACTGAAAGGGATTTTAATAATTTTAATCTGTTCATTGGCTTTTATTGTTTTAAGGTTTATAATTGGGGTTCTTCGATTTAATAGTTTTTAAAATTTTGTATTTCTGTTTTTTATTGTTGTGAGCCACCCTGAGTCCTTCGGGAGATAGGGCAGCATAGAAATCCCATAATAAATAAATAAACAAACAAACAAACAAACAAACAAACAAACATTGTCTTTTGTTCCACTTCCTCTTTAGACTTCCAACTCTCAAGAGTAAACTGGGCAAGCATTTGGTAGTATATAGGCCTCTGATTAGGAGATGCAATCTTGATACTGTTCACATGAAAGTTAAGAAATAAAAATCGGTAGATAGAAATTCAAAGGAAACAGTTTAGCCATGTGACTCAGCTGATAAAATTGCAAGTAATGTGATATTACAGAGCTGTGTGCAGGGGTGGGATTCTACTGGTTCGTGCCAGTTCGGCGAACCAGTAGCTTTGAGGATCAGCTGAGAGAGATTGGTTTGGTTTGCTCTGATGATCAGGTGTATGGCCCACCCCACCTGGGTTCTAGGCTTTGATTTATATCTTATTTTTCAAGCTTAGCTGTTTCACACAGCTGACAGTGGATTGCTGCACATCAGCTGTTTAACAGACAGCAATTGCTTAAGGTCATTAACAAATGCTCTCCGCATGTGCGAAGTGTGCACTCACTGAACTGGTTGTTACATCGGTTGAATTGCACCCTGGATGTGGTGGGTGTGTTGGCATCACCATAAATAAGGAGTGTCAATGATGCATGTCTACATCATTGTTAGGAAAATGAATTATAATAGCTCTGCTGGGTTTCAGCTTTTTAGCTGTGCTGGGTGGAACAGAAGAAAGAAGAGAGGTGAGAGGAAAAATGAAGATTTATAACCAAAGTTTTCCTAAAGGTTTTATGACATTCTTGTCATCAATAATTAAATTCCCATAGCCAAGAGAAGAAAATGATTAGAGCTGATTTTACAATCATGGTAGAGTTTTTCTTTGTTAAGAAGGTAGCAATTGGTATTTAGTTAGCCCTTGACAATGTAATATATGCTTTCATTATTCCTTTATATCAGAGTTTCTCATCAGTTTGCAGATTAAAAAAAGAAAGAAAGAAATCTTTGTGCATGTTATGTCTCTTGTTAATATATGCATTTTCGTAGGTAATGTTTTATAAATATGTTCATTTTGTACAACACTTTCCCAAATGTACATAATTTTAGGGGAAGTGGAAACCTTCTTACATCTGGATTCCAAAGCAGCTGAAGATTCTGCCAGGAATCTTTGTCTATGGAAATTCTCAGTCATTCAGGTCATGGTTTCTCAAAGGTGCTTTTCAAAAGTCAACTGGTCTTTGTTTGTTTTTTCTCCCTTGGAAAAACAAAGGAAAAAACAAGTCCAGTTGCCTTTGAAAAGCACCTTTGAGACAGCCAAGAATCTTGTTGCTGACATCTGGCAAATGGCTGTTGTACTGGCTAAAATCCCAAGGAGGTACCTCTTTGGGAAAACTGCTTCAGGATAATCAAAAAGTAATTCCTATTCCTTTGTGAATACAGTTTATTGTCTTTTCTTCTCCTGAAGAAGATAAATGTGGGCACTATGACAGTATTCCTAATAAAGAGCAAAAGTCAGGTGGTAAGTTCAGTCCTGCTAAAGAGAATAGTGTCCTAAGTGAAAGTTTGGTGGGTAAGAAAGTCCAGTTGCCTTTTAGAAAAGCATATTTTAGACAAGGATGACTTGGATTATTGATAATATCCACAGACATTTAATTTATTTATTTATTTATTTATTTATTTATTTATTTATTTATTCATTCATTCATCTTTATTTATTTCACCCTGTACAGTAGAGATCAAAACACAATAAAGTCTGTCCAGTAGTATTAGTTCAGTTCTTATCAACCAACCTGTAAAGTCATTATTTATAATAAAACTAATCAAATACTTCAGTCATACATATTTTTTTTTTTTTTACATTACATTTATTGCCGCCCTTCTCCGAAGACTCAGGCGTCTTACAATTTTGGAGCACATCCAATGTGCTCAGCAATATTTAAAGGATCGTCCTATGATCCTACAGAGCACAAACATGTACCCATAATTAATGACAAACAAATACTAACCTATAAACCAAGAATTGTAATGGGATTAGGATAAAACAGCCAGGACACACATTAACCCATATATCAAAT
>CM019149.1:243817-302637 GCA_009733165.1 Naja naja
AAGGACAAAAATAAAGGACTGAAGGAGGAGGAAGAGGAAAACAGAAAGGAAGGTAGGAAGGAGAAAGGAAAAGAGAAAGAAAAGAAGGACGAGAAAGGAGAAAGGAAGAATGGTGGGAGGGGAAAGAAGGAAAGAAAGAAGAAAAATAAGAAGCAGGAGTGAGGGAGAAGGGAAGAGGAAAGAAACGATAACGAAAGAAGCAGAAAGAAATAATGGAAAGAAAGAGAATCAATTAAAGAAAAAAGGACAGAAGAAAGGAAAAAGGAAGAGAGAGAGAAAGGAAAGAAGGAAGCACGAGAAAGGAAGAATAAAGGAAGAATAGTGGGAGAGGGAAAGAAGGATGCAAAGAAAGGAGAAGGAAAGAGAATGAAAGAAAAAGGATGGAAGGAAGGACGAAAGAGAGAAAGGAAAGAAGAACAAAAGGAAGGAGAAAGGAAGAATGGAGGTAGGAGGGGGAAGAAGTAAGGAAAGAAAGGAGAAAAATAAGACAGGAGGAGCAGGAGGAAGGTAAGGAGGGCAGAGGAGGAAAGAAACAGGAAGGAAGGAGAAAGAAAGAAAGAAGGAATGAAACAAAAAAAGGAGGGCAGGAAGGAAAGAGAGAGAGAGAAAGAAAATGAATAAATAATAGGCTTACCTCGTTCCACGTTCACTTCTTTCCCTCTCACCCTCTATTTGTCTCCACCTGTGCAGGTCACTAATCTTCGGGGAGCCCCTTCCTTCCATGGGGGGGTCTCCTTCTGGCCTGCAGGCCCCTTGGCCATTGAGGAACACAACATCCTGAGGAAGGAGCAGACCATGCGCCATGGGCAAAATCCTCGTGAAAAATGGCTCTCTTTTTTTTCTTTTTAGCTCTCCTAACAAGATTTCATCCAGTTCAACAGAAAAAGGCAATGACAGCTAGTCCTCCACGTATGACCGTCCGTTTAGTGATCGTTCAGAGTTTCAACGGCCCTGAAAAAAGTCCCTTACGACCCGCATACTGTTTAATTTTACCTCAGGATTTTCTGGGTTCCCTGACTGTCTTGTCTGCTCATGCAGGAGGCGATCTACACTCGGATTAGTTTCCGTACATACAAAGGGGTTGTTTCCAATTTTTCCCGCCTTTTTCCTTCTGTCTGTTCTGTATGATGTTTAATTTTACCTTTTACCTGGAGACTAAAACATGCGATGAACGGTTGCAGGAACTAGGTCTGGCTACTCTAGGGAAGGGAAGGACCAGGGGACACGGGATAGCAGTCTTCCAGTAGTTGACGGGCTGCCACAGAGAGGAGGAGGGAGGAGGGTCAAGCTATTTCCCAAGGCACCTGAAGGCCAGAGAAGGAAAAATGGATGGAAACTGATCAACGAGAGATTCAACCTGGAAATAAGGAGGAATTTCCCGACAGGGAGAGCAATCAACCCCAAAGTGTGGGAAAGGGAGACAGGGCTATCTTTCGGTTTCCAAAATCCTTTGGGTCGTGACAAGGAAACCCCGGGTCCCAAGGAGCCCACCCCCAGCCCTGGAAGACCTCCAGGACCCCCCTCTTCCCCCGAGGCTCGGGACGAGGAACCTTCATCTGAGCCCCTCCTGGATCCAGTTATAAACAGGGCCATAAAAGGCAGGCGCACTTAAAAGGCGTCCCGGTTGAACCCGGAAGCAGCTGTTATCTTATCTATTCCTCCGTTTTCATTTCTTCTCCAAGAGCAACCTCCTGACTTCCCCGAACTGCTGGGCATGTGGGGCCAGCGGGCAGGGGTGGGGTTGGACTAGGTGACCTCTGAGTTCCTTCCAACTCTCTAATTTGATAATGGTCTTCTACTGCAAAAAGGGATTGGATTAGATGACCTTCCTTCTGATTATCTGTTATCTGACTTTCGGAAACACAGAGGAAAAGTCTATTACCTAGTCTCCTGGTATTTCAGCCCCTCGATTCCTCCAAAAATTCGTTCAAAAATACCCAGAAAAACCTCAGTGAATACGAACTAATCTAGTTTCCTTTCCTTGTCAAGGGACGCAGAATGTCAGGACTCTTCACTTTGGATCCTGGCATAAAGTGCAAGGGGAAAGGAGGCTGCGACGAAGGGAAAATTACAGGTTCTTTTCCCCACCTTTTTCCTTCTCTGCGTTCTGCATACTGTTTAATTTTACCTCAAGATTTTCCAGGGTCCCCGACTCTCTTGTCTGCCCATGTGGGAGGCAATCTGTGCTGGGATTGGTTCCCATACAAAGGGGGCGTTTCCAATTTTTCCCGCCTTTCTCTTCTCTACGGTATACATAGTGTATAATTTTACCTCAGGGATTTCCACGATCCCCGACGGTCTTGTCTGCTCACGCAGCAGGCAATCTGCGCTGGGATTGGTTGCCATGCACACAAAGGGGGCGTTTCCAATTTTTCCCGCCTTTTTCCTTCTGTCTGTTCTGTATGCTATTTAATTTTACCTCAGGATTTTCCTGACTTTCTTGTGTTCCTCCTTTCGGCAGCATGACAAAGGTTGTTGTGTGAAATGTTTTCCTTTGTACACAACACGCCAAATTTATGTCCTATTTCTTCTGGAAATCAGCTGCTGCACAACCCCTGGGCCCATTGGAAGCGCTCTGTTCTGAAGCGAGCGGAGGCTCTGGCGTGGTGACTGCGCCTGGGGGCCTTGGCAGAAGGCGGCTGGACGTGGCCCCCTTTCCCCACAGCTGGGGCCTCCTGGCTCACCCCTCTCCTCCCCCTCGACCCCCTCACAGTTCTCCCTAGAGGACGGGAGGGGCAGCGCCCGGCGACAGAACCCGACGACTCGCCACAGGGCCGTTCAACGGTTCCACCGTTCATTCCTTAAACTAATCCCAAAACTTTCCTGCCTGGTCAGGCGGGTGGACTAGACGACCTCTATGCCCACGGCCAGAGCAGCCCTGAGTTCGGCTGTGCCTCCCGGAGGCCCTTTGCCCAGGGAGCCGAAGGAAGGAGGGCTCGTCTGAGGAGGACGCGGAAGGTGGCGGGGCGGGCGGGCCTCGGCCGGGAGGCGGCTGGGGGCACAAACGGGGTGGAGCGGCCCTGCTCTTCCCTCCCCTCTGGGGGAGGGCCCGGGCCAAACCCCTTCCCCCGGCCGCTGCCCGCCCCTCGCCCGCCCGGGGAAAAGCAGCGGGGCGGCTCCGCGGCGGAGATCCGGAGCGAGGCGGCGATTGCGCGCAGGTTTTCGCAACAGCGCAGGTGGGGGGAAGGGTCTCGGGGGTCCTTCCGAGGCAGGGAAGGGGAGGAGGGGTACGCCCGGGAGGGGACCCCGACGCGGGCAGCCGAAGCTAGGATCGGAACTAGCGAGCGGACGCTCCCTCCTGGATCTCCCCGAATCCCAAGGGAAAGCCTCCCGGTATGCGCGCAACAGGGGCGCAGAATCCCCCTTTTGGTCAGAACCGGTGAGGAAGAGGCTGCATGGTGCCTTTCGGGGGAAGCCAGAGAGCCCCTTCCGCCCCCTTTGCCTCCCGCCCCCGATCTCCGTCGGATGAGGGGCCGGGAGAGAAACACCACCCCCAAATCAGTCCCAGCAAAGGCCAGTCGCACTGGGCAGGAGTTGCCACCCTCCTAGAGGTCCGCGCTCTGTGGCGTCCGGAGCAGTGGACAGAATCCACGTCTGTCTGGTGGAGCGGGGGAGGGGGGAGTATCACCCCCACCCCACTTCACGGGTCATGTAGACGGTCCGGAGCTTTATGGGGTGGGCTTTGGGTCTCCGGAAAGCGGGGGAAGCGCGTACAGCTTGCCCCTGCTCCCCACATAAGGAGAGGCATCGCGGTGGGGGTCAAGCGGGGGACCGACTAAGGAAAAGAAATTGGCACCTTTTCGGTGCAAGGCGGGGGAAGGAGGGGGGCATAGCTAGTAAAGGCAGGAGGGGAGGAGCACCGCTTCCGTTTCCCCAACCCCGCATCCCCGAAAGGGGGCCTTGGCCAGACCTGCTCCCAACCCCCCACTTCCTTCCCTCCTCCCATCATCTCTCCTTCCACACAGTCCGGGCTGAGGAAATCCGTCTACAACCACCAGTAAGCCAGGAATGAACTACCATTCCATTTCCGAATCGCCCCGGGTAGGTCGGAGGAGGGTGCTTTCCGAAAGGGGTGGGGGAGGCTTTGGGAACCAGGAGGAGACCCTCTGCTCCATGCATGGCAGGATTTGGGGCCTGGACAAGCATTCAGAGCCCCCCCCCGCTTCCCCCTCCCGCCATCATGCTCCAGACCAGCCCTATCCACCTTTGTATTCGAAGTGACAGGGAGACTCTGATGCTAAAATATGGCATGTCCCCTTTTCTCCTCCACCTACTTTCCCCTCCACGTCCCCTCTCTCCCTGCCCCTCCTTTTTTCCCTTCCTTGTTCCCTTCAGAGCATCTCGGCTCCAAACCAGCTTCTGGGCAGTGCCTTCAATGGGGTGGGGGACCAGGCAGCTGGTTTCTGGGTACGAAGGGGAGGGACACAACTAGCTGTCTCTGCCCCACTGGGCCTCTGGGGGTCAAGACCCATTTCCGATCTGTCTTTTTCCTTTCCACTCTTCCATGGAATCATGGAGCAAGAGAACACGTTGGTAAGTGAGGAAGGCAGCCTGGTGTTTGGGGCTACTGGGCTGGCAGCCACTTGGAGGGTAAGCTGATGCCAGTCCAGAAGAACAGCTGCTCTAGATGGATCTCTCCACATAACGGGCAGCCTGAGCCTTGCTGGCAGGCCAGAGAAGGGTGCCTTGGCCCTCTATGGAGACCCCTTCCCCACTGCTGAGTAGGGCAGACTCCCTCTGTCCCTCAGAGTCTCTGTGCCCATGGATGGTCCTCTCGGTCTCCTTCCACAGTCCCTCCTGGTCTTTAGGCTCTTGGAGACCCACCTTGGACGGGTTCGGCAAGGGCCGTGATGGCAAACCTATGGCACTTGTGCCAGAGGTCGATAAGCCTTCACCCCAGCTCAGTTCTGCTACATGCTGCGCTCTTGCCAGCCCCTGGTCTTCAGGTCTCTGCCATGCATGCGTGGGTGGTGCGGCACATGTGCGGTGGTTTGGGGGGGTGCATACATTGTATTTTGGGGATGAGCATGCTTTGGGCACTTGGTGCTGAAAAGGTTAGCCATCACTGAGCTAGGGGAAAATGCAGGACAGCCATCGAAGGCAGTGAATTCACTGCAGTCTGTACCAACCCCTGACAATCCCAAACAAAATAGGCTGGAAGCCAGCTTGCAAGCTTTGGGATGTGGTGGGTGGTTGGGTGGGTGGGGAAGCAGGAGGGTCACTGGTTGTCTCTGCCCCAACTCCCCAGCCCCATGGGTCTGGCATCCTCCACTGCTCTCAGCAGTCTGGAGTCTCCTCTGGGTCCCTCAGCTCCTTCGGAGCCAGTTTTGGTGCTGGGGGGCTGAAGCCAGTGGCTGGATTTGGAGATCAGACGTGCGGTGGCTGAGCGGGGCTCAAACAGCGGCTGTTCTCTGAAACTAGGAGTCTATGCTGTCCAGCCAGTTTAGAGTTACTGGGATTTGGGATAGGTAGTTAGGAATTGAGAGCTGCCCCTTAAGGGAATTCATCATGGTAAATGTAGTTAAGGTATCCTGGGAAATGTAGTCCATGTCATGTGGTCACATCTGTAACTCTGATTGGTCACTGAATTGACCCTTGGTGGGTTGAGGGAGGTTTCTCCTCTTCTTGCCTGAACACAGAGCCTCGTGTAGCAGCTATACTCGCTACCTCTGTAATTATGGAATGAAATATAGGTATGAGAGTTTAATGTCTTTCTACCCCACGATTCGGATATGCAAAGAATTGGACATTAAGAACCTCATCATAACTGTGAGTTGACAGGATGCCTGATGAACCAATAAAAAGAACTTTGTATAGATGCTTTGTGGAGTTGCTCTGTCTGCTTTATAGCCATCCAGGGCGCAGAGCAAAACAGTAGAAAGACAATCTAAAACTTGATTCCTAGAAGATGCAAAGATCTCCCTAAGTAGAAAGAGATCTCCCTGAGTAAAAAGTTAGCATAGACTTCCTTCTATATCTTTCACTGTCTCCGTTGAAGAAACTTCTTGGTCAAAGACAAAGAAAGCCTGGCTTCCATAGAAGATGGCGGTGACCACGTGGGTGGCTCTGCCCTCCTCAAAGACAGCTGGAGAAGTGACATTGTCCCTTCCTAGGTGGCTCATTGTCAGCTGTTCATACTTGGTGGTGGTTTTGTATTGAAGGGTGACTCTGGCCTGTTGCTTGGACTTCTTGGTGTCGCATACTTCGCCGACCCTCCCACTTCAACCAGCCTTCCCAGGAAGCTGGCCTTGAGGGGTGCTGAGATATCCAGGGCAGAGCTCTTATCATCAATGGTGTCGGATGCAATGATTTCAGTTGCTGTCTTGGGCTGAGGCTTGATGGTCAGGTCCTTCTTAAGAGAGTCGTAATCTCAAAGGGTGACCCCTGCATGAAATAGAAGGAAACATAGGCATGAATCTCTAATAAATCTTCTAAATCTTTCTTGCGTTTTGCTAACATATTCTTTGTTAGGATCTTTGTTTTATCTTTATTAATTTTTAAACCTGCCACCATTCCATATTCTTCTGTTTGTTCTATCAACTTAGGTGCTGATTTAAATGGATCCTCTAGTATGAATACCAAATCATCCATAAGCCTGTAGTTTATATTCTTCTTTTTAATTTTCATTCCTTTTATTTCTTCATCTTCTCTGATAGCTCTATTCAGTACTTCTAGTACCTGGTCCTATTAGACCTCTCAGCGGCTTTCGATACCATCGACCATGGTATCCTTTTGCGTCGCCTTGAGGGGTTGGGAGTGGGGCACCGTTCTTGGTGGTTCTCCTCCTACCTCTCAGGCGGTCATATCGGTGTTGGCGGGGGTCAGGTCGTCCCCTAGGGTGCTCTCTTGTGGGGTCCCTCAGGGGTGGTCCTTTCCCCTTTTGTTTAACATCTACATGAAGCGCTGGGTGAGATCATCCGTGGTTTTGGGGTGAAATTTCATCAATGATGATACTCAGCTGTACATTTCCACCCCAGACCAGATCAGTGATGCCCTCTCTGATGACTCGGTGTTTGGATGCGGTATGCGAACTGGATGGCGGGAACATGCTTCGACTCAACCCGGCCAAGACTGAGTGGCTGTGCATATCGGCGTCGGCCCAGTTTAGATTGTCCATCTTTGGCCATAGGGGAGGTGTTACCCCTGTGGATAGGGAATCTGGGGGTCCTCCTGGATGTCGGCTCGGTTGGAGGATCAGGTGGGGGCCGTTGCCAGGGGCCTTTGCCCAGCTCCGCCTTGTTCGACAACAGCCCTTTTCTGGACCGGGGCGCCCTGCGCCGCGGTCACTCATGCCCTTGTTACCTCTAGGCTCGACTACTGCAACGCTCTCTATTTGGGACTGCCCTTGCATACCATCCGGAGATTGCAGCTGGTGCAGAATGCGGCGGCGGGTGGTGATGGGAGTTACCGGTTCTCCCATACGACCCCCCTCCTCGCGGCCTTCATTGGTTGCCGGTTGCGCTCGGGTGAGATTCAAGGTTTTGGTATTAACATACAAAGTCCTTCATGACATGGGTCCTCAATACTTAAGGGGCGTCTTCTTCCAATATCAAATACCGGTCGCCCTGTGCGAGCCCATAGGCAAGGACTCCTCGGGGTCCCGTCGGCGGGCCAATGCCGGCTGGCGGTTCCCCGGCGAGCCTTTTCTGTCTGACCCCTGACCTCTGGAACCAACTGCCCTTGGGGCTCCGCCTGGCCCCGATCTCGCACCTTTCGCCGTGAGTTAAAGACCTGGTTGTTTGACCAACCGGGCTGTGACCCCTTGGGGAGGGATGGTTTAAGGTTTTATAGTGTTTGAACTTATAATTTAATTTAATTGTTTTTTAAGTATTTATTGTTCCTGTTTTAGCTGTAAGCCGCCCCGAGTCTTCGGAGATGGGGCAGCATATAAGTTCAAATAAATAAATAAATAAATAAATAAATAAATAGTGTTAAAACAAACAGCAGGGGCGACAGAGGGCAACCTTGTCTAGTTCCTTTTCTTATCCCTATAGATTCTGTCAACTCTCCGTTTACCAATATCTTTGCTGTTTGATTATTATATATTGTCTCAATAGCTTGTATAAAGTTTTTTCCAAAGCCCATTTGCATCATTTGCAATATCATAAACCGCCAGCTCACATTGTCAAATGCTTTTTGAGCATCTAAAAACGTCAGTGCCATCTGTTTTTCAGGATGTGTTTCATAATACTCTAGAGTATCTAAAATTATTCTCACATTTTGCTTGATTTGTCGTTTTGGCAAAAATCTATTTTGATCCGTGTGGATAAATTCATTTAAATATCTTTTCATTCTTTCTGCCAAGATTGAAGCAAAGATTTTATAATCTGAATTCAACAATGAGATAGGTCTATAATTTTTTAGGTCTATAATTTTTAACTTGTCATAGGTCCATTTCTTCTTTAGGTATAAGCGTGATATAGGCTTCCAACCATGTTTCAGTTATTCTCTTTTTTAGTAAAACTTCATTCATCACTTCTAGAAGGGGAGCGCTTAACACTTCCTGGAAGGTCTTATAAAATTCCGCCGGTAAACCATCTGGGCCTGGTGCTTTTCCTGTATTTTGTTTCTTCAAGGCTTCTGTTAATTCCATCATGGTTATGTTCCCTTCTAACATTGTCTCAATGTCTTCAGGTATCTGTGGTAGTCTTGTCTTTTGTAGATACTGTTCAGTTTTTTCTTCTTCAATATCTTCTTGAGAGTAGTTTTTCATAGTAGTCTCGAATAATTTTTTTCTTTTCATCGTTCCCATGCTGTATATTCCCTTTTCATCTATTAATTGGCTAATTTTCTTTATTTCTCTTTCCTTTCTAATTTTATACGCTAACCACCTTCCTGGCTTATTACCATTTTCAAAGTAATTTCGTTTAGCGCCTTTAATCTTTTGAGCGATTTCTTCCTTGTCCATTAAAGCCATTTTATGTTTAATCACATCCATTTTCCTTTTAATATCTTTCCCTTGCGGTGATTGTTGTAGTTCTTTTTCCAATTTCATGAAATCATCTTCCAATATTTTGAGTGTCTTCTTCCGTTTAATATTTCTTTTCCTTATATAGTCAATTATCAAACCTCTTGCTTAAGCCTTCATCGCATCCCAGCGAGTTTGTAGTGATGTATCTTCTTTTCTATTTTCCTTGAAAAAAAGATAAGTTCTGTCTCAATTCTCTTTTTAAATTCTTCTTCTTTCAAAATCATATTATTTAATGTCCATCTAGATCTTCTCCTCTGTCCTTTCCAGGCAACTGTCAATGGATTGTGATCCCCAGGTCCCACTTTCAATTTGAATTTTCTGTATATCGGAGCATATCTGCAGATGCCCATACCATATCTATTCTTGACCATGATTCATGTCTATTTGAATAAAAAGTAAATTCTTTATTTCCAATATTTCTCTCTCTCCATATGTCTTTAATATTCATTTCTTCTATCATTTGAAAGAAGGACTTGGGTAGCTTTTTCTAGTTTTCTTTTGGTTCTTTCAGATTTGTAATCAAGCTGGTCATTAATTATCCCATTAAAATCTCCCATCAGAAAAATATTTGCATAGTCTAATTCAATCACTTTTGGTATAATTTCTTATAGAATTCTTCTTGATTCTCACTTGGTGCATATATTGCTATCAAGAGTATTTTAGTGTTGTTGTCTATTATCTCCACCATTAAAATCCTCCCATCTTCATCTGTATAAATCAATTCTGCAGTAATTGTATCTTTAATATATAAAGCCACTCCTCTTTTTTTACATTAGCCAGTGATGTAAATAGCTTTCTACCTTTCTTTGCCTTAATACATATTCATTTTGCTTTTTAATATGGACCTCTTGTAAACAAATTATATCAAATTTTAATTTCTCTAATTTATGAAATATTTTCCTTCTTTTGGCAATTGAATTGAGTCCATTTATATTCATTGAAATCAATTTGTTCCCTTCCATTTTAAGTCTTATATATAGGTTGTTTTGCTCTAGTCGTTCTAACTTCTTTTTGTTCTCTAGATAGACCGCCTACTGCTCCAAGTTGTTCTTCTTCTTCACTTATCATTGCATCTTCCTTTGGGAGTTCCACAATCAATTCTTCATGTCCTCCATTTCCCTCTTTTCCTCTAAAATAGCCCTCATAGAATGATTCTGCCTTCTCCACTGTGTCGATTCTATGTCTTTGTTCCCGCCAGACAAACAAGAGGCCTTCTGGTTGCCACTATGCAGAGCCCAGAGCTTAACTAGTGAAAGCGGAAAGATAGCAGCTCCTCTGTTTTTGCCTCTCGAAGAAATCCAATTCTTTTATTTTAAAAAACTCTCCAAGGTCACTTTACTCTTCAGGTCCAAACTGCAGGCTCAAAGATATTCCAAAACCACCTATCCAGCACTTTCTAATCAACAGAGCCTTGGATACAGTCCTTGCAAGTGTGTATGTTTATATAAGATAACGGGTCTCTAGTAGCAATATTGTATCTCACAAGCAACTTTCACTTCCTTGCCAGATGGCTTCCAAAATGTATCACTTCCTGTCTTATTCAAAACAAGAAAGACAGAAAAAAAAAATCTCGGTGGCCATTTCTCATATGCAAAAATAAAAAATAACCAGATCAAAATAACCAAATTACATTAGAGCCCCTAGTGCCAAAAAGGAAAAAAGAGACAAAGTTCAAAAAATATAAAAGGTATTCAAGGACTCCCAAGAGGAAAAAGGGAAAGGAAAGTCTTTAAAGCCATAAAAAGAAAGAAGAAACAAAACTCTTTACTTTCAAACACAATCTCTTCCGCCGCCTATTCCATATCACTCTCAATTTCACACCATTAGAGTTGCTAGGGTGTTCCCAAAGGTTAAAAACAAGATGATCTCACCGACCGACAAACTTCTTCCGATCTCATTCCTCCAGAGCTGTCACAGCTTATTCAGCCCGATGGCTGCCTCAGCACGTTTCGGGTAAAGGGGCTGTCCTGGATCAACCAGGGACTTTGCGACATCCCTGGGATCAACAGGAGGCGCCCCCAACTTTCACCAACCCTACGAGTCAGTTTAGATCCCGAAGGACCGTCCCGAAGCGGCAGTATCAGAGGTGATCTCAGGAGTCAAGATCACCTCTGTCTCGCGGCGACTCCAGCTCCGCCCATCTCCCAATGCAGCCCATTTTCGATGAAGATAAATGCAAGGTGCTCGTGGAAGCTTTGGGAGGAGGGAAAACATGGCCTTCCAGAAGTACAAAAACGGGCCTGTTTCCAGCTTCCGGTGGGCCTCCAGAGCCTCGGGGAGGATGTTTTTGCCCTCCCAGAGGCCCGGGACAGGCCTCTGGACCCTTCGGAAAGTGAAAAATGGCCTTCCTGGAAGTTCTGGTAGCCCATGCCCACTCAGAAACCAGTTCATGAACCTGTTGCTGGAATTTTTGAATCCAACTCCTGCCCATTCCCCTCTGCCTTGTGAGTGCATCAGGGCATGGGATCAATTCGGCTGAGTGGACCAAACCCTCCAATTTCCCCGACCGTCCCCCAAAAGATGGCCTCTTTTGTAAGAAAGGAGATTTAATAGGTATGAAACAGAGGGGTGCAGTTGCACACGCCTGGATCCTGTAGGTGCACACATGGGGCTTTGCTCACTTGTGTGCCCTGGTGGAGTTGGGGAATTGGCTCAAGGAGACTCGGCCACAAATCTTATTCGGGTTGTGCAAAGGTCAAATGATGAGGGCCGGATTGGAACACAGAACAGAAGGGCTCAACCTTCTGACCAAGTAAAGCAAACACGGTCAAAACGATCTAATCTCTTAACACAAAACTTTCTTGAATGCACCATATCGGCAAAGGTGAGGGCAAAACCAGATCTAGCTAATTCCCACCCAAAGTAACATAGTTGAAGTTCAGGTTCTCCCTCCCCCTATTGGACCAGGACTCCTGTTGTCCAATGGAGTCTCCTGCTATTGTTATGAGACAGTCTGGGAAACACCTGCTGAAGTGTCCTTGGTTCTCACGGCTGGCATCTTGAGGTCTCAAACCTATCTATCTCCCCCTTCCCTCCCCCCCATAATTTGTTGGCAAGCGGAGAAGTGATAATAGCTGCAATGGCAAAAAAGCCATTGGAAGCTTGAGAGTGGCCTTTGGCTGAGTTGCCTCCTTGGGAGCAGAAGAGGCTGAATGAGAGAGACTTTCTGGTCTCTGATGGAAAGGGAAACAATCAGTGGTTGTGTCTTTTGTTGACATTCATCATGTCTTCTCTGTAACAAGGAGCACATATGTTCATTTCCACCAGATCATCAATCATGGTCATCAGTTTGGTCACCTGAACATCTCGTTCTGCTCCTTTGGCCTTGTTGTTGAAAGCTAGGCAGCGCTCCCCGCATTTATCAATATATTTCTTCACTTTTTTATTTCTGGAAGATATTAAGTTTTTTAGAGATTGACCTTCCTTACTATCTTTGTGTGTGAACAAGATGATCGTGTAATCCTTGGCATTATGGCCAAAAATCTTTTTGATCAGCTGAACCACGTCCATCTCCTTCTGGGGGGCATGAAAAGGATGCATCACGTGCAGAATGACGTGGGGACCCGGGCAGCAAAAGTTGATGCACCTTCTCACTTCTGCAGCAATCTCCTTCTCTGCACGATGGGTATAGAAAAAGCCAGGAGTATCAACAACCACAACCTTCCTGCCCTTCAGCTGCATCTCCTCCTTTTGGCATACTTCTGTTATTGAGTTAGGTGACTGCCCAGACTCAAAGACTTCCCTTCCCAGGATTGTGTTTCCCGTCGCACTTTTCCCACTTATCATTTTGCCCACCAGGACGATCCTCCGTTCAGGCCCTGCAACCCAAAGGAGAGGAGAGAAAAGGGGACTGGTCAGCAGCATATGGCCATCGTAGCCTTTCCCTCCACCCAGGACAGTAACTTCCACCCCTCCACCCACCCACCCAACCCCAAGGACCAAGACTTTACCTGGGATGCTTCCAGCCATGTCCAGATCAGTCGCACCACACGAAACCCGGGATTTCTGTGTGAAAAGCAAAACAGAGTCAGCCAAAGGAGAGGCTGCCTTGCAGGGAGGTTGCAGGGAACTCCCTTCCCTTGGAAGACATAGGTAGGAATTGGAGGGGGGATAAAGAAGGGCCACCCCCTCCTCACTGCCCTTGAGGCAGACCCACCTGATCCTTCCCCCCATGCCGCCCCCCTTTTTATGCAGCCCTTCAATTCTTGGGAACCTGCACTTTGGGGGTTTCAGGAACGATGGGGGTTGATGTCCAAAGTGGCTGGCAGCTCCCCACAGCCCTTTTCCATGAGGAGGGAGTGGTGTGCAAGGCTCCCTCCACACATTTTGGGAACTTTGCCTCAATCCCTGGTAAACCTGTGGGAGGGGCCTTGAACTTTGGGCTTCCCCACCGGATGATTTAAGGATGGAGGACATTGTTATTTCTTCCAAGTTTCCCACTCCAACTCGGAAGAGGCTCCAGAGCAGAGAGCCTTCAAAACATCCTCCTCTTGAAGGGGATCCTTCCAAGCATCCTCCTCTTCTCCCCTTTGTCTCTCTTGCTAGTGGGCCCCAAGTGAGGCTCTGTTGGGGTTTCTCCTCTGGGGATGCTCAGCTGGACATCCCAGGGCGGGATCAATACTAGCAGTGCTGGGATTCAAATTTTTTTTAGTACTGGTTCTGTGGTGAGGCTTGGTGGGTGTGGCTATGTGAATGTGGCTATGTGGTCACATGACTGGGGGTCAAAAAGAGAAACACTGTTCCTTACCTTCCCTTTGCTGTGAATCCTCTGACTGCATCTATCCTTTTCTTCCTCCTTCCTTTTCTTCCTCCTTTCTTTCTTTTTCTTTTTTTCTTTATCTTTCTAGCTTTTCCTCCCTCCCCCTCCTTTCTTTCTCTTTTCTCTTTTTCTTTCTTTCTTTTTCTTTCCTTCTTTCCTTCCTTCCTTCCTTCCTTTTTTCTTTTCTTTCTCCCCCTCCTCCTTTCCTTCTCCCATCCTTCCCCCTTTCTTTCCTTTTTTTCTTTTTTTCTTTCTTTTTTCTTTTTTCTTTTTTTTTTTGCAGCACCTCCCAACCCCATTTTTGGCCTGAGTGGTCATGGCATGAAACAAGGGATTTGGATTCACTAAAAGCAATCTGATGACTTCCTGCTTTTTAGCTAATCTAAATCACACGGCACAGCTGATGGTCATCCAGCTGATAGTGGGAAAAACCAGTGTGGCTGAACTGGTAGAATACCACCCCTGAATACTAATCTGGAAACTATTTGGGTGCACTTGCTCAACCTTGGGAGAGGGAGGACTTGTAAGAGCAGCTTCCAGCTCCTGACGTTCCTTCAGGACCTCCAGGGTCAAGGTTAAACTTTTGGTTTCGAGCATCTTTAATGAGTCAAAGAAATCCTTCATGCTCTCAGTGCTCATTTTCCAGAACATTTCAGAAGCAGCATTAGGGCTTCCTCTGTTTTCTCGGGGAGCAAAGAGGACTGAATGGTTGAACCTGAAGTGCTGAGGAGACTCGTCCTGATCACACGGCAGGTGAGCCTCCTTGAGGGCCTCCAGGACAGGTGGGGTCCCACCATCTGCAAAGGTGATCAGGAGTTGGATGTTATCCTTCAGGTCTTCTCCCAATATGGAGAGCATGGAATCAAAGACATGTTTCTGGGCATGAGTTGAATGGGAAAGGAAGCCCTGGGCCACCAAGCAGATGGCATCCATGTGGTCAATGCCCCCTGGGGTGGAGAAAAACTCCAGGAGCTGCCCCTCAACCAGGTTGTCTTGCTCTCTGTCTCTGGTGCCTCCAAATCCTGGTGTGTCAATGATGGTGAGAGAATAGGGAATTTGGAAACCCTTCTGATGGTTCACCACGTAGGCTGTGACTTCAGACGTCCTGCTTCCAGCTTCACTTCTCTGGTTGGTTTCATGAATGAGTTTGAATCTGAAATTATCTTCCCACTGGACACCCAGGATGTAATTGATCATCCCGTTGATCAGAGTGGTTTTCCCACATCCTGTTGCTCCCATCACCAGGATCACTTTGTTGGGCACTTCTGGGTTCTCCTTTCCGAATTGATACACAAGACAGGAGGTGGAGGTATCTGAGGGGACTTTCTCCAGAGGAAGGGCAATCATTAATGGCTGTCTGTTGTCCACCAGGGAGCTTTCCTGAAGGAATTCACGGCCTACGTTATCTGCATCTTTTCTCTTCAATGATGTGGAGACCTCCAGCTCCTCGCTGGGGACACCCAGAGCTCCATTATCACACACAGCCGACACCCGTATTCTGTACGGCGTCTGAGGCTTCAGGCCTTCAATGGGATAAAACTCTGTTTTTCTCCTAGTCCTTTTTTCAGTCCATTGGTCCTTCCCAATTCCAGCATCCACCGTTTTGTACTCTACCTTGTACTCCTTGACCACAACTCCTGAGGCAACGATGCTGGGACTCATCCAGGCCACAGAGATGACAGAAGATGCTGCACTGACCAATCTTAATTTCTTAGGAGGACTGGTGGGAAGGGTTTTTATGGGTGGGCTCAGCTCACTCCTTTTACTAATTCCAAGCTTGCAACAAGCAGAATACTGGAACTGGTACTCCGTGTTTGGAGACAGATCTTTCAGCAGGAATGTCTCCCTGGTGTCCTCTGTCCTCACAGTCTTCCAGTTTTCTTCCCCTGCAACCTTGTACTCTACCAGATAGTTGGAGATGGCAGCCTTTCCATATTCAGCTGGCTGAAACTTCAGCTGAATGCTGTCGTGTCTCACTTCACTGATCAGGAAAGGGAGAGGCTTTGAGGGCAACTCAAAGTTCTTGCTGACCAGCTCTCCATCTTCATAAAGGTATATTGAGGCTCCTGGGTTGTCCACATCTGGGATTGAGGCCACAACAAAGCAGACTTCCTCATTTGATTGTTTGATACTGAAAAAGTCTTTGATGGACTTGGCAGCTCGGCGAGCATTGCGGGTCCACTGCTTGTCCTCAAACCAGGCCAGGCCTTTCTTCACCCCAAGACTGGAGCTTGGTGAGTTCACTAATTCTGGCAAGAATTGTTCCTGAAGCCAGTCCTGTAAACTCAACAGAAATGGCTCCTCTTCATGTAAAGAAGTGAATACAAAGGAGACCACATATAAATTCTGGGGGTCCAGAACTATTTCTTCCAGCTTGTTCTGAGATGAGATAACTTGTATTTCACTTAGAATAGTCAGATAAGATTTGACAAAATTAATTTCTCTTTTCCTGGTGTCCAGAAATTCATGGAGTCTTTGTCTGTTGAAGGGTGAATGGTTGATAGACATCAAGATGTCCACCAGGGTACCTTCCTCCTGCTCTCCTGCCCGGATGGAAGGCAACACTCTGGCCAGCTCTTTCTGGAAAGTCTGCCTGTGTTGCTGGCACAGTTCCTTAAACTCTTGGATCTTCCTCTTGATCTCAGGGAAGGTCTCAGCAATGGGATTCTTGGCTAGATCGTTGCTTTGCATCTGGATTTCGTTGAGTTCCTCCAAGATCTTTTTAATATCAAAGATCAATGTTAGGCTGATCTCACGGACCATCTTAGCTGCTCTGGTGTCCAGCTTGGTCAGAGGGTAGAGCCAGACCCTCACAGGCACAGCTTTCTCCTCACGTTCCCCTAACAATTTTGGGAGAGTTTCATAAACTTTCATGGCACCTTGGAAAGTCACTGGATTTTTCTCCAAAGAAAAATCTCCATGGAATGTGCAACTGAATTTGAAAGCATTCTCTTTTTCCTTCTCATTTAGCTTCATATCAGCTTCTCCTGTGACGGATATCATCTTCTTGATTGTAACATGGAGATTTCCTTGAATATCTTTCACTGTCTCAGTTGAAGAAACTTCTCGGTCAAAGACAAAGAAAGCCTGGGCTCCGTAGAGGATGGCGGTGACCACATGGGTGGCTGTGCCCTGCTCAAAGATGGCTGGGTGAGAGACATTCTGGATTCCTAGGTGGCTCATTTTCAGCTGTTCATACTTGGTGGTGGTTTTGTACTGAATGGTGACTCTGGCCTGTTGCTTGGACTTCTTGGTATCCTGAAGATACTTTGCTGACCCTCTCACATCAATCAGCCCCCCAAGGAAACTGGCCTTGAGGGATCCTGAGATGTTCAGGGCAGAGGCCTTGTCATCTATGCTGTCGGATGCAATGATTACAGTAGCTGTCTTGGGCTGAGGCTTGGTTGTCACGTCCTTTTGCAGAGAGCTGTAGTCCCAAAGGGTGACTCCTGCACGGAACAAGAGATGACATGAAGGTAAATGTGAAACTTGTCCTCCAGAAAACCTCAAGCTGGACAGAGAAGCCCCAGAAAGCTTGGACAAGGGGCCATCATTTCTCCCAGAGGATAACCTCATCTGTCCTGTCCAGCAATCACCGTATGATCCTCCATATTAAATTACCCAGGCCTCGTGCTCTGGAGAGGAGACTCCAGGTTTGCATACAGCATGGAAACAACACGGGAAGTGGCAGTTACTGGTTTCATAGCATGATACCATAGTCTCTTGCGTCTGAAGGATGCCTATTCAATTCAATTCAGTCCATAAATCACCCCGGGAACCTCTTGCCTACTTTGCAAAATACTGCAAAAAACCCCAAAAGACTTTTGACTGAGTTGAGAGGTTTCATCATTTTCCACAGTATTTCAATGACTTTGGTTTGGAAACCCACCCCGTGTTTGCTAGACAGGGCCAGCCCTGCTGTGCATTAGGCCAAGGGCTGGATACACATCCCCAGGCACAAGACCCTACTCAGCTACCTGGGATTAGCAGGCCGTGTGTTCAGGATGCCAGCTCTCAAGTGTCCCAGGGCTAAGCTTGCGCATTGCTGGCAGTGCCCGTCTCCCTCCCTCCCAGGTTTCCCGCTACCCCTCAGCCTCTCCTCTGGCTCTTACCTGGGATGAGGGCATCCTGGCGACAGTCGTAAAGCATCCCCAGCTGCAAGGGGCGGCCCAGGGCTGGAATCTCAATGGCGTCCTCTGCCATGGCCATGCTTGGCTCCCGTGTGTTGTTGACACGTCTGGAAGAAAGAGATATAAGAGAAGAAAGAAAGGTGAGAAGACCAACCACAGAAGGGAAAACATTACCAATTAGAGAGAAGGATAAAGAAAAAGGAGGAAGGTCTCAGCTGTTCATCCAGCAGTCGGAGTAGGTGAAACAAAGTCACTCACTAAATTCACAACAGTAAAGTTTATTGTTCTTCTACATTTCCAAGTTGGGCAACAACGAGTAATTCACAATTAAAGTCAGCTCTGGCGCGTACCGCAGCCAGAGCTGTATTTATACAATATGGTAAATCATAATCAGCTAATAACCATCTGATAGCAGCTATACATCCGGTAACAATATGGCAAAGGCAAACATAGCTTATCCGTCCCCCACCTGCAACTCCCACACCTGTGGAAGAACCTGACCGACCTCCACCTCTTGTGCACACCCATTCCCCCCTGCCCATTAATAACGCCCCTATTCCACTGCCCCCTGCCGCTTCAATAGGGGCATCTGAGGTAATCGATGTGCTTAATGTCCGCCAGCACAATGGGAGGCATGGTAAGACTGACCGATGACTCTCTGAGGGGATGCAGGATGTGGCCACAAGCCATATTCCACCCACTGATGCTGCTCCGATTTCTGGGATGGCTGAAGAAGACGCTCTGCCCAGCTGGTGGCAGTGCTGAAGCCTCCTGCAGCCCAACATTGGCAACTCCTCCAGCAAAGACAAACATTATAGTAAAGGAACAAAAAAATTACGTTTGCCACAGCATACAAGGAGAATTTATTTAAAATGTTTTACTTCTGGTATCTCCCGCTGGCTAGGCTAGCTAAGATGTATAAAAATCAAACCTCAAAATGTTGGAATTGTTTAACGGAACAAGGCACATACTACCATGCATGGTGGAGCTGTAAAAAAGCACAAGAGTTTTGGCACAGGATTGGGAAATGGTTGGCAGAAATGATGGGATTTACAATAGACCATAGACCAGAATGTTATTTATTGGGAATTATACCACAAAAAAACAATAAGGAAGAGTTATATTTGATAATACATGTCATCACTGCGGCAAGAATGGTATTTGCTCAGAAGTGGAAAGAGAAAGAAATTCCTAGTGAAGATGAAGTAAGAAATAAAATTTTGATTTGCACTGAAATGGATAGGCTAACACTAGAGATGAAAAATAAGGATGAATCGGAATATTTTCTAATTTGGAATAGATTTTGCTATTGGTGGAGACAGAAAGGAAGGGTTTAAGATGGAACAGAATTGTTAAGAGGACATTTGTGATCACGAGACTTAAATAATACCAAGAGTGTTGGGAAATGTAAATAACGATGAATAAATGTGTGTGTGTGTGTGTGTGTGTGTGTAAAATTACATTTAATGTACTTATTAATCTTTCGTTAGCCTCTGCTGACATCGTCAGAGTATTAAGCTACCATTACAGAGCTCTTTGCCTTTATATATCATTGATCAATTTAGCCCTTGCACGTGTGACAGACCCTCCCAACTGCCTCCCATCTACCATGTATGTATGTATGTATGTATGTATATATGTGTGTGTGTGTGTGTGTGTGTATGTATGTATGTATGTGGGATCTCGTCAAAAGTGTCAGTCGCATATTTCAATCTTATCGGGAGACTACACCAAGACCTATATATATATACATACACATATATATATATATATATATATATATATATATATATATATATATATATATATATATATATATATGTATGTATATGTAGGTCTTGGTGTATTCGGGTCTTCTCCCATGTAAGATTGAGATTATCTTGGCAACGTTTCAACAAAAACTCATCTGTCATCTTCAGGCTAGTGTCTTCAGCTTCGTACTTCTGGGAGAAGTGTGTGATAGTGGCTGTTTTTCCCTTTTAAACTGCCAGAGTTGGCTGTGTTGTTACTTCTGGATTGGTTGATGGAGTTGATATATGCAGATTGGTTGGCTTTTTCATAAGACCCTGTGTGGCTGAGGTGCTGGCTGTGTGTCTCTCAGCCTTTTGTGTTGTAACGACCTGGGTAATGGGCTGTGTGATGACCTTTTGAGTTCTATTATTGTGACATCCTGGGTCTTGTGCTGTAATCTCCTGGGTCATTGTCTGTGTTGCAACCTCCTGATGTTTTGTGTTGTAATCTCCTGAGTTCTGTGATGTAGTATCCTGGGTGGGAGGCTGTGATGTGACATTCTGGGCCTTGGTTTGGCTCCGAGTTTGAGGTCTGGCTATGTGTTTATAGCGTGTGTCAGTTTGCTTAGTTTGGGGGTTGGAGCGGGGTGTAGCAGCTGGTGTTGCAGCCATGGTCTGGTTTCTGGATGGTGGTTGCCTTTTGTCTGTGGGATGGGCTTGGGTTTGAGTCTGGTGAAGGAGATTGGTGGTGGCATCATGTGTTATTTTGGGTCCAGTGTTGGTTTTTGTGGCTGGGACTCATTTGTTGATTAGGGCTACTTTTCAGATGTCTGGTAGGTGGTATCATCCCATTTATTTATGTTATGGGGGTGTTTCTCTATTTTGATGGCTTCCCTAATTATTCTCTTGTTGAAGTGTTCAGTATTGGAGATAAGTTTGGATCCCTCAAAATCAATTTCATGTCCTGTGACTTTAAGGTGCTGGAAAAGGGAGGAAGTTTTTTTTCTTTTCTTACTGTGTTCTTATGTTCTGCAAAGCGTGCATTTATTCTCCCGTTGGTTTGTCCAATGTATGTGGCTGGGCAAATTTTGCACGGTATTTCATAAACTCCTTGGTTTTCTAACTGGATCTTATCTTTGGGGTTTCTTAAGATGTTGGCTATTTTTTGGTCAGTGCCAAAGGCTGTCCTGATATTGTGTTTGTGGAGAATTTTCCTGATTTTATCTGTGGTGCCTTTGATGTAAGGGAGGAAGGCGATGCCATTGTTCTGTTCTGTGTCTTGGTTTTTGGGGGGAGACTCCCTTAGGATTAGGTTGGTGATTGTGTTTCTTTGGAATCCGTTGGACATTAATACTGGACCCGACCGTGTTAGACAACTTCCGTCCAGTCTTCAACCTTCGTTTTTTGGCGAAGGTTGTTGAGAGTGTGGTGGCTCAGCAGTTTCCACTCTTCCTGGATGAAGCGGACTACCTAGATCCGTACCAATCGGGCTTCCAGCCCGGTTTCAGCACGGAGACGGCATTGGTCGCACTGATGGATGATCTCTGGAGGGCCCGGGACAGGGGTTTTTCCTCTGTCCTGGTCCTATTAGACCTCTCAGCGGCTTTTGATACCATTGACCATGGTATCCTTTTGCAACGAGGGTTGGGAGTGGGGGCACTGTTTTTCAGTGGTTCTCCTCCTACTTCTCGGGCGGTCGCAATCGGTGTTGACAGGGGACAGAGGTCGGCCCCGAGGTGCTCACTTGTGGGGTCCCCAGGGTCAGTCCTCTCCCTCTTTTTTAATATCTACATGAAACCGCTGGGTGAGATCATTTGTGGTTTTGGAGTGAGGTATCACCAGTACGCTGATGATACCCAGTTATACATCTCCACCCCAAACCAGATCAGTGATGCCCTCTCCGTGATGACCCGTTGTCTGGATGCGGTACGGATCTGGATGGATGGAAACATGCTTCGGCTCAACCTGGCCAAGACTGAGTGGCTGTGCATACCGGCATCTCGGTCCAGTCAGGAATGTCCACCGTTGACCATAGGGGGAGCGGTGTTGCCCCCTGTGGATAGGGGGTGGAACCTGGGGGTCCTCCTGGATGCACGGCTCCGGTTGGAGGAGCAGGTGGGGGCCGTCGCCGGGGGGCCTTTGCCCAGGTCTGGCTGGTTCACCAGCTTTGCCCATTCCTGGACCAAGATGCCCTGCGCACAGTCACTCATGCCCTTGTCACCTCCCGACTCGACTACTGCAACGCTCTCTATCTAGGATTGCCCTTGCATACCATCCAGAGACTGCAGCTGGTGCAGAATGCGGCCGCGTGGGTGGTGATGGGAGTTATCCAATTCTCCCATATTACCCCCTTCCTGCGCGACCTGCATTGGTTGCCGGTTGCACTCCAGGTGAGATTCAAGGTCTTGGTTTTAACATTCAAAGTCCTACACGACATGGGTCCACAGTATTTAAGGGAGCGACTCCTGCCGATATCAAATGCCAACCGCCCTGTGCGAGCACACGGGCAGGGGCTTCTCGGGGTCCCATCGGCAAGCCAATGTTGGCTGGCAGTCCCCCGGCGACGAGCCTATTCTGTAGTGGTCCCCGACCTGTGGAACCAGCTGCCTCTGGGCCTCCTACTGGCCCCTGACCTCTGCACCTTCCGCCACGATTTGAAGACCTGGTTATTTGACCAAACTGGGCTGTGACTGCCTCTCAGGGGGGGGAAAATAGTTTTAAATATTTTAAATTTGGTATTATTGGGCTTTGTATTTGTTTAATTCTTTTTTAGTTATTTATTGTCAATGTATGTTTTTAGTTGTGAGCCGCCTCGAGTCTTCGGAGATGGGGCGGCATACAAGTCCAATAAATAAATAATAAATAAATAATACGTTAGTGAGGGTGTGTAATTCTATTCTCAAGTGGTCTCTGCCAGCTAGGTGTTTGGTTCTGGAGATGAGGGTCTTGGCTACGGAGTTGATCTGTGCAGGGTGGTGATGGGATTGTGCATTTAAGTAGCAGTTGGTATGTGTTTTCTTCTGGTAGATGGTGTGTCCTAGGGAGCCATTGGGTTTTTTGTAAATTAGGACATCCAGGAACAGAAGTTGGTTGTTGGTTTCTGTTTCCATGGTAAATTGCATTTTGGGGTGTAGGCTGTTGAGATGTGTGAGGAAGTTGTCCAGCTTTTCTTTCCCATGTGGCCAAATTACGAAAGTGTCATCTACATATCTAAGCCAGAGTTTGGGTATGTATTTGGATTTGTCTAGAGCATTGGTTTCAAAATGTTCCATGTATAGGTTAGCGATGACGGGTGAGAGGGGTGGTCCCATAGGTGCTCCTTCTATCTGTTTATATCTTTGTCCATTGTAGATGAAGTATGTGTTGGAAAGGCAATGGTTGGTCAGATCTAGGATGTGCTTAGGGGCATTGTATTTGTTTTGGATAGCTGTCAAGGCTTCTTTAATAGGTATTTGGGTGAAGAGGGATATGACATCGAAGCTCACAAGTAGGTCACTGGGTTGTAGGTTTTGTTTCTTTATTGTTTCTATGAAGTGGAAAGAGTTTTGTACGTGTGAGGTGATGGATTCTGTGTACGGCTGGAGTTGTTTGGTGAGAAATTTGGCAAGGTTCTGTAGAGGTGAGCCTATGGAGCTGACTATGGGTCTGAGTGGTGTTCCTTCTTTGTGTATCTTGGGGAGGCCATAGAGCTTAGGGCATCTAGATGATTTTTCTCTGGGGATGATTCTTTGCTGTATATGTATATATATATATATATATATGTGTGTGTGTATGTGTATATGTATATGTATATTTATTTTCATAGATTTTCATGGGTAAAGGTATGTAGGCCTTGGTGTATTTGGGTCTTATCCCATGTAAGATTGAGATTATCTTGGCAACGTTTCGACGAGAGTCAACCTATTTTCCAAAGCAGGAGAAGGCAAGACAAGAAACAAGGGATGAAAACTCAGCAAGGAGAGAAGCAACCTGGAAGAAATGTGAAACAATAATTTCTCTCTGTTTACCTCCGATGATTAGGGGACCGGAGGTTAAAACATATGAAGAATGGTCCAAGCAATATAATAAAAATAATAGATATAATAATATAATAAATAGATATATTCTACTATGTATTATAGTCTATAGTTGATGTGTTATTAATAATAAATGTAATAGAAATGTTAATGAATTGTTAATTGCTATTATCTATAATTAATAATATCAAATTAATTGTACAATAATCCAGCAGCTTAAAATATTGAACAGTAATATCAATCAGTTACACCTTATTGATACACAATCTTATCAGTTATAGAAAGTTTTAAATTCATAGAAAAGTGGAATATAAGGTAATGCAAATTTATATCCTATAAGCTATAAGTATTGAATTTATCTTTTATCTTTTATACCATCAATTACAGTACCTTTTTACCTTCTTACACCAAAATCCTATTGTCCAGATCTTATAGGATTAATCCCTTTTCAATGTCTTTGATTTTATATTTTATGTATTTAAATAGGGATATTTAAGGTACTTGGTAGTATTTATAAGTTCACAGTCAAATCTCCTTCATTCAAAATGTCTTCTTCCTTATATAAAGCACAGTCACTGCTCTGATCACATGCCCCTTTTGCTCTCCTACTCTCCTTCAGTACTTCTTCTCCACTTCTCCGTCACTCTAGAGGACTCCTTATAAATCTTCTCTTTCCAAACCACATCCACACCATACAACAACCACCCATTCAATCCAAGTATTTAGTCAAACTATCTTTAAATATCTTCCAGCCAATATCCACTCCAATCTTCAATCTCTAGCCACTCCTTCCTCTCGTCAGTTTTCAACGGGTTTCTCTTGCTGTAATGGGGGACTGCCCTACTACCTTCAGAGCTTCCCCTCTATATCACAGACCTCTTCAGGGTCCTACGTCGCTTCTTCAAGCATCCAGACGCAAAAAATCAGACAGTCAGAATGAAGCAACCAGTGGAACAGCCAACCACTATAAGTTGTGGGTACTGCAACACTGGAGGTTTTTCAAAAAGAGATTGGACAGGAAGTTGTTTGAAAGGGACTAGCAGGAGATAGGACTAGATAGAAGACAAAGTCTGATCCTCCACCCTCCCCAGGAGGGCAAGAATTTGGCATCTCAATGGAAAAGCTCCTGGGAGGGGGGAACTGCGATTGAGGGGGAGGTGGGTAGGACGAAGGTGTCCCCTCCCTGCACTCAATTGCAGCTCTTTCTTTCTTTGGCTGCCTGGACAGAACTCAGCGGAAAAGGAGCAATCCGCCCCTCCCCAAATTACCTAGAATCTCTGCCCACCCCCCCAACAACCCAGCTGCTTCTCTGCCACACTTGCTGCACACCTGGCTTGCTTTCCCCTCCTTGGCTTGCTCTCCCACAAGGCCCAGGAGGAGCCCTGCTCTCGCCCCACTCCACTCCGCTGCCCCACGAAATGCCAATTGGTGGGATGTGTATCTCAGTGCTTGGGGAGGGGGGGGCTCACCTGGTTGGAGGGAATCAGGAATCCCTGCCCTCAGGTAGATCTGCTTCCCTGCTGGATCCCTTTTAAGGAAGGTCTGGTCTTCTGCTTTGTCTTCGGTGCGTTCAGAAAACGAAACTTAAAGGACCAAGAAAAATCCCACTTTCTTGTTTAATTAGTCACATTTATGGTAAGTCAGTTTGCAAGAAACGAAACAGGAAATGTGTTTGAGCAATCAGCTCCACAACCGTCCAGCAGAGGGCAGCAAAGACCTTCTCTTGGTGTTTCACTCCTCTGTGCAGATGTTCCCAAACTGGGCAACTTTAAGATTTGTGGACTTCCAACTCCCAAAAGTCCATTCTGGGAGTTGAAGTCCCCAAGTTTTAAAATTGTTGAGTTTGGAGACCCCCTTGCTCTGTAGAGCTTCTTCTGCTCATAGGGAATTTGGCTGATGTTTCCCCAGAATCTGTCTTCCTGGAATTTGCTCCCCTTTTCCAAGTGGGAGAAGAGTTGGGGTCTTCTGGAAGGAGGCGGCTCTTCCTCCCACCACTGCCCCTCTATCTTCTCTTCTTCAGGTCAGACACCCTCCCCACTCTCCACTCCATAGATATCCCTCTGGGCTCCCCAATTGGTCTGAGGGGAGGGGTCTAGAGGTGGACATCGGACTTTGAGGGTCTCTCTGAGACAACTGAGATTTGCATGTTCCGATCATGCTGTCAAAAATATCCCTGATTTTAAAATGGTTGGGAAAAAATGACAAAACAGCATGTAGACTTGAAACCAGATATATTTTTATTGGGTCTCTTGCCAGAAGGCTACAGTAAAGAATGGACATATTTGATTGTTAATATTGTGACAGCAGCTAGAATAGTATTTGCGCAAAACTGAAAAAATGAAAAAGCTCCAATAGAGGAGGAAGTGATAAAGAAAATAATGGAAGGTGCAGAAATGAATAGATTGACATTTGCCATTAGAGAGCAAGAAGAAAAAGAATATTATAAAATATGGGATCTATTTTATTCATGGTTAGATAAGAAAATAGGGAAATACAGTATAATAGAAATATAAGTGTCATGATAAACTAATACAAATATATCAGTTAGGTTTTATAATAGTTGAATTCTGCTCGAAAAAAATGAGATAAATTGGTAATAACAGTCTAATAATGACCCTCAGAGAAAGGGCCTTCTTCTCTCCATCCCCCGATCCCCTCCGGCCCCTCTTTCCCCTCCGGCCGGCTCTCTTGGGGAGGCCGCATGCCTGGTCGCCGCTGCCGCCTCTGGCAACCGCCGCGGCCATCCGGGCTTCTGAGGCGAGAGCCAAAGTTTCTCCCGCCCTCCAAGCCCAGCCAGGCGCCGCTTTGCTCCAGATCTGCCCTTTTATACGAGCGACATTTCTTGGCCAGATGCTTCCAGCCCCAGAGGAGGAAGCGGGGGCGGGGGGATCTGAACTGCGGGTGGGGAAAACGTTTTCTCGGACTTTTGAGTTGCGGGGGGGGGGAAACAGAACGAGCTGAAGCACCAATGGGAATTCTCTCTGCTGCAGCGTCATTGGTCTCCGCGCAGAGTCCTTTGTGACGTCACTTGAGGAGGAGGAGAGCGTTCGGGGCAGAGAAGGGAGCTGAAAGTGGGAGGGGATCCCTTCAGTCTTGGGGGGGCTGCAGCTCAAGGGGGGTTCAGGGCAGGCCCTGCGGGGACCCTCCACTTTCTTTGCTCTCTTCACGATTCTCAGCTAGCGGTTCATCTGTGCGCATGGAGGGGTGGTCTAGATGTCCCTTTGGGTTCCCAAAACTGCCTCCGAGGAGGGCCTCCCTCCAGCCCCACCCTGGCAGCCAAAAAAGGGGGGGCGCGGAGGCCGCCCTCATCCCGCAGTGCCCCGAATGAGAGCCTGTCCTGCGGGGGCCGACGCTGCTTGAGCGGAGACGAGGAGGACGACGAGAAGAACCCGCGACTGGCTGGTTGGGGTGGAGCGGGAATCCCGGTGGCTCCTGCCCCTCCCGCCGCTGCCAGCAGCTTGGCTGCCTCGGCTGAAGCACGAATTGCGCACGCACACACCCAGACACCCCCACCCAGCCAGAGTTTGGAAAGCCTCCCTCTCCCTCTCCCCCATCCCTCTTTCTCTCTTTGTCTCGCTGCAGCAGCAGTTGTGGCGCTTCAGTACCTGGTTCGTGGGGCACTCAGGTAAGCCAGTGCGGGGTGTGGGGGGCAGCTCTGCACCCCACCACCTTGCTTGGTGGCCGCCGCACCAGTGCGTTGCTGAGCCTCCTGCTAGGTTGAGGTGGCAAGCAAGAAGTGACAAAGAACAGAGAAGATCAAAGCAAGGCAGGGGGTGCAGAACTGCCCCACCCACCCCACACTGGCTTACCTGAGGGCCCTTCAGCCAGGCCACCCATGCCAAATTCTCACCCCCCCACCCCCATCCCCTACCCAGGGCAGCCACATCCCTTCACTAACCTGCTTTCCACCTCCATTCTCCATTGGTGTGCAGGGCAACCAAAGTCATCTGTGGGACTCCGATAAAAAAGATAGTTCAGACCTTCCAACTTCTCATGGAAGAAAAAATCTGGTATAGTTTAAAGGTCTGAACTATCATTTTACCGTAGTCCCAGAGACTCCTTTGGTTGCCCTGCATGAGGTGACGGAGATCTGGGCCTGTGTGCGCACACGCACGGCGGATGGTGTGGGCACGGCGGATGGTGTGGTTCCTTTCTCTGCTTTTGGAGAGACACAGTTTGTCTGCTACCTCATCACAGGCTGGATCCTGCCCACGGGCCTTGAGTTTGACACCCCTGACTAGATGACCTTCAAGGGCCCTTCCAACTTCTTTCATATTCTATGAAGTATCTCTCAACAGCTCTCCTCCAGAGGAACTCTGCCTGCAGCTGGTTGGTCTCCTTCCAGCTGAAGAACCAGGCCCGTTCTGGAGAAGGAGGTAGGGAGGTGTCCCACTCCCAGATGGCAGCTTGCTTGGGATGGGGCGGCAGGGAAGGTGGAAGGGATCTTGGGGAAAGGGAAGGTGGTGGCAGATGGAGGCTGAGGAGATCAGGTAGATCCCAGGATCACCACAGAGCCTTAGGCGGGATCCCTCTTGATCTCCTCCTTCACCAAATGCTCCAACTGGCCCAATTCTTAGATATAGGGAAATAATTCTATAATAGAATATGTTATATGTTTGTGTTCTTTTCCTCCTTTGTCTTCCTAATTGACCACTTGGTCCCCTGTTAATCAGTAGAGATCCAAGGTGTGTGGATTGCTCTGGATAGTTTGAGATGCCTATCCTTCCCACAACCCTAACCCCCTGCCTTACTTTGATCTTTTCTGTTCTTCCTCACTTCTTCCCCTTGCTTGCCATAACCTAGCAGGCTGAGCAACACACTGGTACAGTGGCCACCAAGCAAGGTGGTGGGGTGCAGAGCTTCCCCTTACAGCCTGCAACGGCTTACCTGAGCGCCCCACCAGTCAGGTACTGAAGCGCTGCAACTGCTGCCGCGGCTAGACAGAGAGAGAAAGAGGAAGGGAGGGAGATAGAAAGAGGGAGGGAAAGGGAGTTTGTATGTATGAGAGAGCACAATCCGGGCTTCAGGCGAGGCAGCCAAACTGCTGGCAGCGGCGGGAGGGGCAGGAGCGACCCCAACTAGCCATCGCGGGTTCTTCTCGTCGTCCTCCTCGTCTCCGCTCAGGCAGCGTCGGCCCCCGCAGGACAGGCTCTCATTCGGGGCACTGCGGGATGAGGGCGGCCTCCGCGCCCCCCCTTTTTTGGCTGCCAGGGTGGGGCTGGAGGGGGGCCCCCCCGGAGGCAGTTTTGGGAACCCAAAGGGACATCTAGTCCACCCCTCCATTCGCAAATTGGAACGTCTAGCTGAGAATCGTGAAGAGAGCAAAGAAAGTGGAGGGTCCCCGCAGGGCCTACCCTGCACCCCCCCTTGAGCTGCAGCCCCCCCAAGACTGAAGGGATCCCCTCCCACTTTCAGCTCTTCTCTGCCACCGAACGCTCTCCTCAAGGTGACGTCACAAAGAACTCTGCCCGGAGACCGATGACGCTACAGGAAGGAGAATTCCCATTGGTGCTTCAGCTCCTCCTGCCCCCCCCCCAACTCAAAAGTCCGAGAAAATGTTTTCCCCACCCGCAGTTCAGATCCCCCCCCGCCCCCGCTTCCTCCTCTGGGGCTGGAAGCATCTGGCCAAGAAATGTCGCTCGTATAAAAGGGCAGATCTGGAGCAAAGCGGCGCCTGGCTGGGCTT
This sequence comes from Naja naja, assembly GCA_009733165.1. NCBI lineage: Eukaryota > Metazoa > Chordata > Lepidosauria > Squamata > Elapidae > Naja > Naja naja. The sequence continues at coordinate 273,110 of CM019149.1, forward strand.
GGAGGGCGGGAGAAACTTTGGCTCTCGCCTCAGAAGCCCGGATGGCCGCGGCGGTTGCCAGAGGCGGCAGCGGCGACCAGGCATGCGGCCTCCCCAAGAGAGCCGGCCGGAGGGGAAAGAGGGGCCGGAGGGATGGAGAGAAGAAGAGCCTTTCTCTGAGGGGAACCCCGGGAAGCCACGGCTTCAGCCCTGACCGCCTCCTCAGAGGACGAAACGCCCCCAAAAGGAGCCTCCGGATCACGAGACGCGACGAAAACGCCCCGAAAATCCTTGGCTCGCCCGGCTCCTTTCCCGGCTGCCCCAGGAGAGGATTTGGCGGGCCGCCCCAGAGGAGAGAGAGGGGGCCAAGCTCTCCTCCGAAGCCCCGGAAGACGAGAAGCAACGGGCGGAGACTCTCCGGGGAGAGAAGAAGCGACAGAGGAGAACTGGAGAGAAACTGCCTGACAGGGAGCACAATCAGCCGGTGGGACTCCTGGCCACCCGAAGTTGTGGCGGCTCCGTCACTGGAGGCCTTGAAGAAGAGACCGGGGAGGCCCTTGTCCAGAATGCTGGAGGTTCTCCTGCCTGAGGAGAGGGCTGGACTAGAAGACCTCAAGGTTCCTTCCAGCTCTGTTCTCTTCTAACTGCAGGCTGTTCTCCCTTCGGCCCATCAAGCAACCTTCTTTCTTAAGCAGCCTCCATTTTCTTCCCTTCTTGGACCTGGACCTGATTTTTCTTCCGACACTTTCATGGGGTAAAATAGGAACCCACGACTGGCAGGTGCAACCGAAGAGCTTGAATGTGGGGGAATTGCGCAGCTGCTGCACAAAGGAAGCGGGAGACACGAACACTAACTTGTAGTTTTATATCAGTATAAATAAACATTCGCAGCAGAGAAGACAGTCAGGAACATCCTGAGGTAAATCTCAAACAGTCCAGAGAAGAAAAAGGCGGGGAAAAAGGGAAACGCCCCCTTTCCACCCACAGCAACCAATCGGAGCGCAGATCCCCTCAGGCGGAAACCTGCCCTCCCTCAGCCACAACGGGGTGTTTGGGGCCTTTGTGAGCTTTTCTTCTCCAGCCATTAAATGGGATATTTTCACATTTAAACGGTTCAAAAGAAAAGGACCCAAAATGACTTTGCTTTTGTCCATTAGATTGAATTGTCAGGCTGGAATATTTAAAAAAAAAGTCAACATCTTTGTTTTCCTTTTTTCTCTTGTACCTCAAACTTCCTTTTCCCCTCTCTCCTTCCCTTAATTTCCTATTTCTATTTTTCTTTGGGTTTTGTATACTAAATAAATAAATAAGATCTTGAGGCTCTAGAATGAGTGCAGAGAAGAGCAACAAAGATGGAGGCTAAAACACATTTTAAAAAACGGTTGCTGGAACTGGGTGTGTCTGGTCTGAGGAAAAGAAGGACGAGGGGAGACATGGGGGCCTCTTCCAATATCTCAGGGATTTCCACAAAGAAGATTTCTCTCTCCTCTAAATAAATATAGAAGCGGACCTAATGAAAGAGGCGGAGGTAGAGTAATAGTTTTAGAAGAGCTGTGTGTGTGGTTGTGTGTGTTTATGTGCATGTATACATACACAAAGTATATATAGTAGATAGTGTATCTTTTTGTGCGCCTATGCACACACTATACCATGTAGTATGTATGTACACATATGGCATATATACATAGGATTAAATAGTGTATTTTGGATGTTCACTAGTAGTAAATAAATAGAGAGGGAAATTGTATCTCTGAGGCGAGGAGAGGCCAGGCAAGGCACCCCTTGACGTGACTGATGTCAAGTTGGCCACTCCCACCCACCCACATGACTACCTAGCATGCCCACCCAGTCACATGACCACCAAGCCACGCCCACCAAATAAGCCATGCCCACAGAACCAGTAGTAAAATATTTTGAATCCCACCACTGGTTTGTGTCATGATGTTTTAATTCATGTTTCATCACTTGCCTCATCCCCTAGTTGCTTATGCTTATCCGTGCCATTTGTATTTATAACATGTTCCATAGCTTTGCCTGTTGTGACACAGATAAATATGTATTATTTTTGGAGTAAGGGTAGGATGAATGAAATGTAAATTTAGAAGGCACTCCATTTAATTTAATTTAATTTAATTTAATTTAATTTAATTTAATTTAATAATTTAATTATGAGATTTATATGCCACCCTATCTCCCAAAGGACTCAGGGCGGCTTACAATACTAAAAAACATACAATACAAAAGTTAAAAATAAATTAAAGCCAGGGAATCTCATAACCATAAACTAAAAACAATTAACCCATTTATAACCCTCCCCCCATCAGTCCGGGTAGGCGAGTTGAAATAGCCAACTTTTTAGGCCACAGCGAAAGGCCTGGAGGTCTGGGGCCACCCGGAGCCCCAGGGGCAGCTGATTCCAGAGAGCGGGCGCCCCCACAGAGAAGGCCCTATTCCTGGGGGTCGCCAGCCGACACTGTCTAGCTGACGGCACCACCAGGAGGCCCTGCCTGTGGGAGCGCACTGGGCGTCGGGAAGTCATTATCGGCAGCAAGGTTTCCTGCAGGTATCCCGGTCCAATGCTATGAAGAGCTTTATAGGTCAACACCAGCACCTTGAATCTCACTCGGAGGGCAACCGGTAACCAGTGCAGCTCGCACAGGAGGGGTGTAACATGGGAGTATCGGGATCCTGTCATCACAACCCGCGCTGCTGCATTTAATATGCAAGAGTTTATTTCTGAAGGTAATGTTAGCCTATATGAATGATATTACAAGGTACCCAGACTTGAAAAACACTATAGTGATTTTAGCATACTCTTAAAAATATAAGTACTGGTTTATATGACCCTACAGAAAAAAATCTAGGAGTGATGAAGAATTCATATTGTATATTATAATAAATAACGTGTTTGATCTTTTAGAGTAGTGATAATCAACCTGTGATAACTCTACATGTTACTCCCAGTGCCCTTCACCAGTAGTCTGGTGTCCTGGTATCCTGGGAATTACAGTTTAGCAACATATTTATTTATTTATTTATTTATTTATTTATTCATTCATTCATTCAACTTATATGCCGCCCCCTCTCCAAAAGGACTCGAGGCAGCTCACAACTAAAATACAACAATAAATAAATTAATTAAAAGAATATTAAACAAATTAAGCTGAATTAAAATTTAAAAACCCCTAGTTAAAATAACCCCAAACCAAGACAATCAGCACAGCCCAGATTGTAAAAAGAGCCAAGTTTTCAAATCGTGGCGGAAGGTGCGAAGATCGGGGGCCAAACGGAGCTCCAGCGGAAGAAGATTCCACAAAGTGGAAGCCGCCACAGAGTAGGCCCTCTCCCGGGTCGCTGCCAAGCGACATTGTGTTGCAGACGGCACCCGAGGAGGCCAGCCTGTGCGCCATACAGGGCGGTTAGTATTTGATATTGGGAGGAGCCGCTTCGTGATAGCCTGGACCCATGCCCTGTTGGACTTTGAATGTTAATACCAAAACCTTGAATCTCACCCGGAGGGCAACCAGAAGCCAATGCAGGTCGCGAGGAGGGGTGTAATATGGGAGTATCGGGAAGCTCCCATCACAACCTGCTGCATTCTGCACCAGCTGGAGGCTCCAAGTGGTACGCAAGGGCAGTCCAAGAGAGAGCGTTGCAGTAGTCGGAGGGAAATGACGAGGGCCTGAGTGACTGTGCGCAGGGCATCTCGGTCCAGGAATGGGCGAACTGGCTAACCAGCCGGATCTGGGCAAAGGCCCCCTGGCCACGCCCCCACCTGCTCCTCCACTTGAGCCGTGAGTCCAGGAGGACCCCAGATTCCATGCCCTGTCCATGGGGGCAACACCTCCTCCCCCATGACCAAAGATGGAACCTCCAAACTGGACCGAGATGTCGGTATGCACAGCCACTCTGTCTTGGCTGGATTGAGTCAAGCATGTTCCTGTCCATCCAGATCCGCATCCACTTCCAGACAACGGACATCACAGAGAGAGCATCACTGATGTGGCCTGGGGTGGAAATGTATAGCTGAGTATCATCAGCATACTGATGATAACTCACCCCAAAGCCACGGATGATCTCACCCAGCGGCTTCATGTAAATGTTGAACAGGAGGGGTGAGAGGACCGAGCCCTGGGGCACCCCACAAGTGAGGTACCTTGGAGTCGACCTCTGCCCCCTGCCAACACTGTTTGCGAATGTCCCGAGAGGTAGGAGGAGAACCACCGTAAAACTGTGCCTCCCACTCCCAACCCCCCGAGACGTCGCAATAGGATACCATGGTCGATGGTATCAAAAGCCGCTGAGAGATCTAACAGGACCAGGACAGAGGACGAGCCCCTGTCCCGAGCCCTAGAGAGATCATCAATCAGCGCGACCAATGCTGTCTCCGTGCTGTACCTGGGCCGGAAGCCCGATTGGTATGGATCCAGGTAGTCCACTTCCTCCAGGAAAAGTGGCAATTGCTGAGCCACCACACTCTCAACAACCTTCGCTAAAAAGCGAAGGTTGGAGACCGGACGAAAGTTGTTCAACGCGGCTGGGTCAAGGGCAGGCTTCTTCAGGAGGGGCCTCACCACTGCCTCTTTCAAAGCGGCAGGGAATGACCCCTCCCTTAACGAAGTGTTGACTACTGCCCGGAGCCAGCCGCACGTAACCTCCCTGGAGGCATAAACCAACCAGGAAGGGCACGGGTCCAATAAACATGTGGTGGAACTCAGCCGCCGCATAATCCTGTCCACTTCATCCTCAGAAAGAGGATCGAACTCAGTCCAGATCACATTAGCCAAACCTCTCGCATCCCCATCCTCAGGCCACTGCCAGTCCGAGTGCAACCCTTCCCGGATCCGAGCAATTTTATCCTGCAGATACTGACTAAATTCCTCAGCTCTGCCCTGCAATGGGTCCGCCACCCCCCCCAACTGGAGGAGGGAGCGAGTAACCCCAAACAGGGCGGCTGGGCGGTTATCTGTGGATGCTATGAGGGCGGAGAAATAAGATATCCTCGCCGCCCCCACCGCTACCAGATAAGTCCTAATATGGGCTCTTAGCTGGGCTCGGTCAGATCCAGAGCGAGTCGCCCTCCACCTGCTCTCTAGTCCCCTTCTACGACGCTTCATCTCCCGGAGCTTCTCGGTATACCAGGGAGCTGACCGGGATCCGCGATGAGTAAGGGGACGCATGGGGACAACCCTGTCGAGAGCCCCCACCGCCGACTGTTGCCAGGTAGCCGCAAGGACCTCGGCAGGGCTGTGGGTAAGGGATGCAGGAAAAAACCCCAGCTCTGCCTGGAACCTATCGGGGTCCATCAGGCGTCTGGGGCGGAACCATCTAAGTGGCTCCTCATCCCAGCGGTGTGGGGTAGCTTGATGGAAGACCAGCCGCAGGAGATAGTGGTCTGACATGAAACGGGGTGGATAGTTATATCACCACCCCGTAGACCACTCCGCCACTGCTCAGAGACGAAAATCAGGTCGAGCATGTTACCCCCCTCATGAGTCGGGCCATCTATTATCTGGGTCAGGCCCATGGCCTCCATGGAAGCCATGAACTCCTGGGCCAAACCCGACGCCAATCCCAGGGAAGGCAGGTTAAAGTCACCCAGAACTATAAGCTCTGGGAACTCCACCGCCACCCCCGAGACGGCATCGAGCAGCCCAGGCAGGGCAGCTGAAACATAGCTGGGGGACAGGTATGTAAGCAGCATGCCAAACCGACCTGTAGGCCCTCATCTCAGGAGGAGGGACTCACCCCCGCCTATCTCCGGGGCAGGGACCTCCCTTGGAAACAGGGTCTCCCGAATAACAATAGCCACCCCACCCCCGCTTCCCTGGGGTCGTGACCGATGCAACATCCAAAAACCTGGAGGGCAGATGTCAACCAGAGGGACTCCGCCCTCCGGCCCCAACCAGGTCTCGGTGATGCAGGCCAGGTCCGTGGCCTCCTCCTCGATCACATCACGGAGGAGTGGTGCCTTATTAACCACAGACCTGGCATTAAAATACACCAGTCCGAGTCCAGGGGTCCTGGATCCCAAAACTCCCAGGAATTGAGAAGAGGCAGAGGGGTCGGAGCGCGCCACAGCTTGGACATAGCGGGGGCGCGCTCCCCTAACATGATATGGCCCCCTGCCCCATTGGCTCCTGCCCATACCAACATATGAATGCCACAGGATTCTAATTCCTCTTATATTACTTGATGCTGGTGTTTTATTCAAACTACTAGATTAGAACGGTCAATTGGAAAAACAAAAGTAGGCTTTTCTTTTAAAGGCTGAGTTGTTACAGAGCTCAGTATCCTGTTCGTGGAACTCTTTGCTAAGTGCAACATTCCTAGCATTCCTAAATTCCTCTTTAGATCTTCAGCTCTGCTTTTAAGCAGAGAGGAACCCTCCTTAGGACTGAAGCAGTGCAGACTCAGGTAGCCGATGGCAGGAACACAGATCTCTAAGTGAATCTGTGATTCTGTGAGCAACTCAATCTGCCTGCCTGCTTTGCCTGATTTTGGGTAAAAGTTGTTCTTTTTAGTATAAAACATTCAATATTTACATACATGGTGTGTTGTGAGTTAATTTTGTGAGTTTGCTTTCTAGCAAATTTTATGGGTTTGCTTGCAAGCAAATTTTATTTGACAGGCTAAGGTAGACAATCTCACAGATCTCTGAATGAATCTGTGATTCTGTGAGCAACTCAATCTGCCTGCCTGCTTTGCCTGATTTTGGGTAGAAGTTGCTCTTTTTTTAATAAAAAATTCAATATATATATAAATATAATATTTACATACAAGCCATGCCCAGCCAGTCACATGGCTCACGCCTCGCCCAGCCCTCCCCGTAGCTCCTCGTAGCTTCCTGGCCTTCGCCCTGTTCCCTCCAGGGCTCCCCAGGTCTTGGAAACTGGCAAAAAAACAGAAAACCTCAGTCACAAGACTGTGTGGGATGTTGCAACTGGTCATAAGTGTGTGTGTGTGTGTGTGTGTGTATGTATGGCTGTCAAAACACCAAAAACAGGCCAAGTAGCTCTGTGCAGGTCAGTTGTAAATTAGAACACTTGCTAAGTGACTGGCCACTAAACGAGGACCTGGCCATTAAGCAGGGACCACTTACATTTGGTTTGCCAATCACATGGCCACCTGCCCAGGTCTCTCCAGTCACATGACCACCAAGCCACACCCACTAATTAGGCCACACCCACAGAATCAGTTAAGAAATTTGAATCCCACCCCTCCCTGACTCCCTTCATTAGCCACAGCTGGGAAGACAGTGGATCATAAGGCAGGCTGCATACGGCAGGCTTCTGGGAGCAAATATGACTTTTATCGTGTGTTGTCGTGGCTTATCTGTGTTCCTGGCCTCTTCCCAACTGTGTGACTTTTGCCGTGCCTTCAAGTCTGAAATTCTTGCTCCTGCCCTGCCAAACTAATTACCTCAGTTTGGCTTCTTTGGACTTTAAGTTCAAGTTGTGTTGCTCATGTTCTGGACTTAATTTTCTGCAATCAAAGGCTGTTCCTGGGAGAGTTTTTCTCCAGCCAGAAGGTAACCTGGACGTTGGGGGCAATGTTGGAGGTAATAAAGGGATTCATATTGCTTATCTGACTGTGTTGCCTTTGTGCCACGCCCCGGGTCATCACACAGGCTATGGACTTCTGGGAGTTGAAGTCCACACATCTTAAAGTTCTCCACTTTGGGAACATTTGCCCAGAGGAGTGAAGGACCAAGAGAAGGTCCTTGCTGTCCTCTGCTGGATGGTTGTGGAACTCATTTCTCAAACACATTTTCTGTTTCGTTTCTTGCAAAGTCAACAGATTTACCGTAAATGTGAATAATTAAACAGGAAATCTGCTTCAAAAGAGGAAGTGAAAGTCATTTTCTTCTTAGTCCTTCAACTTTTGTTTTCTGAACGCACAGAAGACAAAGCAGAAGGCCAGGCTTTGCTTAAAATAGATCCAGCAGGGAAGCTACAGATCCACCCACCAGCGGGGATTCCCGATTCCCTCCAACCAGGTGAGTCTCAGGGCAGAAGCACTGAGATACACATCCCCCCAATTGGCATTTTGTGGGGCAGTGGAGTGGAGTGAGGCGAGAGCAGGGCTCCTCCTGGGCACTGGGGGAGAGCAAGCCAAGGAGGGGAAAGCAAGCCAGGTGTGCAGGAAGTGTGGCAGAGAAGCACCTGGGTTGTTGGGGGGGCAGAGATTCCAAGCAATTTGGGGAGGGGGGGATTGCTGCTTTTCTGCTGAGTTCTGTCCAGGCAGCCAAAGAAAGAAAGAGCTGCAATTGAGTGCAGGGAGGGGACAGCTTTGTCCTACCCACCTCCCCTCAATCGCAGCTCTCTCCCTCCAGGAAGGTTTTCCATTGAGATGCCAAATTCTGGCTCTCCAGGGGAGGGTGGAGGGTGGGGGATCAGACTTTGTCCTCCCTGTTAGGAAGTTTCTCCTTCATTCCAGGTTGCTTCTCTCCTTGATCAGCTTCCATCCCTTGTTTCTTGTCTTACCTTCTGGTGCTTTGGAGTATAGCTTGGCTTCGTCTTCTCTCTGGCAGCCCCTGAGATATTGGAAGACTGCTACCATGTCTTCCCTAGTCCTTCTTTTCATCAGACTACACATACCCAGTTCCAGCAACTGTTTTTTTTTTTTAATTACATTTATATGCCGCCCTTCTCCGGAGACTCAGGGCTTCAATTTTTGGGATACAACCCAGTGTGCTCAGCAATACCCTTCATTCCATTGTATATGCCTGCTTATTACTAAGCGGCATTTTTACAAGGTCAGCTAATTGCCCCCAACAATTTTGGGTCCTCAATTTACCTACCCCGAGAGGATGGAAGGCTGAGTCAACCTTGAGCCTGGTGGGATTCGAGCCTACAGCAGTTGTAGACAGCTGGAACTTAAGTGCAGGCAATTAACAGCCTGAGCCACCAAGGCTCTTCCTATGTTTTTTTAAAATTTATAAAAAAAACTTTATTAAATTAATTCTACAATTAAAAAACTATTAAAAAATATTTCCATTCATTGCAGCATATTTCTAGTCGTGTTCACTCCCTTTGACATATTCTTAAGTATGTAGAATATTACTAAATATTACAATTGTTTTACATTTGATTTATGTTGTCTTTTCATATATTTACGTAGTTATTTACATATTTATACATAATTATAGTTATGCCTATTCATACTAAATTATTTCATCACACCATAAGCTTTCATTTCATCTCTCTATTTTGTGCCTACCTTGCAGCCAATTATACCATAAATTTCCAATTTCGTAGTACTCTCTCTTCTCTCTCCTTCATTTCCATTGAAAGCCTATCCATTTCTGCACACTCTAAAACCTTTTTTATTATCATAATATTGGAGGGATTGCTGTCACTTTTCCAATTCTGGGCAAAGGCTATTCTTGCTGCAGTTATTATATGTAATGTAATAGATTGGAGTTTCTGACTTATTTTCTCTCTTAATATACCCAATAGAGAATGTCTCTGGTCTCAATTCAATTCTCTGCTTTGTAATTTCCTCCAGCCATTTCCTAATTTTAAACCAATCATTTTAAGCTTGAGGGCATGTCCACCACATATGGAAATAGGTTCCCTCTTTATAATGACATTTCCAACAATTTGCTGATCTATTAGGGAATATCTTAGCCAATCTTCTGGGGGTAAATGCCAACAGTAGAACATTTTGTATACATTCTCTTTCTATCCTACTGATAAGAGTTAGTTTATAGTTTATTTCTCATAATTTTTCCCAATCTTCCAAATTAATGTCGTAACCAATTTTTTTTGCCCAAATTATTATGGTCTCTTCTACCACTTCCTCTTCCATTTGGTATCTTAGGAGATAATTATATATTTTGGTAATCATTTTTTCATCTGGCTCTTGTAATATTTTATCTAATTCCTGTTGATCTTTATAGATTCCAAATTCTTCTATATCTTTCTTATATCTTGTTTGAATTTGTAAATAGGGCCACCAGTCTATTTTTATCCCTTGTTCCTTCAGTTCTTGATTAGTTTTCAAATTTCCCTGTTCATCCAATAGTTCTTTATATCTCACTATTGTATTGAAGTCAAGGACATTGGGATACATCATTGCTTCTGTGGTAGATAACCAGATTGGGATCTTCATGTAATGGTTTCTCTTGATTCCCTCCCATACAGATAATAAAGTGTCTCTAACTTTGTGCCTCTGGAAGTATGAATGGAATGTATTTTTCCCTTCCCATATAAAGGCATGCCAACCAATTGGCAGAATGTGCCCCTCTATTGTTTATACTTGTTTATTTTTTAGATTTACCCAATCCTTAATCCATGTTAAGACTGCGGCCTGGTAATAGACCACCCAATCTGGGAATCCAATCCTCCCTTGTTTCTACTATCCTGCAAAAGTTTCAATTTTATTCGCGCCTTTTTCCCTTGCCAAATAAACTTTGTCCTTGTTTTATTTAGTTCTTCAAAAAACTGTTTTCCTAATTTTATTGGAATTGCTTGAAAAAGGAATAATAATTTGGGCAGAATATTCATTTTTATTGTAGCAATTCTTCCTATCAATGACAGTTGTAGTTTCCCCCAATTATCCAAATCTTTTTGTATTTGTATTAATAATTTGTCATAATCATCTCCTTTTATAGATGAACATTTTGCTATTAACCAAACCCCAAGATATTTCACCTTATTTGTCATCTCTATCTCTAATTTTCCTTCCAACTCTTCTTTCTGTTTTTAGTGAGATTTTTAGTTAATATCGTTCTTTTATCTTTATTTATCTTCAATCCAGCAACTATACCACATTTCTCGATTTCTTGTAGTAATATATTTCCTGTTTTGAGAGGATCTTCTATGATAGACACCATGTCATCTGCAAAGGCTTGTTTTTTATATTCTTCTTTTTTGCTTCTCAGTCCTTTAATTTGAACAACTTTCGTCCGGTCTCCAACCTTCGCTTTTTAGCGAAGGTTGTTGAGAGTGTGGTAGCTCAGCAATTGCCACTCTTCCTGGAGGAAACGGACTACCTGGATCCGTACCAATCGGGCTTCCGGCCCGGGTATAGCACGGAGACAGCATTGGTCACGCTGATTGATGATCTCGCTAGGGCTCGGGACAGGGGTTTTTCCTCTGTCCTGGTCCTGTTAGATCTCTCAGCAGCTTTCGATACCATCGATCATGGTATCTTATTGCGACGTCTTGGGGGGTTGGGAGTGGGAGGCACTGTTTTACGGTGGTTCTCCTCCTACCTCTCGGACGCAAATAGTGCTGGCAGGGGGACAGAGATCGACTCCAAGGTACCTCACTTGTGGGGTGCCCCAGGGCTCGGTCGGTCCTCTCTCCTGTTCAACATTTATATGAAGCCGCTGGGTGAGATCATCCGTGGCTTTGGGGTGAGTTATCATCAGTATGCTGATGATACTCAGCTATACATTTCCACCCCAGGCCACATCAGTGATGCTCTCTCCGTGATGTCCCGTTGTCTGGAAGCAGTATGGATCTGAATGGACAGGAGCATGCTTCGACTCAATCCAGCCAAGACTGGGTGGCTGTGCATACCGACATATCGGTCCAGTTTGGAGGTTCCATCTTTGGTCATGGGGGGGGAGGTGTTGCCCCCCGTGGACAAGGCACGGAATCTGAGGGTCCTTCTGGACTCACGGCTCAAATTGGAGGAGCAGGTGGGGGCCGTGGCCACGGGGGCCTTTGCCCAGATCCGGCTGGTTTGCCAGTTACGCCCATTCCTGGACCGAGATGCCCTGCGCACAGTCACTCAGGCCCTCGTTATTTCCCGCCTCAACTACTGCAATGCTCTCTACCTCGGACTGCCCTTGCGTACCACTCGGAGGCTTCAGCTGGTGCAGAATGCAGCCACGCGGGTCGTGATGGGAGCTTCCTGATACTCCCATGTTACACCCCTCCTGCGCGGCCTGCATTGGCTTCCGGTTGCCCTCCGGGTGAGATTCAAGGTTTTGGTGCTAACATTTAAAGTCCTACAGGGCATGGGTCCAGGCTATTTACGGGAACGGCTCCTCCCAACATCAAATGCTAACCGCCCTGTACGGGCGCACAGGTGGGGTCTCCTCGGGGTGCCTTCTGCGACACAGTGTCACTTGGCGGTGACCCGGGAGAGGGCCTACTCTGTGGCGGCTCCCACTCTGTGGAATCTCCTTCCGCTGGATCTTCGTTTGGCCCCCAATCTTCGCACCTTCCGCCATGATTTGAAAACTTGGCTCTTTTTACAATCTGGGCTGTGCTGATTCTCTTGGGGTGGGGTTTTTAATTAGGGGTTTTAAAACTTTAATTCGGCTTAACTGTTTAATACTCTTTTAAATGAATCTATTTATTGTTGTTTTTAATTGTAAGCCGCCCCGAGTCCTTTGGAGAGGGGGCGGCATATAAGTCGAATAAATAAATAAATAAATAAATAAATAAATAATTTCCTGATTTTGCCTTATTTGTGTTAATAGTATCTCTGCTGCTAAAATATACAATAGTGGCAATAATGGGCATCCCTGTCTTACTGCTTTAAATATATTAATTTTTTCAGTCAATTCACCATTCAATATTATCTTTGCCGTTTGGGTAGTATATATTGCTTTGATCATCCATATAAAATTTTCTCCAAAATTCATCATACTTAAATGATTAGTGAAAAATTTCCAATTCAAATTATCTTATGCCATTTCTTTATCTGGGTGTACTTCATAATATTCTAATATGTCCATTATCATTCTTGTATTGTTTCTTTTTTTTTTGAAAATTTTACAAAAAAACCACGCCAATTCAAATTATCGAAGGCTTTTTGTGCATCTAAAAACATCAGTGCCATCTGTTTTTCAGGATGTGCTTCATAGTATTCCAAAGTATCTAAAATTATTCTCACATTTTGCTTAATTTGTCTTTTTGGCAAAAATCCATTTTGATCCGTATGAATAAATTCATTTAGATATCTTTTCATTCTTTCTGCCAGAATTGAAGCAAAAATGTTATAGTCTGAGTTCAACAGTGAAATAGGTCTATAATTTTTAACTTGTTGTAAGTCCATTTCTTCTTTAGGTATAAGGGTAATATATGCTTCCAGCCATGTCCCAGGTATTCTCTTTTTAAATTGCACTTCATTCATAACTTCTAAAAGGTGGGTGCTTAACACCTCCTGAAAGGTCTTATAGAATTCTGCCGGTAAGCCATCTGGACCTGGTGCTTTTCCTGTATTTTGTTTCTTCAAAGCTTCTGTCAATTCCATCATGGTTATATACCCTTCTAACATTGTTTCAATATCTTTAGGTATTTGTGGTAATCTTGCCTTTTGTAAATATTGTTTAATTTTTTCTTCTGTGGTGTCTTCCTGAGAATATAGTTTTTCATAGTGATCTCAAATAATTCTTTTCTTTTCAACATTCCCATATTGAGCATTCCCTTTTCCGTCTATTAATTGGCTAATTTTCTTTGCTTCCCTTTCCTTTCTAAGTCTATAGGCTAGCCATCTTCCTGGTTTATTTGCATTTTCAAAATAATTTTGTTTAACGCCTTTAATCTTTTGAGCAAGTTCTTCCTTTTCCATTAAACACATTTTATGTTTAATCATATCCATTTTCATTTTAATGTCTTTTCTTTGCGGTGATTGTTGTAGTTCTTTTTCTGATTTTATAAAATCATCTTCCAATATTTTAAATATCTTTTTCTGCTTGATGTTCCTTTTCCTTGTATAGTCAATTATTATTCCTCTTGTATAAGCCTTCATCGCATTCCAACGAGTTTGCAATAATGTATCTTCTTTTTTATTTTCTTTAAAAAAAAACCAAGCTCTATCTCAATTTTCTTTCTGAACTCTTCTTCTTTCAAAATCATATTATTTAATGTCCATCTAGATCTTCTTTTTTGTCCTTTCCAAACAACTGTCAATGGATTATGATCTGCCCAAGTCCCAGTTTCTATTCGTATTTCTTTTATATTAGAAAGCATGTCTGCGGATACCCATATCATATCTATTCTTGACCATGATTCATGCCTATTTGAATAGAAAGTAAATTTTTTATTTCCAATATTTCTCTCTCTCCATATATCTTTAATGTTCATTTCTTCTGTCATTTGAAAAAAGGACTTAGGTAGCATTCTTCTAACTTTCTTTTTAGTTCTTTCTGATTTATAGTTGAGTTGATCATTAATTATCCCATTAAAATCTCCCATCAAAAAAATATTTACATAGTCCAGTTCAGTCAGTTTTTGGTGTAACCTCTTATAAAATTCTTCTTGATTCTCACTTGGTGCATATATTGCTATCAAAAGCGTTTTAACATTATTATCCGTTATCTCCACTATTAAAATCCTCCCATCCTCATCTGTATAAATCAATTCTGTAGTAATTGTATCTGTGATGTACAGAGCCACTCCTCTCTTTTTACATTGTGCCAATGACGTAAATAATTTTCCTAGCTTTCTTTGTCTCAATACATATTCATGTTGTTTTTTCATATGAACCTCTTGTAGACAAATTATATCAAATTTTAATTTCTCTAATTTGTGAAATATTTTCCTTCTTTTAACAATCGAATTAAGTCAATTTATATTCATTGAAATCAGTTTTTTTTTCATCCATTTTAAGTCTTGTATAAGGGTTTTATTGCTCTAGTCTATCTAACTTCTCTTTGTTCTCTGGATACACCACCTACCGCCCCAAGTTGTTCTGCTTCTTCACTTGTTGCTGCACGTTCCTTTGAGAGTTCCACAATCAATTCCTCTTGTCTTCCATTTCCCTCCTTTCCTCTAAAATATTCATCATAAAAGAGTTCTGCTTTCTCCACTGTATCGATTCTATGTCTTTGTTCCCGCCACACAAACAGAAGGCCTTCTGGTATTAACCATCTGTAATTTACTCCCCTCCTCAACAATTCTTTGGATAAGAACGCATATTCTCTTCTACTTTCTCTTATTCTTCTTGGTACCTGTTTCAATACCGTAATATCTTTATTATTGTACTTCAGCGTCTTGTCTCTGGCTGCTTGCAGTATTTGTGATTTAATACTCTTCTTAGTAAACCTAATATGAATTTCTCTTGGAAATTTGTTCCTTGTTGCATATCTTGTATAGACATGAAATGTTTCATCTATTCCATCTCTCATCTTCTCTTCCATTATTTCTAGCAATTCTACCAATATCTGTGCCATTATCTCCAGCAGGTTTTCACCCTGTCTGTAGGGGGCGTGCATAAGCACACCAATGTGCCTACCGTCCCTGTCCTATTGACTCTTTTTATTTTTCTTATATGTATCCATTTCATGTATTCATAACTATGTTTATCCTTATACTTATTATCTTGTAAGCGATTGACAAATCAAATAAATAAATAAAAATAAATAATTGGTAATGTTTTCCCTTCTGTCTTCACACCTCTCTTTATTCTCTTATATCTCTTTTTTCCAGAAGTGTCAACAACACCCTGGAGCCAAGCATGGCCCTGGCAGAGGACGCCATTGAGATACCAGCCCTGGGCCACCCCTTCCAGCTGGGGATGCTTTACGACTGTCGCAAGGATGCCCTCATCCCAGGTAAGAGCTGGAGGAGAGGCTGCGGGGTGGCGGGAAACCTGGGAGGGAGGGGGACGGGCACTGCCATCAATGCGCAGGCTTAGCCCAGGGACACTTCTGAGCTGGCATCTTGAACATACGGCCTGCTAATCCCAGGTAGCTGAGTAGGGTCTTCTGCCTGGGGATGTGTATCCAGCCCTTGGCCTAACGCGCAACAGAGCTGACCCTGTCTAGCAAACACGGTGTGGGTTTCCAAACCAAAGTCACTGAAATGCTGTGGAAAATGATGAAACCTCTCTACTCAGTCAAAAGCCTTTAGGGGTTTTACAGAATTTTGCAAAATGGCCAAGAGGTTCCTGGGGTGATTACTGGACAGAACAGATGAGGTTATCCTCTGGGATAAATGATGGCCCCTTGTCCAAGCTCTCTGAGTCTTCTCTGTCCAGCTGCAAGTCTTTTTGGATGTCAGGTTTCACATTTTTAAAAAAATTCATATTTATATCCCGCCCTTCTCTGGAGACTCAGGGCAGCTTACAATTTTTTGGGATACAACCCAATGCGCTCAGCAATAGCCTTCATTCCATTGTATATACCTGCTTATTACTAAGCGGCATTATTACAAAGTCAGCTTATTGCCCCCAACAATCTTGGGTCCTCAATTTACCTACCCCGAGAGGATGGAAGGCTGAGTCAACCTTGAGCCTGGTGGGATTTGAGCCTGCAATAATTACAGGCAGCTGGAACTAAGTGCTAGGCTATTAACAGCCTGCACCACCAAGGCCCTTTATGTTTATTTACCTTCATGTTGTCTCCTGTTCCATGCAGGAGTTACCCTTTGGGATTACAGCTCTCTTCAGAAGGATCTACATGTCAACCTTCAGCCCACGACAGAATCAGAAATCATTGCATCCGACAGCATAGATGACAAGGCCTCCGCCCTGGACATCTCAGCATCTCTCAAGGCCAGCTTCCTGGGGGGGCTGATTAAAGTGGGGGGGTCAGCAGAGTATCTCCAGGATACCAAGAAGTCCAAGCAACAGGCCAGAGTCACCATTCAGTACAAAACCACCACCAGGTATGAACAGCTGACAATGAGCCACCTAGGAATCCAGAATGTTTCTCAGCCAGCCATCTTTGAACAGGGCACAGCCACCCACGTGGTCACCGCCATCCTCTACGGAGCCCAGGCTTTCTTTGTCTTTGACCAAGAAGTTTCTTCAACTGAGACGGTGAAAGATATTCAAGGAAATCTCCATGTTGCAATCAAGAAGATGATATCCGTCACAGGAGAAACTGATATGAAGCTAAATGAGGAGGAAAAGGAGAATGCTTTCAAATTCAGTTGCACATTCCATGGAGATTTTTCTTTGGAGAAAAATCCAGTGACTTTCCAAGGTGCCATGAAAGTTTATGAAACTCTCCCAAAGTTGTTAGGGGAACATGGGGAGAAAGCTGTGCCTGTGAGGGTCTGGCTCTACCCTCTGACCAAGCTGGACACCAGAGCAGCTAAGATGGTCCGTGAGATCAGCCTAACATTGATCTTTGATGTTAAAAAGATCTTGGAGGAACTCAACGAAATCCAGATGCAAAGCAACGATCTAGCCAAGAATCCCATTGCTGAGACTTTCCCTGAGATCAAGAGGAAGATCCAAGTGTTCAACGATCTGTGCCAGCAACACAGGCAGACTTTCCAGAAAGAGCTGGCCAGAGTGTTGCCTTCCATCCGGGCAGGAGGGCAGGAGGAAGGTACCCTGGTGGACATCTTGATGTCTGTCAACCATTCACCCTTCAACAGACAAAGACTCCATGAATTTCTGGACACCAGGAAAAGTGAAATTAATTTTGTCAAATCTTATCTGACTATTCTAAGTGAAATACAAGTTATCTCATCTCAGAACAAGCTGGAAGAAATAGTTCTGGACCCCCAGAATGTCTATGTGGTCTCCTTTGTATTCACCTCTTTACATGAAGAGGAGCCATTTCTCTTGAGTTTACAGGACTGGCTTCAGGAACAATTCTTGCCAGAATCAGCTAAGTCCACAAAGTCCCCTTCTGTGGTGAAGAAATCCATGGCCTGGTTTGAGGACAAGGAAAGGACCCGCAATGCTCGCCAAGCTGCCAAGTCATTGAAAGACTTTTTCAGTATCAAACAATCAAATGAGGAGGTCTACTTTGTTGTGGCCTCAGTCCCAGATTTGGACACCCCAGGAGCCTCAATATATCTTTATGAAGATGGAGAGCTGGTCAGCAAGAACTTTGAGTTGCCCTCAAAACCTCTCCCTTTCCTGATCAGTGAAGTGAGACACAACAGGATTCAACTGAAGTTTCAGCCAGCTGAATATGGAAAGGCTACAATTTCCAACTATCTGGTAGAGTACAAGGTTGCAGGGGAAGAAAACTGGAAGACTGTGAGGACAGAGGATGCCAGGGAGATATTCCTGCTGAAAGATCTGCCTCCAAACACAGAGTACCAGTTCCAGTATGCTGCTTGTTGCAAGCTGGGCCGTAGTAAATCCTGTGAGCTGAGCCCACCCATAAAGACCCTTCACATTAGCCCTCCTGAGAAATTAAGAACGGTCACTGCATCATCTTCCATCATCTCTGTGGCTTGGATGAGTCCCAGCATTGTTGCCTCAGGAGTTGTAGTCAAAGAATACAAGGTGGAGTACAGAACAGTGGAGGCTGGAACTGGGAAGGACCAGTGGACTGAAAAAAGGACTGGGAGAAAAACAGAGTTTTATTCTATTGATGGTCTGAAACCCCAAACAGCGTACAGAATCCGGGTATCGACCGTGTGTGATAATGGAGCTGTGAGTGTCCCCAGCAAGGAGGTGGCAATCTCCACAACATTGGAGAAAGAAAATGCGGACAATGTAGCTCACCAGTTCCTTCAGAAAAGCTCCCTGGTGGAGGTCAGACAGCCATTAGTGTTCGCCCTTCCTCTGAAGAAAGTCCACTCAGAAGTTTCCACCTCCTGTCTCGTGTATCAGCTTGGAGAGAAGAACCCAGAAGTGCCCAACAAAGTGATCCTGGTGATGGGAGCAAGAGGATGTGGGAAAATCACTCTGATCAACGGGATGATCAATTACATCCTGGGTGTCCAGTGGGAAGATAATTTCAGATTCAAACTCATTCATGAAACCACCCAGAGAAGCGAAGCTGGAAGCAGCACATCGGAAGTCACAGCCTATGTGCTGAACCATCAGAAGGGTTTCCGAATTCCCTATTCTCTCACCATCATTGACACGCCAGGATTTGGAGGAACAAGAGATGCAGAGCAAGCCAAACTGGTTGAGGAGCAGCTCCTGGAGTTTTTCTCCACCCCAGGGGGCATTGACCACGTGGATGCCATCTGCTTGGTGGCCCAGGCCTTCCTTGCCCATTCAACTCACGCCCAGAAATGTGTCTTTGATTCCATGCTCTCCATGTTGGGAGAAGACCTGAAGGATAACATCCAACTCCTGATCACCTTTGCAGATGGGAGGACTCCACCTGTCCTGGAGGCCCTCAAGGAGGCTCACCTGCCATGTGCTCAGGACAAATTGGGAACCCCTCTGCACTTCAGATTCAACCATTCAGCCCTCTTTGCTCCCCAAGAAAACGAAGGAAGCCGTAACGCTGCTGCTGAAATATTCTGGAAAATGAGCACTGAGAGCATGAAGGATTTCTTTGACTCATTAAGGATGCTGGAAACCAAAAGTTTAACCTTGACATTGGAGGCCCTCAAGGAACGTCAGGAGCTAGAAGCTGCTCTTACAAGTCCTCCCCCTCCTAAGGTTGAGCAAGTGCACCCAAATAGTTTCCCGATTAGTATTCAGGGGTGGTATTCTATCGGTTCAGCCAAACTGGTTTTTTCCACTATCAGCTGGACGAGCATCAGCTTTGCTGTGCGATTTAGATTAGCTAGAAAGCAGGAAATCATCGGATTTCTTCCTTTCTAGCTAATCTAAATCACGCAGCACAGCTGATTCCCACCTGCTCGCTTCAGAATGATGCTTTTTCCAGTGCTTCCCTGAGGCTGACTTGGCCAAAAATGCGGCGTGCAGGGGAGGGTGCTGCAAAAGAAAGAAACAAAGGGAAGAAAGGAAGGAAGGCAGGAAGGAAAGAAAGAAAGGAGAGAAAGAAAGAAAGAAAGGAGAGAGAGAAAGAAAGAAAGAGGGAGGGAGGGAGGGATGGGAGAAAGAAAGAGAGGCAGCGGAGAAAAAACTAGAAAGATAAAGAAAAAAGAAAAAGAAAGAAAAAGAAACGAGGGAGGGAGGAAATGAGGGAGGGAAAAAGGAGAGGAAGGAAGGACCACTAACCTTGCCACTAGCCATGTCCGTATAGCCACTCCCATCAAACCCCATCCACAGAACCAGTACTAAAAAAAATTTGAATCCCAGCACTGCTAGTATTGATCCCGCACCGGGATGTCCAGCTGAGCATCCCCAGAGGAGAAACCCCAACAGAGCCTCACTTGGGGCCCACTGGCTAGAGAGACAAAGGGGAGAAGGGGGAGCTGGACAGCCTCCTACACAAAGCAGGGAGAAGGCATGTGGGGGGAGACATAGGGGCAGGGGGGTTGTTTTGCCCCTCCCTATAGGAGGAGGATTCTTTCAAGGCTCTCTGCTCTGGAGCCTCTTCCAAGTTGGAGTGGGGAACTCAGGCAGAAGAAATAACAATCTTCTCCATCCTTAAATCAGCCAGTGGGGAAGCCCAAAGTTCAAGGCTCCTCCCACAGGTTTACCAGGAATTGAGGTGAAGTTCCCAAAATGTGTGCGGAGGGGGCCTTGCACCCCACTCCCCCCTCATGGAAAAGGGCTGTAGGGAACTGCCAGTCACTTTGGACATCAACCCCCATTGTTCCTGAAACCCACAAAGTGCAGGCTCCCAAGAATTGAAGGGCTGCATACAAAGGGGAGAAAGGATCAGGTGGGTCAGCCTCAAGGGCAGTGAGGAGGGGGTGGCCCTTCTTTCCCCCCCTCCAATTCCTCCCAGTGTCTTCTGAGGGAAGGGAGTTCCTCCAACCTCCCTGCAAGACAGCCTCTCCTTTGGCTGACTCTGTTTTGCTTTTCACACAGAAATCCCGGGTTTCGTGTGGTGCGACTGATCTGGACATGTTTGGAAGCATCCCAGGTAAAGTCTTGGTCCTTGGGGTTGGGTGGGTGGGTGGAGGGGATGGAAGTTACTCTCCTGGGTGGAGGGAAAGGCTAGGGTGGCCATATGCTGTTGACCAGTCCCCTTTTTCTCTCCTCTCCCCTTTGGGTTGCAGGGCCTGAATGAAGGATCATCCTGGTGGGCACAACTGGAAGTGGGAAAAGTGCGACGGGAAACACAATCCTGGGAAGGGAAGTCTTTGAGTCTGGGTGGTCACCTAACTCAATAACAATAGCATGCCAAAAGGAGGAGGTGCAGCTGAAGGGCAGGAAAGTGGTGGTTGTTGATACTCCTGGCTTTTTCCATACCCGTCATCCACAGAAGGCTATTGCAGAAGTGAGCAAGTGTGTGAAGTTTTGCTCCCCGGGTCCCCACGTCATTGTGCATGTGATGCATCCTTTTCATCCCTGCCAGAAGGAGATGGACGGGATTCAGCTGATCAAAGAGATTTTTGGCCATAATGCCAAGGATTACACGATCATCTTGTTCACCCGCATAGATAGCAAGGAAGGTCGATCTCTAGAAAACGTAATATATTCCAGAAATAAAAAAGTGATGAAATATATTGATGAATGTGGGGACCGCTACCTGCCTTTCAACAATGAGGCCGAAGGAGCAGATCGTGAGGATCAGGTGGCTGAGCTAATGACCATGATTGATGATCTGGTGGAAATGAACATATGTGCTCCTTGTTACACAGAAGACATGATGAACGTCAAGAAATGACACAAGTTCTGATGGTTTCCCTTTCCATCAGAGACCAGAACGTCTCTCTCATTCAGCCTCTTCTGCTCCCAAGGAGGCAACTCAGCCAAAGGCCACTCTCAAGCTTCCAATGGCTTTTTTGCAATTGCAACTATTATCGCTTCTCTGCTTGCCAACAAATTATGGGGGGGGAGGGAAGGGGGAAATAGATAGGTTTGAGACCTCAAGATGCCAGCCGTGAGAACCAAGGACACTTCAGCAGGTGTTTCCCAGACTGTCTCATAACAATAGCAGGAGGCTCCATTGGACAACGGGAGTCCTGGTCCAATAGGGGGAGGGAGAACCTGAACTTCAACTATGTTGCTTTGGGTGGGAATTAGCTAGATCTGGTTTTGCCCTCACCTTTGCCGATATGGTGCATTCAAGAAAGTTTTGTGTTAAGAGATTGGATCGTCTTGACCGTATTTGCTTTGCTTGGTCAGAAAGTTGAGCCCTTCTGTTCTGTGTTCCAATCCGGCCCTCACCATTTGACCTTTGCACAACCCGAGTCACAGATTTATGGCCAAGTCTCCCTGAGCCAATTCCCCAGCTCCACCGGGGCATGCAAGTGAGCAAAGCCCCATGTGTGCACCTACAGGATCCAGGCGTGTGCAACTGCACCCCTCTGTTTCATACCTATTAAATCTCCTCCTTTCTTACAAAAGAGGCCATCTTTTGGGGGACAGTCGGGGAAATTGGAGGGTTTGGTCCACTCAGCCGAATTGATCCCATGCCCTGATGCACTCACAAGGCAGAGGGGAATGGGCAGGAGCTGGATTCAGAAATTCCAGCAACAGGTTCACGAACTGGTTTCTGGGTGGGCATGGCCTACCAGAACTTCCGGGAAGGCCTTTTTTCACTTTCCCAAGGGTGCAGAGGCCTCTCCCGGGCCTCTGGGAGGGCAAAAACATCCTCCCTGAGGCTCTGGAGGCCCACCGGAAGCTGGAAACAGGCCAGTTTCCGTACTTCTGGAAGGCCATGTTTTTCCTCCTCCCAGAGCTTCCACGAGCACCTTGCATTTACCTTAATCAAAAATGGGCTGCATTGAGACTCCTTGGAGGGGAGGGGTGGGGTGGGTTGGGTAAGCCAGTTTACTTAAATACCGCTTTGGCAAACCAAATGTTAACTTAACATCCGGTTTGCCTGAACTGGTCTGAATCAATAGAATCCCAGACCTGGGAAGGGGGATGTTGTCCAATCATCCTGGAGGTGGGCGACATGGAATTCAATAGATTATATTCAAGGGGGGAATCTGAATGCAGACTCTTCCCCAAAGCCTGAGGGAAAGACAGAAAGAAGCCTGAGGGAAAAGGAGAGAGAGGGGCCTGCAGGGGGTCTCCAGACTTGGTAACTTTTTTTTATTGTTACATATTTGCAGTCACAGACCAAAATACAAGTACAATAAAGAAGAACATGGGAAAATTAAAATAATAAAGAGCTGGTCACCAGAAACTTGACTGAGGGGAATTCACAGAGTTCTCCTCTGATGGTTACAGCTCTTAAAGAAAATTTGGAAACCTGAGAAGTGATGTATGAGGAGCCATCCCCTAGACAATATAAAAACAAATTACTAGCATTGGGTCTAGAAGGGTCTATTTCAAGCAGAGACAGTAACTTAGTTCTGCCTGCGTTATGCATAGGGCAATATAAAAGGACATGCTCCACAGTTTCAACCTCAGCTCTATCACAGGGGCATAGCCGCTCGCTAATCGGGAGCCTCTTGAAGCGCCCGTCCAGTAGTGCTGAGGGCAAGACGTTAAAGTGAGCTAGGGAGAAAGCTCTTCTATACTTGGGAATGGTTAGAGTGTAAAAATAGGAAGCCATCCTCAGTCCATAATTATTAAATTGGCTGAAGATCAGAGGGGAGCAAGTTTTGTTAGCTCTGGCTCATAGATATTGCAAGTCAATGTCCACAAGCCATTGGACTACCCTAAATTGGGCATCCTTAAGGCCATATTCTCCCAGGGCATCCCCCGTAAAACCTAGCAGTTGTAGTTTCTTCGTCAGCTCCCTCTTCCAATGAGAAATATGAGAGTCAGGAAACGCCAGGGAGAGGTAGCTACCAGGAACTGCCAAAAAGAGCACCCGAAACCACCATTTAAATGTGTAAATCCACGGCATGCATTTGAGTGATCGAGTGCCCAGTTCCAGGTACATCGGAGCAAAACCAACACAAGGATGAAGACCCAGAAGTTTCCTAAGAAAAACACCCTGGGTTCTTTCAATACAATCCTTGAAGCCGAATTCCGTAAAGAGTTTGGGCCAAGGTTTTGGCTTTGTAAATACACGGAGCAGAGGGAATAAACGCCTCCTTGGGTATAGAAAAATCTTAGAATCTGCTGGTGGCTACAGGAGGCCGAATTCAGCACCTGGGTTCGATGTCTAGTCCAAACGCCGGTGTTCTGAAATTGAATACCTAAATACTTAAAGTGGAAAACCTGCCTAACAGCATTACCATTGATAGCCCAGTTGTACAATTTCCGGGTTCTAGAGAACACCAATACTTTTGATTTATCATAATTAATGGACAAGTGATTCTCAGCACAGTAAGACCCAAATGCAGAAAGTAATCTTTTCAGACCTGGCCTTGACAATTTAAGTAGAGCCACATCGTCAGCATAAAGGAGAAGCGGGATCTTCATAGTTGACAGCTTTGGGGCGTGGGACTCAATACGTCCAATGTAAAAGGCCAAGTCAGATAAGAATAAATTAAACAAAAGAGGAGCCAGAACACAACCCTGCCTTACTCCGCTCTTGATCGGGATAGGATTTGAAAGTTCTCCCTGCAAGCCGCACCTGACCTGGCTAGAGGTCTGGTTATACAAGGATCTAAATAGGAACAAAAGACATCTGTTGAAGGAACTTTTGAGCAGTTTTGACCACAACAGTCCCCTAGGGACTGAGTCAAACGCTGACTTTAGATTGATGAAAGCAGTAAAAAGTTTGCCACTTGGTACAGTAGTATATTTATCAACCAGGTGCGCTAGGACAAAACAATGGTCCAGTGTAGCACAGCCTGCATTAACCCAATCTGTTCAGCATCAATAATGTTGGACTCCTCAACCCAGGTGAGGAGTCTACGTTGGAGATATTTAGCATACAGTTTTCCAATGATGGAGAGCAGGCTTATGGGGCGATAGTCGGCTGGGTTGTTCCTATTTCCTCGTTTAAAAACTGGAACAATAATTGCTAGGCTCCAGGAGGTAGGGATCCTGCCAGAGGTATTGATATGAGTGAAGAGTGTTGCTAAGAGAGAATCCACCACTCGGGATTAGATTTTGGCAGATCAGGGGTATAGCATCAGGGCCAAGGGCTTTGCCTGACTTGAGTTCGGAGATAAGCTCAGTAATCTCAGCGTGAGTCACAGGTTGCCAGTCAGGAATTGCAGGAGGCAGTTGTGGCCCAAGCACGGTCGAACTTGTTGACTCCTGGAAGATTGACAAGAAATGGTTTTCCCAGTCTCTGTTGGAAATACAGCAGAGAGGGAGTTCTTGATGACCAGGCAAGGAGCTGGCAACAATTTGCCAAAATAGTCAAGTGTTCTTCTGCTGGATGGAAAAGAGAAGTAGATCCCACTTCTCTCTCTCTTTAGCCCTCTTTTTCTTAGCAATTAGTCTTTTAGACTCCTGCTTCAAGCGATAGTAGTCCTCTGGTGGTCATTTGTCCCCTCGATTACGATAGAGCAGGTAAACCCAATTAATCTGGTTCCTGAGCATCAGACACTCTTTGTCAAACCAAGGATTGCTTCTTGAATGATATGCACCACTTGGCCTACGGTCGGCTCCTAGCTCCCTTTGAACACTATTAATTAGTGATTCAAAGGTCGAGATTGTCTTTGGGCCGCTACTTGTAAGGGCCTGATTGTATAGGCTGATACACTCCGGAGAAGATAAAAGGAAGTGGAACTTTCTTTCAGTATTAGAAGACCATTTAATCCATTTAATCCTTGTAAACGGGATTATGCGGCGCCTGAGTTCCACCACATGTTTGTTGGACCCGTGCCCTTCCTGGCTGTCTTATGCCGCCAGGGAGGTCACCTGCGGTTGGATCCGGGCAGTGGTCAACGCTTCGCTAAGGGAGGGTGTTTTCCCCTCCGCCCTGAAAGAGGCGGTGGTGAGGCCCCTCCTGAAGAAGCCTGCCCTGGACCCGACTGTGTTAGATAACTTTCGTCCAGTCTCCAACCTTCGCTTTTTGGCGAAGGTTGTTGAGAGTGTGGTGGCCAGACAATTTCCGCTTTTCCTGGATGAAACGGACTACCTAGATCCGTGCCAATCGGGCTTCTGGTCTGGTTTCAGCACGGAGACGGCATTGGTCGCACTGATGGATGATCTCTGGAGGGCGCGGGACAGGGGTTTTTCCTCTGTCCTGGTCCTGTTAGACCTCTCAGCGGCTTTCGATACCATCGACCATGGTATCCTTTTGCGACGCCCGCGGGGTTGGGGTGGGGGCACTGTTTTTCGGTGGCTCTCCTCCTACCTCGCGGGGCGGTCGCAATCGGTGTTAGCAGGGAGGCAGAGATCGGCCCCGAGGGCACTCACTTGTGGGGTCCCTCAGGGGTCGGTCCTCTCTCCCCTTTTATTTAATATCTACATGAAACCTCTGGGTGAGATCATTCGTGGTTTTGGGGTGAGGTATCATCAATATGCTGATGATACACAGTTATATATCTCCACCCCAGGCCAGATCAGTGATGCCCTCTCCGTGATGACTCGCTGTCTGGATGCGGTACGGATCTGGATGGACGGAAATATGCTTCGACTCAACCCGGCCAAGACTGAGTGGCTGTACATACCGGCATCGCGGTCCAGTTTGGAATGTCCATCGTTGACCATAGGGGAGTGGTGCTGCCCCTGTGGACAGGGCTAGGAATCTGGGGTCCTCCTGGATGCACGGCTCCGGTTGGAGGAGCAGGTGGGAGCCGTCACCAGGGGGGCTTTTGCCCAGATCCGGCTGGTTCGCCAGCTTCGCCCGTTTCTGGACCGCGATGCCCTGCGTACGTCACTCATGCCCTTGTTACTTCGCGACTCGACTACTGCAATGCTCTCTATTTAGGACTGCCCTTGCACACCATCCGAAGATTGCAACTGGTGCAAAATGCAGCGGCGCGGGTGGTGATGGGAGTTCCCCGGTTCTCCCATGTTGCCCCCCTCCTCGTGGCTTGCATTGGTTGCCGGTTGCGCTCCGAGTGAGGTTCAAGGTTCTATCTTTAACATACAAAGTCCTTCACGACATGGGTCCCTATTATTTAAGGGAGCGACTGCTGCCGACATCGAACACCAACCGCCCTGTACGATCCCACAGACAGGGGCTCCTTGGGTCCCGTCAGCGGACAGTGCCGGCTGGCGGTCCCCGACGACGGCCTACTCTGTTGCAGCCCTGACCTGTGGAATCAACTTCCCCTGGAGCTTCGCCTGGCCCCTGACCTCCGCACTTTCCGTGCGACCTGAAGACCTGGTTGTTTAACCAATCCGGGCTGTGACCCTGGGGTGGGGTGGTCTTTTTAGAGTTTTAATTATGCAATTTTAGTGTTAATTCGGCTTGATTGTTTAATCTGGTTTTAACTAATTTATTGTTGTGTGTTTTTATTTTGTAAGCCGCCCCGAGTCCTTTTGGAGAGGGGGCGGCATATAAGTCGAATTAATAAATAAATAAACGAGGCCACGTAGGGATCCAATATCTGGGTACCCCTAGGGAGATGTATATTTGAGGAAAGCCCAATGATTGTAACCAGGGGGTAGTGGTCGCACTCCGTGAGGCAGTCCACATAAAAAGCACGGACTGCCTTTCTTAGTAGCTGGGGTACCAGCATGAAATGAATAACACTACTCCCACGTGAGGAACTAAAGGTATACTCACCAGCTAGATCGCCTAGGGTACTCCCATTATATTATTATTATTATTATTATTATTATTATTATTTTATTAGACTTGTATGCCACCCTTCTCCCTAAGGACTCAGGGCGGCAAACATATAAAAAAGAGAATACAGTTACAATAAAAAAGCATTAAACTACTACAAGTCTATAGATAATTAAAATTTAAATTAAAACAATTTAAAAATTACGATAATTAAAACAATTAAATTAAAACAACCCACCCCCGGGTCCGTCCAGGCCGGCCTGCTGAAACAGCCAGGATGTTAATGTGCCAATCTTGAATGCCATCCTGGATACCAGAATTATTAGGATTCTAGATACTAGGATTATTGTGTTGGGATGCTAATCGATGGGGGAACTTTGATCTCCCAATCGGGCATTGAATCCCCTAAAGGACAAGATGCTGGGAATTTGGTTTCCATACAAGTAATGTAATTCTCCAGCACGCCCCATTGAGCCTTAGTATCGGCTTGTCTCACCGTTGGAGGAAGATAGACGTTAAACACTAGCAATTTGCTGTGTCCTCTCTTAATTAGGAGCGCCATAGCTAAGGAGCTACAGTGGGGCAGCTCCACTGTCTCCACTTTCAGAGAGGTAGAGACCAAGCAAGCTAGACCACCCTTAGGTCTTCCTGTCGTAGATTGTTTGGTGGCAGCCAAGGAAGTGACCGTAAGCCCTGTAAGGGATATCTTATCGCATGCCCAGGTGTTCTGTCCCACCTTCACTTCCCCAGAAGCTAAGGTACGTTAGCCAACACAGAAAAGACACACTGGCCTGTTTCGTTACCTTCCCTTCCCTTGAAGGCAAGGAGCGTTAGCTCACACAGAGGAGTCACGCTGGCCTCACCAAAATCCCCGTTATCTCTCCGACAAGAGCGTTGGCAGTCACCCAAGTTCTCAATGCCAACTCCAAGAAGTGTAGTAATTCCAGAGAATTGCTTTTCTTCAGAGTTCAAAAATCAAACACACAGACGGAAGCTTCCGATGCAGATGACACTTTGTCACGAACAGAGTCTGCAGCGTAGGCACACCCACTTTTATACCTGGTGGGGTGTGGTCCAGCTCAATCTCTGGCCCTCCCACGCCCCCTCACGCTGCTGCTGACTTTCTCCTCTCCGACGCTGCCTGGGATCAAGCCAGGAACCTTCCTCTCCTTCTCTGTCGTGGCCCTACTGCCACACGCCTCTCAGGCAGTTCCTCCTGGCTTTCCGAGGAAACCTGAGGCATTGCCAGAGAGGAAGGTCCTGGGAGGGAGGCCTTGCCAGAGGAGGAAGGTCCTGGGAGGGAGACCTGCCAAGGAGGAGGAAGGTCCTGGGGAGGGAGACCTTGCCAAGGAGGAGATCCTGGGGAGGAAGGCCCTGGTGAGGGAGGCCTTGCTCTGCTCCTCCTCTCCTTCTTCATCATCATCCAGGTCCTCTTCCTCTGTCAGCACAGGCTCACGAGGCGGAGCCACAACACTATCCCCACCGCAGGGCCCTTCCCCGAGTCCGACGGGCAGGATGCGCCAGAGGGGAAGCCATGGAACAGCCGCTGCGAGGGGTCGGGCGTGGAGCGGAAGGCCCACCCAGGTCAAGTCCTCCGCCTCGCCCCGCCCGGCTCTCTACTAAATACTGGAACCGCCTTCAACCACCGTGAGTCACGAATACTGACCACCCTGCTGTCCTCCGCAGCCCCAGCGTGCAGGCGGTGAAACAGGATCAGTGGGACGCCGGAGGTAACACGAGGGGGCTTCAGGAACCAGAAGGGAACGTGGAAACCGGGTGTATCTTCATGGAGCCGGTAGGGTCAGACGATAGGCCACAGGGTTGATGACCGCTTCAATGGGTACGGGCCGACGAACCGGTGGTCCAGTTTCTTTACCGGACGGTCAGCCGGGAGGTGCTGTGGATAACCACACTCGGTCTCCCACTGCCAGCGGGCGCCGCCCGCCGGAGCGTCATGCACGCTTGTAGTCCTCCTTGGCCTGTATCAGGTGTTGCCGCCAACTGCTGAACGGCATACAGCTCGGAGAGGAAGTCTTGAGCCTCAGGAACAGGGGAACTGAGGGTGTCAGAGGGAAGAACCGCCCACATTGGCGTAGAACGGAGTCGCCTGGGTGGAGGTGTGCTGGGAGTTGTTAAACGCTTAACTCCGCCAGAGCGCAGGTAGTCGGCCCAGTCGGTCTGCCGCTGATTGACAAAGCAGAACAAGTACTGCCCCAGGATGCCAATGACCTTCTCTGTTCCCCCATCAGTCTCAGGATGGTGCGAGGAGGACAAACACACCTGCACTTGCAACGCGGTCATCAGGCTCTTC